>AZLU01000038.1:0-251719 GCA_002224055.1 Pezizomycotina sp. ARF18
ATAAACGTCTCCATAGCATAGCTTAATATCTCTATGTCCATTTACTAATATCTTTATATCTATCCACTAATGTCTTCATATCTATCCCTAACATCTCTGCTATAGCTTAATATCTCTATGTCCGTCTACTAAATATCTCTATACTATAGCTTAATATCTCCATGTCTATCTACTAACGTCTCTATAGTATAGCTTAAGATCTCTTAGTAGAGTAGCGTATTCCTATGGTATAGCTTAAGATCTTATAGTAGAGTACCGGTATCCTATAATACTAGGGTAATACTATAGACGTTTTTCTACTAATATCTATATTATATCCCTAATTAAACTAATATATTAGTAAATATCCCTAATATAAACTAATATATTAGTAAAACCTTTAAAACTAGAGAGATAAACTAGAGAATTCTACTTATTAATACTAAACTACGCTATATCCTAGGTTATAAAGGTATATATATAGGAAATAGCTAGGATCTATAATATACCGCGATAGCTATAAAGTATTTTAGATAATTTAGAAAATTATAAAGTTAGAACTATAGAAGAGTCTAAGTTTATAAACTTAAAGGGAAGGGTCTTTTTTAATACCTTAATATACTATTATTAAGATCTAATAATTCTTTAATATTAAAAAATAGCTAGTAGAGGTAAAAAATATCTTTTAATAAACGATTTAAAGCTCTTAAACCTCTTTTTTACTTAATCTCTTCCTTATTTAAAATTATTAAATTTTAAAATCTATAGTAGTAATTTATAAAAAACTTATCTTATTTAAGCGCTATATAACTTATATTAAGGTTTAGATAAAAAAGAAGTCTTATAGCTTAGGCCGTTTATAAAAAATATTTTTTATCTCTACTAGCCATTTCTTAATACTAAAATATATAGTATTTAATTAATAGAATTAGTAGTTTTAGAACTAAAAAATCTTAATTTTCTAAAGAATAAATTCCTTCGAGTTAAAAAAATAAGATTCCTCTATAGTTCTTATTTTAAATCTCTAAGTTATCTATATTAAATATAGGAATCTATAAAATAAGCTAGGATTCCGAGGTCCGGTATAGGATATAGCGTATCTTATAATATTATCTTCCCTTTAGTTTTTAATAAAACGACCTAATCCTCTATTATTTAGTATTAAGATATCGCTATAGTTCTTTGGTTTTAATAAATAGGATCTCTTTGGTTTTATCTTTCTAGTTTTAAAGATTTTACTAATATATTAGTTTAATATAGGGATAAATAGTAATATTAGTAGAAGGACGTCCATAGTATTACCCTATACCATAGAGATATCTGTACTCTGCTATGGAGATGTTGAGCTATGCCATAAAGATGTTGCCCTATGCTATGGGATACTGGTACTTTGCTATGGAGATCTTGAGCTATGCTATAGAGATGTTGCCCTATACCATAAGGATACCGGTACTCTACTATAGAGATCTTAAGCTATGCTATAGAGATGTTGCCCTATACTATGGGGATACCGTACTCTGCTATAGAGATCTTAAGCTATACTATAGAGACGTTGGTGGATAGATATGGAGATGTTAGTAGACGGACATGGAGATGTTGCCCTATGCTATGGGGATATCGGTGCTCTGCCATGGAGATGTTGAGCCATGCCATAGAGATGTTGATGGATAGACATGGAGACGTTAGTAGATAGATATAGAGATATTGGTAGACGGACATGGAGATATTGAGCCATGGTATGGAGATGTTGGTAGACGGACATAGAGATATTACCCTCTGCCATGGGGATACCGGTGCTCTACCATAGAGATCTTAAGTTATGGTATAGAGATATTAGTTGGATAGACATAGAGATGTTAAGCTATAGCATAGAGATATTAGCGGATAGACATAGAGATATTATTAGCTAGTAGATATATATAATATAATAAATAATTATATTAGTAGATACGAATATTAAGCTATAGTATAAGGATATTATTAGCTAGTAGATATATATAAATAATATAATAAATTATATAAAATAATTCCTAAATTGATATAAAAATATAAAATAAATAATAAAATTATATAAAAATATCTATAAATAAAACTATTTTTTATATAAAAATGTCTTAGCGGTTAGCCCGGATCGGCCGAGCCGGGCCGGGCTACCGCCGGGCGGGTTGGAGATGCGCCGGGTACCCGCCGGGCGGGTTAGAGGGTGCCCAAACCCGGCCCGGCCCGCCCGGCCTCAAACGCTAATTTTATCTTTACTTTCTTTTATTATGTTAGTAGTATAATTATAAAGTTAGTTAATAATTTTTATAAAGATATATTATATTATAATTAGTTTTAAAGTTTTCTTATCTCTAAAGTCTATAATTTGATTAAGTTAAAATATACTCTTAATATAGTATTAATTAGCCTAGATAATATTATTGTTTAATAAAGTAAAAATTAAATTATAATTACTTTAACTATAATAATTAAAAGATTTATTTTATTTATTATATTAACTCTAGATATTAATTAATTTAATAGTAAATAAAAGTTAGTTTATTAACTAAATATTTTTAAAGTAATCTATAGATAGCTTTATAAAGAACAAAACTCTTAATAGATAAGAGAACTTTTTTATTTAGATAAATTAAATAGATATCTAGTAGCGTTAATAACTTTTATATTATATTATATTTTTAAAATAAAGATTAGAAAGTTTAAAGATAAAAAATTTAAAAAATTATATAGAAAAGTAAGTAAACTTTTTTATAAGTTAAGATAATATTTTTTAAGTTAATTAATTCGTTATAGCGGCTTTAATATATTTTTTTTAATCTTAGAGTATATTTTAGCTTAATTTTTAAGTTAAATTTTTTAAAGAAATATAAGTAAAGTTAAAGAGTAATATAAAAAAATAAATAATTTTATTATTAATAGAAAGTATTAGATTATAATAAAAATAACGTTAAGTAGAATCATCTTTATTTAAAGAACGCTTTATAGATAGTTAAAAGTTTTAAAGAGAATAGTAATATTATATAATAGATTATTAGTTAAATTATCTAAAAGTTTAGCGTATTTTTTTAACTTTTATTATAAATATAATAACTTTTAGAGACGTAATCTTTTCTTTAAAATTAATTTTATAAAAAAATTTTTAGAGAAAATATTATATTCTAATTTATCTTATAAAATATTATTTTTTAAAAAAAACTTTTAGAGATTTATTTATATTTTAAAATCTTTTTATAAATTATAAAAAGAAAAAAAAATATAAGATTATAGAAAGATATAATTTTATTTTAAAAGTTAGCGTAATAACTTTTCTTATTAAATAATTAGCTTTATTTATTTTCTAGAATAACTCTCGCTTAACGCTATCTTATAAGATTAGTTAATTACTTATATCTAATAGGATCGAGTTATTTTATAAGACTTTAAGACTTCTGAGACTCTTATAGTATCTTAGGACTAGAGAATTTTTTATATATAAAGAAAAGCCTCTTTTTAAAATATATTTAAATTATTAAATAAACTTAAATTTAAAACTTTATAACTCATCAAATTAAAGTAGTTTAAGATTTTAAAATCTTTAAAGCTATATATCTAGTAAAAATAACTACGATACCTACTTTTTAAAAGAGAAAAAAGACTATAATTATAGTTTCTTATTTAAAAAATCTATATCTAGCAGACTAAAAAGAATAAAATATATCGTCTTAATAAAGAGAAGGACTTAAAAATTAACTTTAATATCGATATTAATATTAATAAGCTAGAGAATAATCTAATATTACATTAAAAAAATATCGATAAGAATAATAATAATCTTTTATTAAACTTATTAAAAATCTTTAATAACTTAGAATAGCTAAGGATCTTAAAATAAGATAATAGTAGGTCTTAAAAGACGCTAAAAAAACTGGATACTATTATTAATTATTAAGTTTTAATATTTAGATCTAAGTTAATAAAAAAGATTATAATCTCGCGTAATTTTTAAATAATATTATAGAGAAACTAATTAAGCGTAAAAAAAAGTCTATTTAAAATCTTAAAAGGAAAGTAGTTAAACTAGTTATAAAATAAGCTTAAGTAGTATTTATAATTTTATAACTAAAGCTTTAGAAGAGATATTAAAGATATTTTATAATATAAATAATATTCTTAAACGAAGAAAATCTTATCGTTAATAGAAAAAATTATTTTAATTTATTTAAAAAAACTATAATTATAAGGATAAAGAAAAATAATTAAGATAATTTTAATAAAACTTTTTCTCTTATTAAAAATAAAATCTTTATAAAATAATAAATATTCTCTTAATTAAAAGCTTATAAAAAGTAGATGGATATTTATTAAAAAAAGTAATAATTAATATCAAGCTCGACTTATTATTTAAAGCTTTAAATAAAAATATAATATTAATTATACTTAGATATATACTCAGTTATTAATCTTAAAATTATAAAGATATTATTAACTTTATAGTCTTTTTAATCTCGAGCTATATTAAATAGATATTTAAATTATCTTTTTTAATATAATTTTATCTCTAAATATATATTTATATAAAAATATTTAAAAACTAGAAGAAAATAAATAATAACCCTATCGCGCTATTATTAATTAAGAGTCTATATAGTTTAAAGTAAACGTCTAAGCTATAGTATAATAAACTTTATTAAATTATTATAAGTAATAATTTTTTAATTTAAATAATTTAGTCTATATCGATAAATATTTATATATAGGCGATAACTTAACTATTACCGTTTACGTAAATAATATTATCTAATTTTTTTTAATATTAAGATTATTAAAAGAGTAAAGGTATACCTCGGCTTAATATAAAATAAGAAATCTTAAAAGGTAAGCTAGTTTTTAAGTCTAAAATATCTTAAGATAAAAAAATATTAATTAAAGGTAGATTAATAATCTTAGTATTTACTATTAGGTCGGGTTTCGGCCCGACCCGATTAACCCGACCCTATAATAGGCGGGCCACTAACATTATAGCCCGGCCCGAGTCGGTTTTTTAGACGGCCAAGGGCCTTACAACCCGACAAATATCTTAGTAAACCTAAAAATTTAGTTTTTAGCGCTTAATTAGGCTAAATTATATTAAAAAAAGAAATTTATTAGTCTATATCTAAATTCCTACTAAATAAACGGCTAAAAACGCTATAAAATCTAATTATTAATAGCTACATAATAGTAATCTCTACAGCCCGGCTTAATCTCTCTAAGTTCCTCTTATTTTTACTATACTTTCTTAACCCGGCCCTTATAGACTTTAAATTCTTAAATCTTATAAAAAACCGGCTTAATATAAAAAACGAACTATAAAGATTCCTTTTTTCTCTATCCTATATAGATCTTAATTATAAAAAAGAGGTCTTAATTATAAAAGAAAGGTTTTAATTAAAGAGAGGTTTTAATTATAAAGAGAGAGGCCTTTAAACTTTAGAATTTTATAAAATATAATCTTTTTAGATAAAAAATAAGTAAAAAATAGCTTAAGGCTTAAGGTAAGCTCTTAAGATAATTATTAATAATATTTTTAAATCTAAAAATAAAAAGAAAAATTTTAATCTTTTCGATTTTAATATTTTATTATTTATTTAAATATTCGCAAGCCAAAATTCTACCTAAAATTAATAAATATTATCTAAAAAAAAATAGAAGTTTAAAGTCTAAAAGAAAGAATCCTTTTCTCTCTTTATTTCTTTTTTATAATTTTTTACTCTATCGGTCTATTTTACTAAAAAGACGCGCTAACAATAATAATACGACGCTACTAGCTATAGATTACCCCCTCTAATTTTCTACCTATTTCCTATCTAAAAAGATTAAACTTTATAAAATTCTTAAAGTTTAAAGGCCTCTCTCTTTATAATTAAAACTTCTCTCTTTATAATTAAAACCTCTCTCTTTATAATTAAGACCTTTTCTTTATAACTAAGATCTTTTTATATATAAAGAAGGTTAGTCTTCCTCTATACCCTTCATACTCTTAATCCTATATAATTTTTTTATTAAATCCTATTATTTTTTACTATTTTTATCTATATTTTAATACTTTTCTATATATTTTAGGGTTTCTTAAGAGCTAAGTTTAATAGGAGTATAGTATTAATAAGAGAGACTTAGATTATTTAAATAAAGACTATAAAGATTACTTAGTAAATACTATAATACTATTAAGATTCTATAAGAAGATACTTAAAATTTAGTAATTTATTAGGACTAAACTAATAAATATTAAAAAAATATAAAACTAATAAAAATATAAAAAAAATATAAACCTATAAAAAATATAAAAAAAAATATTAGTGTCTTAATATTATATTATCTATTTTTAGAAATTTAGTAACCCGATTAACCCGCCCGACCCGCCCGCCGGGTCGGGCCGGGTTAATAATAGCGACCCGACGGGCAGCATAGGCGGGTTAATACCCCCCTCGGGTCGGCCCGACCCACCCGATGTCAAACACTAAATAATCTTATATATAAGTATTATTAAATTATAAAATATAAATAATTTAAAGTAAAATATCTCTATAACGCTTAACTATAAATTAAATAAGTTAGTTCTTAAAGGTAGAAAAGCGTTTTTAATTTTATAGAAAAAAATCTTTTAATTTATAAAGGTATACTCGATAGTTTTATATATAATAATAGATACAAGACTAATTTTTTTATCGTTAATAGGTTAGTCTAAATCTTTTTAGTAAATTCTTTTTTAAAGAAGTATTAAGATAAGTTATTTTATATGTACATCTATTTTAATTAATTTTTTAATTAAAAATAAAATATAAATTAATAAAAAAGCTTAATTAAAATATTTTATAATTCTAACTAAATAAAATATTTTTATAAATAACTCTATTATTTAATAAGCGGTTATACTCTATAGCTTATAGATAAAATTATTATTTAAAGAATAAGCTATAATTAAAGCTTTAAATAAATTTTTTAGCCTCTTAATAAAGCTAGAGAAGTAATATTAATACTATAATTTTATTATTTTAAGGTAGAATTATTTAAAACTATATTAAAATCTTTTATATAGCTCGAAGGCTATAATTAAACTAAAATATTATTATAAATATAATATTCTTATAATTAAGCTTTTTAAGCTATATAACTAAGCCTTAATAGGTTATTAATAATTCTATAATAACGCTATAAGGCTCTCTATATTAATGAGATAGTCTCTCCACTCTTAAGACTCCTTAATCCAATAATACAAGCACATATGGCTACGGCCAACATCAATAAATATAATAAAAATATCTATACTAGCCTTTAAAACGTCTAAAACGTTAATTATAATATAGGTGTATATTATTGTTATTGTAAATATAATATTATTATAATCAAGGCTCCTCGAGCCGTATAGCTAAGCCTCGACAGGTTACTAATAATTCTTATAGTAATACTATAAGGCTCTCTATATTAATAAGGTAATCTCTCTACTCTTAAGACTATTTAACCTAATAACATATATATATATAGCTATAGCTAATATTAATAGATAAAAGTCTTAACCCATTCTAATTAATCTAACAGATAAGAAAGAGGCTTAAAGAGTACTCTTAAAATACTATTAATAAAGAACTCTTAGAATTTCTAATTCTTTTTCTTAATATAATTTCTTAAAGCTAAAAAATTTTTTAAATTTCTTAACCTTCGTTTATGAAACTTTATAAGTTCAAATTCGATTGATAACAAAACTAGGATTTGAGCGAAGGATGCCGCGCGGTAAATCTTAATAAAGAGATAGCGAAATTAAAGAATACTGTCAAGCGGAGCTTTCATCTTTCATTTAAACCAAGGGCGTACAGTACATACACGCTCACGGTTCACCAATACCTACGCTGTGGCGTGTGCAGTTTGAGGCCTAGAACCGTCTCTCCGGGACGTCATAATACCAATCTAGTACAAAAAGTGTTCGACTTGGATTTAGTTCTCATTCCCTACTTTGTGTCAAAAACATCGGTCTAGCACCATTCTCTTGATTAAGTAGCAGCCGGGATCATGTGGCAAAAGAAAAATTGTCGTCACGGTAAGCGCAATGCACAATTCTTAGTCTTCCTGCATCCTGAGATACCCGGTGCATGGATTTTCCTTCGCTTCGGTTTTAACATTGCTTTCCTGCTTTGACTATTTCCGCTCCGGCATGCTTATGACATACTTCATACGGCCGTTATGCCTACCATCACCGGACAAATGTCTCATGATGAATCGAGAGACACGGTCTTCCATCACTTTTATATAGTGAAAGTTGCTTGTGACCTCTGCGACTCGTGAAAAACGAATATCCAGGGCTCTTCCGAGGTCGAAGTTTATCAGCCCCACGCTCTCAAAGGAAGAATTCACACAATGACCGAGTATCAAATGTTATTCTGCTTGCTACGTTTGCTCGTGTGTGCCTACCATCTTGCATCCCACGCGGGGCGTGAAATGTATCCGTAGCTATCGGTCGCTTCGCCACCATGGCTTCTCGTTCCGTCCATCAATAAACTATGGAGATGCCTAATGATAATGATGCTGACGAGATAGGCCCTACGTTGATAGTTCCTGCTATGCAACCCTTCTATGAGCGGCTAAATTGTATAGATATAGAAAGCTAAGCCTTATAACTCTAATTCGGATCTCCTTGTTGATTCTTGCTGTATTCTATAACCTTGTTTCATAAACCTCTTATTTATGAAGAGATCACCGTCCCAACAGTTATAGTTGTATCGCCGGTTCCGAGCACCCTCAGAGTTCATTGCTTATAATATTTTCAAACTAGAGAAGAAAGTTCTAGGTCAGAATATGTCCTATATTCAATTGTAAAACCTTGAGTTTAGACGAGTGCTAAGTGCCATAGGGTTATCGACAGCGCTCCAAACTCAAATGCGTGTGTTGGGATCCAGAACGCCAGCCTCGAACATCTCGATTCTAGAAAAAATTCCTATGTCGCGGGACCCATCCGCCATCAGTTCTAGACTGATACTCGAGTTTGCTTTAATCATGGCATGCAGTACTCTCGTCTTGGCCGGTACGAGTTGCAGCTCGAATCAGCCTTCAACATCACCCGCCAGATCATATTGCAGCCTCGCACCCAGCAGATATATTATTCGCTGTCAGTTTATGCCTTTCCAGCTGAACTCCACACAATGAACTTCGAGAGGCAGAAGCTCCCCGTCGAGTGCTGGTTGCAGGTCTTTGAGCAACTAGACTATTCTACCTTGAACTCCTTGCCCAGGTCTGCCATTACTTCAAGTGCATGCTAGAGAAATCGCCCGTCTTCTGCACAAAGATAGATCGGATATTATTTCGCGACGTTGGTACGCCAAACCCTAGGATTACGAGACAGGAGCGATCAGATTTTTATCTCAGCTCAGAGCTACATCCATTCTTCATGAAATTCGAGCGCGGAATATGCCTAAACGACACGGAAGACGCAAGTAGTTTCAACATAGGTATAAATTGCGTATATTGGGCGGAACGTATCAGAAATCGAATCGTCCACCATGGAGAAAATGCTCTTATACTTGCTATCGTTAGAAGGCCGAGAGAAGAAGTTCTGGCATGAGAATGGGAACAGCGACCCTAATCGCGACGTGAAGATTAGGATTCAACGTCGATTGTGGCCAGAAAAATACTTCCTTCGTGTAGCCGCGACCCAGAAACCAGTATCCGTTTTCGATGTTTTGATGGGCTGCCTTGTGCTTCTGTTCGTCTTCGAGGAGACAAGAGATGTTACCATAACGGCGACCCTTTTCAGGTATGGCAGACTATTTCACATGCGGCGTGGAGGTATATTTGAATGACCTGGAGAAAGGACGCAAGAGGTGTCATATCTACAATCGCTGAATTATATCGAAAGCCTTATCGAGGAGAGGGAGCTGCATAATAGGATGACCTGGAAACTCTGACCTGCCGGACTCGAAGGCAAGCAAGAAACATTGCTTTGAGAATCATAGGAAAACATCCTTCACATCCGAGATCATCTCAATCACCAAATTAATTGGCCACATTCGCTGTATCTCGCCCGTATTTAAAACCCAACGGAACTTAACGCATAATGGCATCCTCAGACAGACTGCCCCGCAGGTCTTATCGCAGCCAAACTATTGGTAACACCGCATGCGAATCGATAGAAGTCCGCGGTGGACATTCAAAGTTCAGCTTTGCCTGAAGGCGTTCGGCGGTTTGGACCTGCCTATCCCGGCCTTAAAATGCAGTCTTATTACATGCAGCAAAAGCGGGGTAACGGCGTAAACCCTCGCTCCCCTGCCACCAACAATTCTCGCTAGCGAGGCTCCATACCCGAGACTCAGAGCTAGGCCAAGGGCCAAGGACGCGTATTTATTCCTTGATCCTCGCACATTCCGCACTTGATTCCTCGTCTCCGAGTCAGACATTACCAAGACAACAGTATCCTCAAGATGGACGCCATTTCTCTCACGGCGCTCGTTTTCGCCGTCGTGGCATTTCTTGTCGCGCTCGCCCAGGCGTTACTGCAGTATCTCACGTCGGACACGCGAGAGAAGGTCATGTCTGCGCTCTTGGCGGTGGTCGCGTTTTTCGAAGACGAGCTGGAATTATCGCAGCTGGCGCATCAATGTCAAGTATGCCGACCTCGACCTCAATGCTAATGGCGTTCTCGATGCCATGCAGCATAGTTCCATGGCAGGCATACATGGATGGATGCTTCGGAACGGAGTAAACGGTCAAACAGTTACACTCGACGACAAGCAATGGAAAGACCTGTCCTGGTGGATTTGTGGGCGGAACACACCATGATCACCAAGAAAAGATCCAAGAAGAAGGCAGAAGGCCGGAGACCAATGAATTGGAAGGATCTAACATGGATGCAGGCGCTGAGCTGGCTAGTCTTTCTCTTTAAATCGGGCGGCACAGAAGGCCGAGAGTGGCTCGGGCGGGCTGGGCCAATCTTCTTTCCCTATTTACTATCCAAGCATCGAAAACACTTTTACACAGGCTTAACCCGGCGGACCATATCCCCGGCGCCGTCGATGTTCCATTTCAGATGATCGATCTGAGAGAACTGGCTCTACTCTGCTACGTCCTGAACATGAAGCGCATCAATATCAGCCTCACCGAGAACACAATTAATGCGAAAAGCACATACGTACGGTTATCTACCTTGATATCCCAGGTCTCGCCAGGTCGTCACTTTCGACGGCGATATAGACGGATTAAGAAAGCACATTTCAAGAGCGGGGTCTAGCACCCTACGGACCACCCTTCTCATCGCCGATGGATCCATCTACTACGGTAATTTTGCTATCCATCCGAACCTTCACCAAGCCACAAGATCCTGCTAGCCATGCGGCAAGGATGGATAGTGCTACGTGGAGCAATACCAGTTCCACATTACGCAAGAGAATGTTACTCGAGGCATTTATCGGGTTCTCCCGGACTCGCTTCGTTTACAAGCGCAAGAATTCCATGACAATTTTACGCCGGCGAACATGACATGGGAGGAGTTTTGGCAGAGAGATCCGATCCGGAGAATGTCACCGAACCTAATCACCACGATGGCGTTCCAGCAGTTTCACTCCATCTGGTCCGGCATGCCACTACAAAACATTGTCACAGCGTACGGCAAACACTTCCAGGAGAAGAGGACAGCGTGGTTAGACGGCATTCTGCAAGGGCGTGCTGCGGCAGCAGATACCGTATCCCTCCGCTTAGAACCGTCCTGGAGCTGGACACGCATATGATGAAAAGGTCCATCCCATGGCTCTTGGAAGAATCTGACTTCCTTCTCGCGACCGAGGACGGTGCCGATTGGGAGGCCTCCGAACCTGGACGCTTCATCCCACAAGACCTTGGTAGAATATTGGGATCTGGACTGGGCCGATAGAATCTGCGATACGAGACAGCCTCTCCATCTTCCATCGCGTGTATACACACTCCTGCAATCCGGCGACGTGGAAGCGTGCCGCAAAGATCTCTCCGACGCACACATCTATAATGCCGCAGGCTTTGGATACTACACCATTGAGGCAGCGCTATACCTCAGCCTGATCATTGTGGACTGCCGTATCCAATCAGAATGGTGTAAATGCGAGTCGTAGGGCCCTTGTCAGTTTTCTACGGCTCATCGAGAGAGAAAGGCCCGAAGCCAAATCTTGTACGGTTGGCTAGCCATATTCTCCAAGATGGACCTGGAACCTCCGGCGTGCACCTGCGGTCCCATCAATGCAGTTCATCAGTGCTGAACTCGCGGATTTCCTCGCTCTGTGGTTGGCAATCTGCGAGCGCGTTGACCCGCTCGACACGAAGGAAGCGGTGCAATCCACCTTCGATGTAATTCTTGACGAGTGGAAAGAGGACGCGAACCTCTGCGTGCCAATGGTTCCAGAAGACAATCCCGTAGCCAAGTTGCCCGAAAGATCGAATAGCGGCTCACCGCAGACACGAGCCAGCTTCTACAAGTGGATTGAGGAGAGTGAAAGGGTCGTTATACTGAGAGAACTCCTACCGCTATTGCAGTTACGGACCTTCCTGTTGCACTTGTCCTTCCTATGCCACAGTGATTCCAGCGAGGTTTCTAATATCGGAGGGCTTGACCGTGGAAAGTTGCGGTTAATTTGAACAAATATTACGGCGATGTTTCCAAGTGCATGGTGGTTTATAAGTCTTGTCTATGTATACAATTTGGATCTAAGCTTCTTATAGTTTTTCAGATTGGAAACAATTAATTGATAATGTCATGTCGAAGGGTTTCAGGGCCCTTGAGCATAGTTCGAACCGAAGCGCTTCAATTGCAAAGTGATCTCGGGATTATAGAGAAAAAATTTGAATATACTCCGACTACAGCACACGAATGATCATGGTATATTTTTCTATATTAAGGATGATCCTAACTAAAGATAGCGTGGGTATCTACCTTGAGACAATCGAAAAGTTGGACATGAGATTAGATTTTTCAGACAAATCGATAATGTCTTCTTCGGCTACTAGAATCCAAGTACCAGAAGACATCTTGCATTACCGGCACTCTTACCTCTAGTTATACTCTCGACGTTTTACTACTGCTAACTTTACTCCCCATCGAAGAAGTCCTCGCCTCCTCCGTACAAACCGTAAAGTTCGTCGTCTTCACGATACCGTGGGCATCCTCCTCGAGCGTCTGGATCACGATCTTCTCTTTGCTATCGTTGATGCTCCTCGCCGCGTTACCCATGATCTTCGCCTCGTAGTTACTCACGCTGTCGTTGTGGCCGTACGGTCCGGGAGTCGGCAGCGAACGGCCACCCGCGTTAATGATACTGTTCGTGGCGCTGACGTCGCTCTCCACGTCAAAGTTCGACGTCCTCCTGCCGTGAGGCCTCCCCATGGTTGAATGGACGAGGGAAAGTTTACGGATGGAGCCGCACATGCGGTCGCTGTCGCCGGTGAGACGGGCTTCGGCGTTGGGCCGGACGATGATACGGCTTCGCGGTCTGCGGGACAGGGATAGGAGTGATGGGAGGCAGAAAGTTATTATTCCTAGGTTGACTTCGGCGGTGGACCAGAGACCTATGCCAACGTTGTTCCCTTAAAGAAGGAATCAAGTTAGTCCTGTATCGCAGAGCATCGGACTCAAGGGGTTAGAAAAGACTGGCTTACATGTAGGGTCGTCGCTGTTATCAGGCGCACTCAGCCGGCAAAGCCTCATGGACCCGAATAAAACCACGGATAAACCAGCGACAAAGAGACCTGTAACTGTAAGTTTCTCGCGGAAAGGTCTAGGATGCATATGTGATTTGACCAATATCGGCGTCGGAATAATGAGGACCATGAGATTTGCGGCAATGTGCAAGGCTGTTACAGCAAGGAAAAAGGTATCCCCGTTCATACAACCCCTTTCGACTCGCGGATTCCACCACGATGATATCGGTTTGCACTGAAAGACGGTTCCGAAGACGGACGATATCGTGATGGAGGTTACGAAGAATAACGCGAAATATACGATATTTAGGGATATAAAGGTTCGAAAGCGGCGGAGGTAGAAGAGTAGAAATGCACCCTGGAGGCAGCCAGCGGAGATGTAGTTCACAACTTCCATTATCATGAAATTCTGCTTGTACCATGAAGTCATTTAGCATCTTGTATCTAGCAACAATAATATTTAGAAATAAATACAGACCTTCAAGAATGCCTTAAGACAATTGAAATCTGTTTCTGACGCATGCCTTCATAATGAAGTCCGAATCCGTTCCGTAATTCTAGAGAAGAACCAGCGATTAGCTTTGAGTATTCCGCGACAGATGCAGCTAATCTCCCTGGGTTCCCCAACTCGACGTACGCAGCAAAATTTCAATGCAATAGACAAGACGCTGTCATTGCCCCCAGAAACAGATAGTCCTCCGTCCAGAGCTCTGTATTCTTCCGAGATCTCTTCCATGATCGTGCTGCAACTGCACCGCCGGCGAGAACTGTTGATGTTACCACCACGGACCATATAATGGAACCCTGGTACCCGACGCCGCCGAATTTACCATCGTCGTAATTTGACACCTAGTGTTTGACCTTATCTTAAAACCATTGCTTAGTCTAGACACGTAGAACTAGTAACTGCGAATGCCGTCTGAAAGGTGCAAGGTATGGCTTGACTTCTTTCAAACATATCGGAGCCGGGGGGGCTGCTTTCGTGTTATATTCATCCAGAAATAAGGGACCAGAAGCCCAACTCCCCCCAGATTTTTACTATGCCGTGTGCCGTAAAGATGAGCGGATTCAGATCCCCAGCATTTTTCGAAAGCGAGAAGTACGAAAGCTTATCGGTCCTCTATCCCTCAACTTAGGGCCTCTCTCTTCGCCGGATCTCCACCTCCGCCCTTCCACTTTTCGAAGCTTTCAGGAGTGGCGTTTGTGATTTTCCGCTTATTCACTCTATCCGTAGCAGAGAAGAATACGCTAAGGGATACTAAAGACGTAAACGCTTGCTCTTTTCCCGCTTTGGGTGTCAACTAATGACGAAAACGGGGGCAAAAGTGAACCGAAGAAATTTCGCGCAAGAAAGTGATCCAGCAAGGCACTTCCCTGCTTAATCATGTGTCAGCTATTGGAAGCGAGTATGCTCATCAGTAACCATAGCTATTAAGCTATTTCAGGAACCCCAGGGGAGACAAGATAAAAGTGTGTGTGAGAGGGGGTTGGAAGCTGATCCTATCGTACCGACCAACCTCTCATTGAGCTTCGACTATGCCGTGGTGCTCTGCTCTGCTTAGCCACGTTACAAGAATCTTCCTATAAGGGTGGATATCTCCACAATCTGCAGTTTCAACTTTGTTGGATGAGCCAATCGTGCCACTGAAGCAAGCGAAGATATCCCGCTAAAGACGCTAAACTTTTGCCTTTCTCCACGCACTTTCCAGAGTATCTCGAAACCCATACAAGTGAACGTGGGAAAATATGGTTACTTCCACGCGTAAGTTATGCAGAAGAACTCACGCACTGAAGCTCTGAGATGCGCAGATGTGCAAAACGTGTGCGTGTGGATCCAATGGAGGACCTTTTTTTCGAAACTTGCCCGTTGTCGGTAGGGATATTCAGGAGTCTAGCGTTCACGACCGTACCGAGAAAAAATCTTACCCATCGGCGTCCGAATTCAGGCAAGCTCAACGACCAACATCCTCCCCTACTTCGTAGGAGCGTATGAGCATATTTCAGTGTATCGGCCTCCACAGTTGATGGTTCTGCCGCCATTGAATTATCTATATGGAAATTAATTCAGTATACAATGTGATTTCGAGTAGGCGGACGATATCCGTGGGTACATATATAAGGTACGTTTTTGCCTGTCTCAGGAACGGGTTAGAGCGTTGTTAGCTGCCGTATGATCTCACGAGAGTTGAACACGAAGGCGGTGTTACCAATAGATGTTTACAAGCCAATTTATACAAAACAAATCCTATCGCTTGCCGTGCACTAGAATTGGGCTCTCTGTCAAGAGCAGAAATACGAGAGGCTGGAGAACGCCCAAGTTCAGTACAAATCTAGGCTCCATGGAGTGTAATTCATTACCACACCGCCATGTTGATGCCATTTCTTACGCGAGTAGTTGCTTCGTATTGAGGATATATAACGTGAATCGTTATTAACCCCCGCTTTAGATATGGTGGATTCGTATTCTGTGGAAATATGTTCCTTCTAATTCAAACAAACGCGGGCGTCCCGGGAGTATACAAGCCAACCAGCAGGATGTTATCGATTAGAAATATCCAATCACCGTCCTGACAAGTTGCGAAGCTTTCCTCACAATAGATCTCCTTCATTCTCCTATCCACAAGATCCCTTTCCGCCTCCCGATCGCCGCACCTGAAAGAAGTCGCCGCCCCAATTACGTCAACATTAGAATTTGCCAGGGTACGTGTGGCCGGCCCTGAGCAAAGAAAGCTGGGCGGTGCACACAAGACAGACATTAGATAGAGTGTTGAATTAAGAAATTTGAGCAAATACTCTTATATTCGGACAGCAGAATACTCCCTAAAAGTCGGTTACGACCAACCTCGACCGAAAAATGTTGAATATTAAACCTGAGACCGCATTATTTCATTAATCAAGTATTTCTAACCGTGCACGAGTGATCCACATATCCTCTATACCTATCATATCCATCCTTCATAACATTACCCCTCATCTACAGCTACTCCGAAGCCCACCTTCAGCTACTCGCCGCTTGATCCGTAACATACCCATCCGGATAAACCCAATTAAACTCCGACGAAGCGCTCAAGCAATCCGTCTCCGCCCCCGCATCCGTATAAACCCAATCCAGCTGCCTCCTCCACTGCCCATCAACACTCCCACGAACACAAAACCTCACCCCATTCCCACCATTCAAACTAAAGGCATTATTATTATACGAAATCGCGCTCGTCGCATCATCAATACTCCACGTCGTCTGTAAACACGTCCCCGTAAAATCCTGCATTCCTTGACACCTCCACGGTCCATAACCATTCGCTACATCGGTCGTAGTACCACCCGAAAGACACGTACCCGCTTGCGCTTGCGTCTTTGCGAGAAGGAAACCCGGTTGTGATGATGAGGTGTAGAAGGAGAAGACGTTTGTGTCTGTTGCGGAGGCGTAGTGGATAGCCAGAATTGCCTGGCGAAGTCGTAGATTACGTAGCCTACGTTGGATTGGCGCTTACGATGGCGGCGGCCTTCGGGTGCCGGTGCTGTGGAGTCGGGTCGTGGATTACGATCTTGATGATGCGCTGTGGGGTGCCGGTGTGGGTTGCGGCGGATGCGTCGGATGTTGAGGTTGAAGTGGGTGTTGAATCGCTGGTGCTTGTGCTTTGACTGCCTCCGACTCCACCGATACCACCATTTCCTGGTGGGGGCGTTTGCCCGACGTTCGATCCAGAGCCGTAAACTGTCTTCGTACTATATTATGGACATGATTAGAATCCCATTTTTTGCACATCAATAGCTATTCGTTAAAAAATACTTACTGCGTAACAGTCACAGTCCTCGCCGGCAGCGTCTTAACAAAACAGTAACAAGCATTATACACATCACTGTAGCGATAGCGTGACGGCAAGAACGCCGGCTTCGCAACGTAGTCCGATCCGCTATTTCTTTTCCAGTGTTTCTTCTTCGGACTAGCAGTAACAATCGTAGTCGGTCTTCGTGACTACATTCCCGCCCGTAAGATATTGGCAATACTTCTGACCCAGGACTTTATTCGTCGACTTGCTCAGCAGCGCGTAGAGGTTATCATCGCAGCTGCAATGCGACGGCTTCGAGACACCAGCGGCGGCAGAGGCGAGGAGGGTAGCGAGCGTGAAAAACGAGCGAAATGCCAACCATGGTGTTCAGTAAACGAATGCGACAGCGGTCTCTAAACGAGTGTACTTTGATCCTGATGAAGTCGATATCCCCTTGGATTGAGAAATGGAGGGCCTCAACTATTATTTATACAATGCTGCTCCAACACATGGCGAAAGCACAATGTCGCCTATATTTTCCCATGATCTAAAATAAGGGAAGATTGTTAAGGTGAGTTCTCTGTTCCTTGCATCATCTCGGTTGATCGGTCGTGGCGAAAATTACAATACGAAGGCTTTTAGGGCTAGGAAGAGCCGCTAAGCTTCTCGGCTAGTTTGGATAAGTGGTGGTCACTCGTCATTGGCACTGTTGGGAAATGGAGGAACACCCGAGGAGACAAGCCCTCCGACTTGTTGGTTGAGCCAAACATCTAGACTTCGATAACCAGGAACCAGGTCGCTATTTTAAGATCATGATCTTCGAGCTTTGTTTGGGTCCTTATTGAGTCGTAGGTTAGGTCTTGGGTCCATATCGTCCGTTATCTACAGCGTGAATGGCAGTGAATATCATCCCGGACGTTTTGTTGATGTTATTTTGTAGAATACACCCGGAAGCAGAAACAGGACATCTCGACCCTACTCAGACTTGAATAGCATTGGTGAATTTCAAACAAGTTCGAGGGCCTCTTTCCATTGGCGCATTTAGATTTTCCCGATGATGGTGGTTGGGGTGCCCTCGATTGGGTTTTGAACGTTCACCATGACTTACCACGACTACCACGAAGCAAACTGGGAATCATGGAACCATGTTGGACCCACACCATGATACAACTTCAAAAGTAATCATTTCCAATCCACCTGGCCGAGTCTGTTCGAAATTGATACTTGAATTCGCGTGATAGTATATGTTGTGACGTTCCATCATCGTGATTCAAAACACCAGGCGCACCAACGTCCCCACGACTTGACAGCCGGCTGCTTGAAAACGGCGCAGGCCAAACAATGTAACGAAGCTGTAAAAACGTCAAAAATGAGTGTAGATAGGCCGTGCCCTTCAAACTACATACTCAAATTTGTAGCGAAATGTAGGTTGGAATATCGTGGCTCCGGCCGTTCTCTTGAGGTTGATACTCCAGCATCACAGACTCGTTACGAACTATGCAGACATAAGGTTGAGCAAATACTAGCAACACTTTATAAAATTTATATAGTTTTGCGCAGCTGGGCGCGACGCGTCGACTAGTGTGCTCTAATCTTCTTCTCGTTGTAGTTGAGGTGTCACGTTATTGACAAAGTCATGTTTGGGACGGGGTTGCGGGTATCAGTCTGTATGACGAACTGCAAACCTAAAGAGCTATTAACAGTGCAGACCAAACATACTCCAAATTCCGAAAAGTTTATAAATATAATCCCTCAGTGGGCCTATTCGCGCAATGAGCATGTTTTCCTCGGTTGATATAGCTTGGGTGGGCTTGTACTGCATGAAATGATGATTGACCTCTCCTCCCTCGTCTCGGCTAGCAAGATATGAATCCCAGGATAAGGGGTGCTAGCTATTGGGCATGCCAAAGAGGCATGACAAATCTATAGGCATCGAGGTGATGCTTGTATAGCTGAGGAACAAGGAACTTTAGCTGGAGATATTAAGATCTCAGCTATAGATGTTAAGGAGATTACGACGATAAGGCTCTACGAGCCGTCGAAGCAGACTATATATATTATAAGATTATAGTATTATTAGTTTATTATATATAGTATCGTATATTCCTTTAGTTAGTCTAGTTAGTTTACTAGTTAAATCTATAAGTTCGATCTTATCCTATATTATTAGATATTATACTATATATCTACGCTAGTAGGTTATAAGCCCGGTTAGTAATATATCTTAATAAACGTATAGACTTACTTCTTAATCTCCCTAAACGATATATTTATAATATCTCTCTTACTAAAGTTTAACGAGGTAAAGCTAAAGGCTAATCTTATAAACTACCTCAATTAGAGTACCTATATAACTACGTTCTTAAGTATAATAAAGTCTAGGATATTACTAGTAAACCGCTTAAGGCTACGGTAGCCGACGTAGAGCCTAGTACTAAAGATTAAGATAATAATTAAAGGCGTATACTATTATTGAAGCTTATTATGAGGTAGAGACTCGACGTGCTTATCTACGATCTACTAATAGTAGCGCGAATAAGGTATAGGATACTTAAGTTCGGCGTATATCGCTATTATTATTATTAGTAAGCCTTATATTAGAAAATAACTAAGGTAGATTTGACTTAAGAATAAAGTTAATATTTAAGAATTTATATAGAAGTATCGAGATCTTATTAAAACGTATAATAAAATGTTAGGCTCGATCTTAATAGAGAAGACTAAGGCGGAGACGGCGGAGAAGACGGAGCTAGGTATAGGTTAAAGAATAATATAGCTATAGTAGAGGCTATTAATCTCGTCTATAGTAATCTTAGTAGCGACTAGGAGACGTTTATTATAAACTTTTAGTAGATAACGGATTTAATAGTAAAAGAACTAATCTTTAATATACTTGAGAAGGCGCTACTCGTTAAAGAGGTAAAGCGTAAAATACGATATACTAGAAAGGTTAGCTCTAAGGATAATAAGGCGCTATTTAAAAGGAATAGCTAAGGTAAAACCTAAAAGAACGATAAGAAGGTTTATAAGTTTGAAGGTAAATACTACTACTACGATAAGGTTAAATATAAGAGGCTGACTATAGAAAGCGTATAAAGGATAAAAAAGATAGCGGTAATAATAGAGTATTAGGCTATAGTATGAACCTTAGTACGAGATATCGGCTCTTAGAGAACGATCTAATAGTTCCTCGACTTAGGCGTATCTTTTTATATAATATAATAAGAGAAGTATTCTCTATCTATAAACCCCTCTTAAAGCTATAGAATATTATAATCGGTAATAAAGAAGTACTATAGGCTATTAGTACTAGCTTAATATTTATAAGGCTTAGTAGAGAGTATAGCGGTAGTCTTATTAAACTTAAGAATACGCTATACGCTTTAAAGATAAAATATAGCCTATTCTTAATCTCTCGCGTAGATAAGGTAGGATATATAATAATAATCTAATAAGGTAGATATATAATAACTAGACCGAGGCTAAAAATTAAAGCTACTATAAAATTAGGACTATAGAAGATCTTAGGTAAGATTATAATATTTATAAGGAAGAGTTTAGCTTTTACTACTATATAAAAGTATATAAATGGCTCAGATATATCGGTAAGAATTATATTAAGTAAATAATTAAGTATAGAAGCGTTACCGGTATTACTAAAATAGTAAAGATCTATAGGGCTATATTAACTATGAGGCCTGTAAACTTATTAAATTAAAGGCTATACTAAACTACGAGAAACCCTATTTAGGTAAGTATAAGCTAATAGAGATAATCTTCTTAGATTTTATTAATAGGCGTATATAAGAGCCTTAGAGATTATATAGAGTTTATTACCTTCTTTAAAGGGAATAGTCGGAAGTCCTAGATTACTTTATAAAAGATAAAAAGGTAAAGACGATACTCTTATACTTAATAGTACTCTTAAGATAGCTAAACGTTAGTTAACCTTAAGCTTATTAAGCTATAATATAACGGAGGTAAAAATATACCTTAATTAATAGACGCTATAATAAAGTAGGGATTATAGTCTATATCTTAGCTATATACGTATCTTAATAAAATAGCGTACCTAAGAAGCTTAATTAGATTTTTATCGATAAATTAAAGGTAATATTAGCCGCGTTAGAATTACCGCCGTAGCTATAGGTAGAGGCGGTAAATTATATAATCTAATCCGTAACTATACGCTATTAAGGCCGCTCGAGATACTAAAGGATAGTAAATAGACGATACCGTAGGGAAGATAGGAAGGTAGAACTCCCGATATCTTAAACTTTAGGATATTTAATAAACTATACTATATATATATCGATAGTAAACTCCGGAAGAAGCCGGATAATACTACTAAAAGATATATTTTATAGGCTTAAAGGCTTATAATATCTACTAAGTCTAGGATCCTACTATCTATAAAATACTAATCCGTAGAGATATTAGATTCCTAATTAAATCGACCTTTAAGTACGTAACTTTATAGAAGATAATAAAGATCCTCTTAAGTACGTTAAACGGCGATAGCGCTAGATTACGATTAAAATTTAACTTTTAATCGTTAATTAGATATCTACGAGACGATTACGCTAAAGCAGCCTAATTAGCTAGATTATAAGAATAAGAGCGAAGATCTCAATAACGCTAGTCTATAGTTAAGATCCGAGGATACTCGCTCTCGTAGAAGAAGTTACGTAGATACTATAAGATAGATCTACGACGATTAACTAAAGGTATTAGACGTATTCTAGAATTACTAAAGATAAGATCTAGTAGTCGAACTATAAAGATACTCTATAGGCTAGGATGTTAGTAAAGATCTGATAGCTATACGCCTTAGAGAGAAGGCCTATAAAGGATTAATAGTATATATCGATAAACTAGAGCTATTTACCTACGAAAAGGCTATAAGCTCTATAAACTATAAGGGATAGCGTATATCGATAGATCGAGAACTATCCTCGATTAAAGAATAAGACGTATAAAAATCTATAGATTCTTAGATCTCCTCCTAGAAGATAATATCGTCGATAGCAAATAGGTATTTAAGTATAAGCGCGATACTACCGGTTAGATTATAATACTTAAGTCGAGACTAATTATTCAAGGCTTTATATAGAAGTAAGGGATTAATTATAATAAGATATATATACCGATAGCTAAGATATTAATAGTAAGGCTATTTTTATACTAATAGCCTAGCTCGATCTTAAATAAGTAGATAGATATAATAATAGCCTTCCTCATATCTAAACTAAAGTAAAGAATTATCGTTAGGCCTCTAGAAGGGAGTAAAATTAATAGATTAGTTTAGTTAATAAAGACTCTATATAGCTTTAAATAGTTATCTTAAAAATAGTATAAAGAATTTACCTTAGTTCTTAAATTACTAAAGTTTAAAGTTTATCGGCTTAATAATAGCTTATTTATTAGTAAGGATTATTAGCTAATAATAATTATCTATATTAATAATCTATTAATAGCTAGATCTAATAAATATGAAGTTAAGATACTTAAGTAAGATCTTAGTTTATACTTTAAATAAAGGATATAGGGCTAGTAGCCTATTTCTTAGGTATATAGGTAGAACGGACTAGGTCTAGAAATTAACGTCGCCTAGTACTATATTAGTCCGTATATATATAATCGTTCCTTAAGAGATTTAGGCTTAAGGATACTCCGGGATTAGTACTCCTATAGAAAGGGAGGTATCTCTTAAACGGAGGATTAGGATACTACGTCGGTAGTATAGTATAATAGATAGTAGGAAGTTTAATCTATACTCTATTTACTAGGCTAACTAATACCTTTACTATCTCGACGTTAGAGTAATATGTTAGCGAAGTAAACTAAATTTACGAGAAAGTAATAAGAAGAATACTACGATATTAGGAAGGATCCTTTGATTATACGCTTACGTACTATACTCGTAAAATAGAGGATAAGATACTAGATCTACGTATCTACGTAGACGCCGACTAGGCCGGATATAAGCTTACTCGTAGATCTACTACCGGCTATATAATAACGTTTAACGGGATAGCTATCTTATACTATTTAAAAAAGTAACGTACTATAGCTACTAGTAGTACTAAGGTAGAATATATAGCTATAGGGGAGGCTTTACGGGAAGCTCTCTAGGTACTTTAAATACTAAAGGATATATAGCGAGCCTTTAAGTTTAAGGCTCCTAATAGTATCGAGATGTATATAGATAATTAAAGTACTATTAGTATTATAAAAGATCCTAAATACTATAGTAGAACTAAGTATATCGATATATAATATTACTTTATAAGGGAACTAGTTCGAGAAGAAACTATCGAGCCTCGATATATAAAATCGGAGGATAATATCGCGGATATGCTTACTAAACCGCTTATAAAGATATCTTACGATAGCGCTATAAAGGCTATAGGTATAGAAGATAGGATAAAGATTATTAGTATTATCGATAAGGGGAGGTGCTAGCTATTAGATATACTAAAGAGGTATAATAAATCTATAGGTATCGAGGTAATACTTATATAGCTAAGGAATAAGGAACTTTAGCTAGAGATATTAAGATCTTAGCTATAGATATTAAGGAGATTACGACGATAAGGCTCTACGAGCCGTCGAGGCAGACTATATATATTATATTAAGATTATAGTATTATTAGTTTATTATATATAGCATCGTATATTCCCTCAGTTAGTCTAGTTAGTTCACTAGTCAAATCTATAAGTTCGATCCTATCCTACATTATTAGATATCATACCATACATCTGCGCCAGCAAGGGGCAGATCGAAGATACATATCGAAGCAAGTGCGCCATATGGATTTACTTGCTTCGCTCTCCTCTTTCGAGCGGTATATTTTTTTTTTTTTGTTAGAGTGTAGGTCGACGGGTCATCACTGGGAGAGGTGAGTTTCTACGTGCGTCAACCGTCTTGTCCACCCGAACGTGAGTTGACAGATATGTGGTGGATCAAATGTACTTGTGATGAAATAAAAACCATATGGCCATTTACAGCTACCTGTGCTGGTTTGAATAGTGATCCCGAATAGATTGGCCGTTATGGGTTGAGAGACTCCAAAATGGAGAACGGTTTGTACCCTCGGCGATTCTGCTACTAGGCAGGCAAAAACTGAAACTGCCAGTACGTTGTGCTCTGAACACTTCTAGAGGACAAAAAACCTTTACATATCGATCCAAACCCCTCGGCTGGTTTGAACGGTCTGCTTATTTTTGTCTCATAGTATGGGTTGGGACACCTCACTATGACGAGGGCCGCTCTTCTAGGCTCGGGGATTTCTGATATGAACGAATAACTGCGGATACAAACTCGGTGTATCACCTTGAAAGAAACACCTTTGTGACCGTCTTGAGGAGCTGGTTTCAATGGTGCATTTGATATGCTTGTGGAAGGTGGGTTGGGACACTATCGCAATGGCAATTTTTCTATTGGTTTGCGATTTGACAGCATCGCACTGTAGGTGTAGACCAACCATCGAAAAACAAGCATGAAAGCATTAGCAACCGAACCGCCTGCGCTGCCTAGTTCCATTTCGGTGCGCTATTATGCGATGCATTATGGGTTGAGATACCATTGTATGGACACTTTGCTCGTTCCTCTATTATCAACGAGATGTTTATTATCAACGAGATGTTATTTACTCGACGAATTGAAAGTCACGACGTAGGATGGATATAACTATAATCTGGGGAAAAAGGAAAATAGATTTCGATTCCCCCTCTAAGAGCAGATTAAATTCCGTACTTGGTTCACTCAGATGGCATATGTTGAGACGTCATGATTGTAAGGACTAACGACGAAATCAAATACGTCCGGTAGCAAGAGAAGAGTCAAGATCTCGCTGAAAGACCGCCCTAATGTCAGCTAGCATCCGTTCGGGCTTCTGCCGTTGCAGTTGTCCTTCTTGTCAGCGCAAGATTGCTCAGCGGACAGAACTCCCGTTCACGGAAACTTTCTGCGGCGTGGCTCACCCTACTTCCTACGAAGCGTACTTCTCCTGGCGCGCAGGTTTCCGCGAAATGAAGGGACCAGACGGTCCGCAAAGGTTCGCTTCGTCAGAGACGTCTTCATCGGGTCCTCTACAGAAAACTACCGCGCTGTGATACCGTACAGTCCAAAGTTGGGGACAAATACTACCGTTGATCTTTACGACACTTCTACAGATGCCAACGAGAAAGGGGGATCATCACCCCGCGACCCGTTTACCGAAGCGAGGGACGGAAAGCTTCAATTTACGTTTCCAGGTGTCGTTGCGTTCGTGAGCTTCCAGTCGAATAGGGTCATCTTGAGGAGGATTAGAGCTGGAAGACGCTTGAAAGGGAGCAGCAAGTTAGTGCCGTTTATCGGAAAGGGGCACTCCGCGGCGCAGTTGGCTGCAGAAGCGCTGGATGCAGTTTAAACAGATTGCCGGACAAGGGGAGACAGTATTTTATCGAGGATCTCAGGGAGCATGTGGGATTAGGTTGGTCTAATGAGCAACAGCCAAAGGATAATGGGGAGATAATGGGGATCCCAAGCGCTGAATTCATTTTTTTTTTTTTTAGTTTCTCGTGATAATCAAATTATGGCTTCTTAAGTGGGGCAAAGTCTCTCCCCCCCCTTCTCTAATATATATTTTATTATTACAATACAATATTAAGCCCGGGCTCAGACCCCGAAACGTTGCGGAGGTCGAAACTATCCCTTCAAATTAGCCTGCCCCTTTCTGGCGCACTTGCAGATACTTCTGCTTCCACTTCCTCGCCTTCTTAATACGATCTGCAGGATGCTACCACGGTCAAAAAAAGCAATGGAAAGAATCCGCTAATGCTACACAGCGCGTCTCCAATTACCAGAAACACCATCAAACTTCCGTCCCACTTTTGGCGTCGCCCGATAGTATCAAGGTGCTCAAAGATGTCGCGTGTACCTACAACCAGTAAAAGTGAAAGCCCGAGTCGCCACCTACGCAAGTGAAATGGCGTTAGCATCTTAAAATGGACCAAAGATTATCGACATACTCGTTTTCTTAGTAAAGAACCGCTTCGTGAAGGCAAAAATAGTCGCCTTTTCGTGATCACGCGTAGTCCCTAACGGTCAATGCTAGGTCGCACCGCAATGCAGAATACCACTAGCAAGCCCCGGTGGTTGCAGCAGCCGACGAGGAGGCTGTAACGGGTGATGAGGTACGTATTAAAGCGACCGAGACTGGTGGTGATCTGCAAGTACTTTGTTGTTTTCGTAGTTCTCGTTGAAATCGATATCTTTGGGGTGAAGGTGGTGAGTGGTTCGCAGTGATGATTTGGTTATTAGGCTTGGATCGGAAAAGTTGCTTGTGAAGCCGTTGTTGAAGAAGCAAAATATTTGTTCTTTTGTTCGCAACATGAAAACAACGCTTCTTTACCATAGTATCAAATAATAAAAAATCTCTTGGTTTGATGTTGCTCAAAGAAAAAAAAAAAAGGTCCAATTCCGAAAGGCGAACGCTGAGCACAGATATTTGGAACGTGAAGGCCTTCTGAGCCTGCATCTTGAAGCTGTGATGGAACTGTCCGGTTGAGTCGCCCTCTGGGTATTAGCCTCGTTTCCAGAAGATCGGCTGCAACTCATTAAGAGGTTTTACAAACACCTAAGCGCGACTCTATACTGACATGACGGAGGATTCTAACTTGAATAATTATATGAACATGTTCTAATGCTTTCTAGGCGCAAACATTAACCATCACGGTCGGGTGCGTGTCACGGAACCCAAAAGTCTCTCACGCCTCGAAAATCGTACGGCAGTCAAAGATTCGAAAAGGTGGTGGCGATTTGGAAACATGAACACCGCTAATAACTAAAGTGAGTAGAAGAAAGCTCCACCGTGAATGGTGGCGTCTCCTTTTGCCGTCACAGATCAAAGCTCCTTCGTACCTGTAAATATACAAAAGACTCGAGTATGTGCTTCAGCTGCGCAGTTGCTGCTACTCCAGGTCCTTAGTCGTTACTTATCGGCTCTCATGACACAAAAGGTCTGAGCCTCTGCGTACGGAAGACGCCTTTGCATTGTTGGGGATGGACTATGTACTGCTAGCATCTAAGATTAACGTTAGAACCATTTGCAGCAGCGCAATGGCAAATAATTAGGCTGGGAAACGGAGTCTTAAAATTATTTCAGTGGAGACGAAAAAGCAAACGATATTAAGTATGTAGAGAGAAGGGAATAATAAGACGAATTTTTTAATAACGCTATAGCTAGGTGTTGTTCGGAGCAAAGCTATAACCTAACGTGAACCGGCCTCCGTTATTCTGAATAGATATATCTAGGTGTAAGGCTAATCGAGGACAAGGCACTCTTTATTTTTTGGTTTTTTTTTCTTTATTGTTTACTTGTTTTTTTTTTTTTTTTGCTTGCTTGTTTGTTTGGTTGTTTCCTTTTCCTTTTCTTTCCGGTGGGACTTACAGAAAGCTGCCGATATACCCAATTAGTAAATGATTTGTTGCATCCATCATTTTGAATTACATTGTTTCCTTGCAAGATATCCATTATAAATCCAACCCTTTAGCTAAAGTTGCCTTAGGGCTTGGACAAAATGTGCTAACAAGCCGGGTCAAGTGTACATTGAGATTCTCAGACACATATCGATCCTTAACTCTACTATTGCGACGACGCAATCGTCTAGTTGGCGTACTGAGATCTGACCAGTCATTAGCTTTTTCTTTGTCAGAGCTTTCTCACGTGAAGGGTAACCAACGTTAGAATTCTATACTTGATATCGGAATCCCTTTAGAACGCCGCGGAGCTGAGACCTTCTCAGACCCGATTGCGAACACGTAAAGGCAGAATATTGTGTCTCAGGCTTGTAGACTCCGTTGATCCCGACTTAAATCAGCTGGCACCGCCCTAGGGAGCTTCACGTTATAATAAACTAGCTAAGTGGAGAATGGGTGATTAACTCTACCTATTTTGGGAATAAAACAGGATGCCTGGGATAGCCATTACCCAATAATCACGATTAGCGAACCGAGATGCAAAAGCAGCCCAGCGATGTATATATTCCGGATCTAGGTTGTTGAAAAATCCGGTTTTATCTTATTTACAGCGTGGTTCAACTATAATGCAGGGCGAGGGTTTGCATATATCTTATCCATGTCATAATTAGACTAGTTGCCAGGACAAGTTGCTAGAGTATGATATACGGATTGACCGTCCACAATTTTATCGATCTTCAGGTCTGATCTACAACCCTAGGCTACCTATCTATCGTCCGCAAGCTTAGGTTTGTTTTCAATTTCCTCTAAGTACGTTATCTCCCAGTGTTCTCGTACACTACACTGATATATGTAGATTTCTGTAATTGTGTAGTGAATATATCAATTAAGGGATTTAGGGCGTAGCTGCCATGCTAACTAAGCTGTTCGGAAATGAGTTTACGTTGTACTTCCAAGCCTGTTACAGCCTCTCCTGAATTCCTTGGCAGGGCACATTCGGGACTTCCAAGGAACTTCAGCCCGCTTAAGCGCATAATCGGTATCGAACTTTCGATCGATCTCGGTAAATAGGCCTCTAGCTGAGGATAGACACGGAGCTGATATAGGACCGCTGGGGTGACAGCGTTTGGCACCGTAATGTATCATAATCTTGTATCGCGGCGAGCCCTCAGTCATGACAAAGCATCGGTACTTCGAGATTTCTTTGAAATCGTCGTGAAGTATCATGAAAATCTACTGGTTTTCTTAGGCTACGACCTCTAAGCCCAGGCATCAAATTATAAACTACTTGTACCCATAGCCATAGAAATATATATATGGGCCAGTTGAGGGTTGTGGTGTAATTCAAACTCATCATCGATCTCTACATCCATTTAGCAATTCGAAACCATCCAACTCCTTTATATTCATTCGCTATCTTATACTACTTTCTCATATACTGCTGTTTACCATAACCCCATACCAGTACCACCGAAAAAAAAAAAAAAAAAAAAGAATCCAGCGTGGTTAGCCCTCCCTACCAGGCCGGTCATGAAGGGATTATTCCTCAAGTTACTTTCTCTCTTTTTCATTTTATTTTCCGTTTCCTCAGTCGCGAGGGCCGCAAACGACAAGGAGAAGACTAAAGTCTTTGATCTTGACGATACCGCATCTAAGGATGATTATAAAAAGCTCATTGAGGAGCTTCGCGGGCTAGCACAGCAGGATGGTGAGAGGGTTAACGGGGCCCGTGCTTCCTAGACAATCAGCCAATATGGGCGATCCGCCAGCGGACCCTCTGGATCTAACACTGCATGCAAACCGTCAAACAGTCACATTGAGGACCCGACGGGGTAATCTCTACATGGAGGCTTTTCAAGCTGGTGGTGCATGGTATGAGCTCAGCGAGCCAATGATAAAGGGCAAGAAGGACAAGAAGGGCAAAAAGACGATCCCGGCCCCGCATCTCACCCAAAGATCCGCATACTTAGGACTTGGAGGCAGCTATATCCAACTTAGAGGCGAGGGTGCACACAGAGAGAACGTAAATCTTGGATACCAACAACTAGTTGCGGCTGCGAGCGCCTTGCCACCACCCCACGACAGGAAGAGCGTATTGTGCTTGCGAAAGCCCTGGTTGTCGTCGTACAGCTGACATACGAATCTATGAGGCTTGTCGATGTATCCAGGAGTTTTACACCAACTGCCCCAACTCCCAACTTGCCAGTCAGAAAGCGCGAATTCTCGAAAAATGGTGGCAGGGTCTTTGTGACACCATTAATTGTTACCCGACCCGAATACGCTTCCACCTCCTCACCACCACTCAAACGCTCTCGGCGAGCTTGCAGAACCTTGGTGTCGAAATATCCAGGCCATCTACGCCTTACTAGCATTGGTTTTGCGTCCTCATCTTGCCCTGATTAAGTCCGCCAGCAAAAATTGTCGTAGCGTCAACCTGGGGACCCGACAAGCGACTGCAGATACCGCATTAACGCAGCTAGGGCACCCTCTGGTTGAACTCTACAGCCTTACTTTCCCTAACATCGATGGGAAAAGGTCTGGTGCAAGATATACGGCACAGTTAGGGCGACCGACGCTTTCAGAGCTACGATATTTACGACGTCGACAAGGCGAATGCTAAATCTCTCCGCCCGAACCTCGATTTGCCACTCTTACCGGGCCAGCTCGCACTTCTCGGCCGCGGGAGATTTCGTTATCGACTTTGACCTGAAGAATAAGGATACAGATCACGAGGTCGGTAAGGGAAGATGGAATGGGGCGTACGACTGGGAGGAACAACATATATGATGACACCGACATCGAATCAGTCCGAGGAAACGGTGAAGCCGTGCTGTCGTACACTGTTTCAGCAATGCTGCAGAAGCCAAAGCGGATGTCATCCTGATCGTCGGCGACGGTGAAAAACCAGCCGATGTCTTTGGGATTATCGCAGCGAAACTTCCAAATTTCCCGCTTACTTTATCACGCTCTTCAAGAAAGAATAAGATGACGATGTCGACGTATACCAGGTGATCCGATACCGCTGTTTCGGTCGCTTGTGGTTGTACCCATGGGCGAGACTTTCGCGATTGACTTAGATCTGGTCGACCACGATAAAGACTGGTCCCCGAATGATGAAATTGCTAAGAAGCTAAGAATGGGTTGACTTTGCTCCCAATCTACCAACTTCAAGCTCCAAGCGCGTCAAGGGACAATCAGTGAAATCGAAGTAAAGTTACTTGGTATTAATAGTACTACTTCCACCATATATAACAGCAGGCCCAGCTTGAGGGGCCGCAGAACGATTGCGATATCATGGAACTTTACAACTTGGCAATATTGCCAAAAAGTTTTCGCCGTTTTCTATTTCTTGTTTCTTAGGTGTTTCGTTTCATTTCTACAAATTATAGAGCGTACCTGGTTTTACTTCTTAGAACATAGACATCTAAATATCGATTATCCAGTCACACTGCAGCTCTAGCAATCACTTACCTGCTATTTTTAGCCGTTGGACAACGATTGACGCACCAAACTTGGGTTCATTGGCGTCACCACCAGGATAATAAAATTTCAATTTTAAGTTACTAGTGTTCATGCTAGCGCTCGCTGGCACTTATGTCTCAGCCTTGTCAGCTAATTATGAATTTATTAATTAGAAGGTAAATTTGAATTTGCAAGGCCCTGGTCTCTGATCGTTCCACCTTTGTTGAATCCGGCCTTTCTTGTGGTTATCCTGGCGACGGATAGTTAAAGTAATATCCCGGTGCAGAAGAAAATAACTATTGCGGATAGGCCCGTGATATCAAGACAACCACCATAATATGAGACTAGATTCCAGAGCAAAGACACTGCATAGATTGAAGTTACGATTATATCATCTAAACGCATACGGAATTTGTTTGGGTCCGTCGTATGAAACGCGGCCAGTCATGAATTCAAGACACTGGTTCTGTGTGACGTGACGATAGAAGGAATGCTCCAATAACCCAAACGGACTCGCTTCATCAAGAGTAGTAACACGGCAACCTTGAGAAAAATACCCTCATATTTGACGATCGATGAACCAGATATGTAGAGGATAAGGGATTGTAAGGATCCAATGCGGGCGAGCATTTCGCGTACGTTCAGAATATTTCGTATTTCCAGATCCAAGAGGCGTCCTATAGGTTGCACAAATTTATTCCAACACGACTGAATGTGTGTTCGAAATATGCAGAAGAATAACCGAATTGCTTCCTGCTGTGCCACGCCAGAATTATAAATGCGGGTCGGTTCCATGCCCTTCCACTCATTCACTAATTCAAAACTTAAATATATAAGAGCTCCTGCGCTGTATATTTCCATTCTGTTATACCGATCGTTTACCCAACTACGATAAGCAAAAGGATTAATATCACAGTCTTGAGGCTCCGAACTCCTGAGCACGCGCTGTCGGTTCTATCTTTAGGTTGAATAACGGAAAGGGAAATTACCGGAACTCGGAATTCTTCCACGTTATCGCTAGTCCACGTTGATCACTCATACAAAAAATGGGAACGGACCAGGAAACGACAAAACTGCGGGCTATAAGAGGATAAGAAACTATATCGTCGTCCTCTATCATACATGCTTATTAACCTTTGCTTTTTGTGTAGAACGTAACCGGCGAATCAGACATCAGGCCACTCTGTCGTGATTACAGTGCCAGCCATTGCGTATATATTCGCTCGAGGTAAGTATAGTGTTTTGTGAACGCCAAAAGCGCCACAAATTCGCGGCCACCAAATTTTATTTTTATTTTTTAAACAGAAAAACCGGCTGCGGAGTATTTCACTGGCTCGGTAGAGCGTACAGCTCTCTTATCTGCAACTAGGCGATACAAGCGGTAAGCTTAAAGTCGTGGCGATAGAAGCATTGAGTAACGTCAGCCTTGTCTTGCTTAGATCTGGTCGGCGAGTCTCGTAAATTCGTACCGATTGTTCCGTTTCTTGAACAAAGGTAAACTTATACTCTGAGACCTTCTGTTTCTCCATACTATTACGAAAAAGCTATTGACTATTTCGGGATATTCCCGGGAAGCCCGTTTATCTACCGGGGAATTCCTACGGATCTTTGACCTCATTAGGCACGACCGAGGGATAGAAGATAAATGTCTTAAATATACCATTTACCCTGGCGATTTTCATTAATTTCGCGAGGACGAGGGCTCATGAATAATTGCGCCGACTCCACAGTCTTAGTACGGTGTCAGCTCATTGAAGAAGGTCAACGAATAGTGAGTGACAAGGAACTTAGCGTTAAATAACATGCCGTCGTTAAAAGGCCCTCAGCTCTAATCTTACGCTTCGAGCGGGTGTGGAACCCGCAAATTTCCAGCCAAAGGATATATACGCGTTTTGGCTCCATCAGACTCCCTGAGATTGGTCCAACTATTGTTACGCAACGTGATGCATGTGCTTTGCAGAGTAACACTACATGTTTCCTTCCACCCAACCTCTCTTCCAAGGAAACGAAATGTTAAAAACTTGGATATCATCACATCGATCGCCAGAGCTGAAAAGAAAGTTGAGTGGCTTTCTGCATGCATTAAAAATAGTGAGTTTGGATTCGCGCTCGCAAATCCCTAGCGAATCAGCGGCGCCCGCAAACGATCAGTGTTTCCGGAATAGGCGGGTTTTCTCTTTCCCCAAATTTCTTTTCGAAAACCGTCCCAACGGCTTCTGGCGAAGAGACGACGCTAAACTAATTGTGATTCTGGAGGCTTCGCAGGAATCATGAAAACTATTACGAAAGTGTCGAGAGACTAACGAGCGGACTAAAGATGATCGAAGATCAGACGACCGCGTTCAAGGAGCACTCCCGGAAAAAAAGGGCCAGAGCTCTTAAGAACAACAGAAGAGGAAACGGAAGAACGTGTGAAAGACCACTTTAGGTTCTAGCTCATATATTAGTATAAATTTTAGCTGAGAGAGATGGAAAGGAAGAAAATGTCGTGTGCCACTTGCGAGATTTACACCCATTTCAGCAGGGATATATATAACGTAGGCTCCATATTAGGGTTAAACGGGAAATTTCGAGGTTTCTGCCTGTCTTGTTACCCGTTTTCATTCCGTTGCACCCTTGCCACTCTTATCGCTGCGGAGTAGGTATCCTTCGTGTTCCTTGGGAGGATGGACTACTAAGACCTATAACACAATCCTGCTAATGGATGTGCTAAAACATAAAATGGGGCCGCATTCCCGTTTTTGCTTCCTCGCTTCCTTCCCTCGATCTGCAAGAACACCTTTTTCGCAATTATCCCCTGTTGGTGCACTAAACTTACCCGTTAGCTCCCGCGGGTTCACTGTCCAAGCGGTCTTACACGCAGCGTGACGAACGTAAGAAACTTCAGTTAGTTTCCATGTTACTATCACATCCGTATCCCTGCGTCGAAGCCTTATGAAACGATAAGGCTTAGAAAGCCTCGTTTAGTTTTTCTCTCCTAGACTTTATATAAATAGCCAGCGCCGGAATACAGTCTCGCCGGAGACCTCCAGGCGATCCTTGCCGATCCTTACCATTTGGCTTCTCGTATAGAACGCCTGTTATAACAACGCTCGTAAAGAGACTAGCTCTGTACGCTGTACGCCTGCCCACGATCTAGGTACAATCACTATATCTTCGGCCAAGATTCGTTACATATACGCTATTGAACGAGACTTCAACTCGTACACACTCCGTCTCATCTGGATTCCACTAAACATCGGTGCAATACATCATGTCTCGAACCGATATCGACGCGATGGCCATAGGCCGTCGCATACAGGGAGCTCTAACAGAGCTCTTCGCGCAACTTAACTCTAGGATCCACTTTCAAACGTCTCATTCAAAACCCTTATTACGTCCCTCCAAAGAACATGATCCGACGTTTCCAATCGATTATGCGTCACTTGTCACCACTTGCTACGTAAACGACAAGATGACACTGGAGTTTGATGTTCCACGACATGAAGGAGGTTCTTCGACACCTTCGATGAGAGTAAGATCGCCGCAGCAAGCAGAATCTGGGTCACTGGCGTAGAGGGAGGCGGACTCTGCAACTGATGGTAAATACCCTGACTTCGCAAAGGCTCTAGATGGAGCTGGCGTTTGTAACATTCTCGTTACCTGCCTGAAACAGGCAAAATAGTGGTAAAATCATATATATAGGAAGAAAGGCGGGGTGTACGCCGAAACGTTCAAAGCTTAGTGCTTCCGGGTAGCTGTGCTCATTATCCCCACGTTGTTTTCCTTCCTTTCTATCTTCTCTCTTTAAAATTCACGATTTCGTTTCGTTAGGTATTTTGGGCTATTGGATTCTCGGCTACAGCAAAATATTTAGATAATTCGGTATTTGTATGCGGTATAGGACGCTTGTCGCAATTACTTAACATATTCGGGTGGTTACTGTGAATTTGTTGCTATACGGCTCGATGGCAGAGCGGATGCAGTTCTTCAGTTGATGGTATATAAACGCGCAGCTCCGCTAGTATACGGAATTTAAACAGGGTATCTTGTTTGGTTAGGATGTATAGAGTGTGTTATTTCTATAAACTTGAATTTATGGTCTTATTTGCAGTAGCTAACATTTGCGGAAGCATTACACAATTTGGATAAAACAAATGTTACCCAGCTTACAGGCGGTCAAGGACGAATTTAGTGAGGGGCCCGATGATAGGAGCTAATTAACTATCTAGAACACTTCCCCCTCAGGTTTATCAATCATCTCATGTCATTTCTCTAGATCATATGAAGAGTTTTTGTCTCGCTATAAGGTGACAGTTTTATATTACGTGAGCGAAGCAGAAAGTTCACGTAGGTTACCTATTTCAATCGAAGTATTCGATAACGCGGTTTCATTCTTATTATCTTACATATTCTACTCAGTCTATATGTATGTATTTTGAGTTAAATACAGCTTCCTTATTGACACCCATGAATTACCATGCATTTTTGACCAATATTTTTTTATTACAAAACTTCCAAGGCATCTTGGAAATCGTCATCGTCATCATTCATATCACCAAGATCCTCAACAAAGTCTCCGCTGATTTCACCCTCCGTTTCATCTGGGCCTCTGCGAGCTCCCACGGATGTAAGTGGCGTGGTCGCAGTCGATCTTATCTAACGCCTCGAGGAACTCGTTATACCCCCGTGACGCTGTCGACAGCTTTTTCCTAGCACCTGGCGAGCAAGATACCCACGTACATCTACACCCTTCCGAGAAGATACATGCCGTGTCTCTAATTTAGGTAATGAGAAACTTGACAACGGCGTATCATACCGTTTTCCGTCAAGTAACCCCATTCCCTCAACTTCTCCGCGATGACGAACAGAATTGTTTCGCCGTCCGGATTTGGTACGTGATATATCAGCCACGCTTTAAGCCCGCGAATAGCATCTCGATGGATAGAAGGTACTGTCGTCGACGAAGTCACCGAAAGGCTCTAGCCGCCATCCTTCGAGGAACAGTGGACAGCTACTCGGACGGCCAACGCCAAGGTTGATATCCATTCCGAGATCACAGAGCTTATCCAGTAAAAGAACTTTGATTCTTTGGTGAATGCTACGTAACCGCTATTCACAAAAAATTCGATAACCTTACTGTGGCCGGTGTCGTCAACGGCGTTGAGATCCGCGCCAGCCGCCGCAAGTAGATCAATAACTTTGCAGACGTCGTGAAACATCTGATCAACATTCTTCCGAATACCTTTGTAAGTGGTGTTGCTATACTGAAGCTGCATGAAGAGAAAGTGTAACGGGACGAATCCCTCTTCACTTCTGGCGTTGACATCAGCGCCGAGTGGATCAACTCGTCAACGTATGTAACGTTTACGTTCCGGCATCCCCAGTGCAATGGAGTTCGACCTTTGGCGTCGCGGGATTCAAGAAGGCGCGGTTCTCCCATGAACACCTTCCTGACCTTCGTCCCAACCTCCATAAGCTCATTCTATGGCCTGCGGTTGCCTCCATTTCGTCGAATACTGGATCTAGGTCAACCTGCTCGTCAATTCGACGGAGTCAACCGTTCTTACGACGTCCGGTACTTCGGAACAGCCATAGGTCTCCAAGGTAGGCACCGAGGCTCGAACTAAGTATTTAAAATTTAGACAACAGATAAAAAATGATATCAAAATAGAAATTTTGACAGCATTTTACTTACTTTTCTGCGCGTCGCCGGCTGGGAAGCTAAGGTCCGGATTCAGATCCATTAGAGATCCGATTAGCTTCGTATTCCGTCTGTTCCGGGGAGCCCGAACATTGCTGATATCAACAGCTTTAGCACGACGAAACGAAGTTCCGATATATCGCGTCGAGCTATATGTGACACCCACCTTCAGAGAGGCTCCGTCCTCCCGTCTTCAAAAACCGTCTGCTGATGAATAGACCACTCCCTACTCGCGAGCCGTAGAAACCAATGCGGAAAATCCTGCGCCAACTCATACGCCCCCACAGTACTCGAGTCGTCCTGAAAATGAACAGTAACCTTCTCATCCGCCGGTATAGCACAGGTATTCATCGCGGACATTTCCATGAACGAGCTACCCGTAACCGACATCGAAAACGAAATCACCTCGTCGTCCACCAGCGGGGAAGAAGTAAGTGAACCTGCTATCTTTGCGTTTCCTCCCGCAGTCCTTCCTATCGCACGATTGCCGCCATGGTAGTATTGTCCCGGTATACCCTATGGCTAGACTCCCCAAGAAGGTCTTTAGAGCGCTCGGTGTTCCCAGTGATGTCTTTTGTGGCACTACAACCGCTCTAGCTTACAGACTGAGCTCGGGACTGTGAGCTCGAGACGGTCATGTGAAGTAGTTACTTCCGCCGACCACTCGGGATAACTAGCAGGCAGTTGATGATCCTGCGATGCTTTCCCACCGCCGATTGCGTTAAATGCGGGATTCTGAGCCACTAATGTCGATAAAACAGCCATGAGCTGCTCTTGGTTTATTTCATGGTATTCTCGATCTGGTTCTGGTTCTTCTCCGCAGCCATAATAAATCGGTCCTGTTTCGCACCGAACTCGTTCTGCGTTTGCGAAACCGTAGACAAAGTCGCTAGTTGTAGCGACAGCTTATCGCTGATTTCACATCGAGACTGTTGACTCGCGGTCTCTAAATGCGTTTGCTTGGTATATATATTGATTGCGTCTGTAATAAAGCGGACATATTCCTCGATTGCTCCGCATCTCGTCCGCCAAATCATCGCCCCTGCTTGCTACTCGGAGAAGTTGCGTCTGACCGTGCGATTTGCACCGAAATACTCTCCAGTTTCGTTCTATCCGCGAACTCGACTTACTGCTTAAAATATTAGCTCTCTATCCTCTCAAACCCCTAAACATAATATAATTATAAATAACTGAAAACTCACGTCGTCTCCGCCACAAAAATGCCCCTAAATCCCCTTTAACCTCCGTAACTCATCCTTCGCCAACACAACGCGATTCCTCTTCGTCTTCCACGCCGCAAACAGCGCAACTTTCCCCTTCTGCTTCTTTATCGTAAAATGGTCTAATAGCTCCTCCACTCCATCGATAATCGATTGTGCGCGGTCAAATAGATCCGCCGTAGATTTCTTCGCAGCGTCCGAAAGTACCGTTATCCATCCGCCGTTTCCTTATGTTGCAGCAATACTTCTGAATCTACAACCTCGTTATTTAACGCGAGTATTTCGTCCGGCGCAGATTTGTATTCCGATATGAGGCCCTGGAGTTTCCAGGCATTCCGTCGAGACTTGTGGAGCGTTACCACGCCGAGGGCGACGCTGAAGGGGTCCATATTTTTCCGGCCTTCACTCTTCCGTGATGATAGGAAACAAAATAGCGTGTATCGCCAACACCGACGCCTGGAAAAGCCCGCCGCTGGCGTGAAGAAACGGTGAAAAACCAGCTCCAAAATGTCAAAAAACGTGGGGGGAGTGTTGGTTTTTGAAGATATAAGAAAAATTTCTTTAGCCTTGTACTGCCGTAGCGCGCGGCAAACGACGCGGGAGCTAGGACGGGCGGCTTGCGGCGCAGACCCTGCAGAATATCAACTTCGCCACATCTTCGTTGCCACGTATGCGTAGAATACGAGAGATTCCGCGAATATTCCTGTGGGGGCAATGACTTGTCCCGTCATGTCTTTAAGGTAATTATCTTGTCCATACGCCTTCATGCTTTGTTCAACCATCACTAGCACATTGATGTCAATGATTGTCTTACTTTCTGCTACTAGTTGGGGGGCGAGGGCTTGTAAGCATGAGTAAGGCTTTCGGAGCAAGGCTACGTAAACTCATCTGTGTCACCTCAGATCCACCTACTTTCGGAATGAGTACTAGAATGTCCTAAGGCGATAAGGCGATAACCATTACGATTTCGGCTGCCAGAATGAATTGCTAGTTTTCTGTGCATCCGGCAGGACACTAGTACTGTACTAGATCACGGAAAACCTTACCTCTTCTGCTACTGTTGGGGTGCGAGGGCTTGTAAAGCATGAGTAGGCTTTCGGAGCAAGCTACGTAAACTCATCTGTGTCACTCAGATCCACCATACTTTCGGAATGAGTACTAGAATGTCCTAAGGCGATAAGGCGATAACCATTACGATTTCGGCTGCCAGAATGAATTCGCTAGTTTTTGTGCATCCGGCAGGAACACTAGTACTGTACTAGATCACGGAAAACCGAAAGCTCCTCTACTAGAACACGTCATAAAAGTACGGAATTGCTATCGAAGTAATCGGCATACTATAGAAGCGTAACCTCGGTCTCCTGCTCTATACGGTGGTAAACAAAAAGTGACACCATGATCCCCGATGTTATAACCATTAAAAAAAAATCAAGAAACAAAGCAAAACCCCAAAATGGTACAGGCCCTATACTCCCAAACACCGAGGTGAGAATATCCCTAGTAGTAGAGACGCTTATCAGGATCCTACTATTAGACCCATAAATCCCATGAAAACGGCATACCAAACCCAAAAAAACACAACATGTAGTATCAAAAAGGAACAAAGAAACAAAATCGCCAAAATCACCCATCAATCTCTTCCTCCTCTTCCTCATTATCTGTGTGCGTGTTTCCCCCATTAACCCCATTACGATCACCATTGGTGAGTCCACCATTCCATCATTCCACACCCTGCTCACGCCCCTCGCCAAATTTCCCCTCCCAACAACTCCTCACCCTCTCAACATCTCCCAATACTCTCCTCCATCCTCCTATGCAGATGCACCGGCATCCTCCCTAAAACACAGCCGAGCCATCATCGTTCCTCCCTCTCCACATTATCGAGCATCTCCGCCATACACTACAACATCATCCAATAAACCTCATTGCCACCGATGACGCCTACGCCGACGTCCTGCCGCCCGGACCTGTGGCTATAATAACTAGAGAATGGATTGGGGTGGATGTACCTTGCTCTGAGTACGGTACCCCCGCGGCGCAGGGAGAAGGATCGTGAGGGTGTGCTCCGGTGCGGGTGACGTCTCATCCGCACGCGGTAAACCCGGATTTTCCGACCTCACCGTCACATTCTCCCTCTGACCCCATCCTGTCGGTGCAACAGCAGGATCCAACCTCCCTGATACCCACCCTCGTCTGGCTCGTCGCATTCTGCACATACCCATCCGCGATCGAAAACCATCGTTCTCTCCGTTAATTTCGTACACCGTCCCTCTCCAGATCGCCAACTTCCTCCGGATCGGTACGCGAACACCTAATATATCGGACCGTTATATGTCTCCTAATATCAACCTGCGGCGGAGGAGCCATATTCTCTGGACCTTCGATGGGGAAACGGATATCCTTGGTCGCGCGTCGCTAGGGGTACGTCTTCTCCAGTGCTCGTTCTTTGAGCGAGGAGCGGAAGTAGTACTGCGTGAAGAATGGAAGCTGTCGGGCGGCATGTATCGAAGAAGACTCGTTTCCGACGTCGGTTTGTGGAATGGTTCTGTTTCTGATCGCGGCTCCGTCAAGGGAAGCTGAAGCGCGGTTCAGTTTAGAAGCAATTGCTTCATCATGGTTGTCTCCTCACCTGCCGGAGGCTCGCCGGTCGAAGGAGACGATCCCGGTGCTGGCTCAGGAAGACTCATCGGTGTCAGCGCCTCTACCGTTTCGCGCTGAACTGCCCCTGAGTACTCGTTAGAGTCGTAGACCTCCTCGCCTCCGTCCCCGCTCTCATATCAAAGAACGTACTAGTGCCAACATCCTCAGAACTCCCGTCGTCGATCGTACATATAGCAACCGATTTCCCTGCGCTTCATCTACCTGACCCACATTCCCACGAACCTGAAATCCGTTTCCAGTAACTCCCCATTCGACGCTAGCGGAAGCTGCGCGGCCCAACGAAGGCGTGACGTGAATCTCAACTTGGCCAGAGCCGTTAACAGGCGGCTGAGGAGCCTCGAGGAAAATATCGCCGAACGGATGTGCGCGGCATGTCGCGATGATTACGTCGTTCGGTGGCAGGGCGACGCGCCCGGGATCTAAAGGAGCCAGTGGCCTCCTTCGCGTATCGGAGGTCGAGACATGGCGATGCTCTGGGACGGAACGCAAAGGGAACATTTGACCTCTCTTCTCGCGGTAGTTTGAGTAGATGATGGTGTCGTGGCGCTCCGCGTCCCGTTTTGGCCCGAGCGAGCTGTATAAGTTTCTTCCGTTAGTTAGGCGGGGAAAAGCAGCCCATACGCCGCGCTAGATTCCTAACGGGACCGGCATGTCCGTATCCTCAGAGATCTCCCGCATTACCCTCCGCATCCTCGAACATATCCGGAAGCTGGTTCCCCCGGCGCGTCGTCGTATCTATCGCGGTACGAGGTCCGGCATTTCGTCGTCCGTATTTCGCGTAGTCGGATTCCCGTCCCTGCCGCATCCATCCGAGAAGCAGTATCATGACGCGGGGTGCGCGGGATATCCGGTGGCTTTGGACGACGTAGTCCGGTGGTAAAGGTTGGGCGTGTACTCCGACGAAGTCGTTCCGCGGCGTTGGTTATCAGGCTTGCGAGGTCGGCGAAGGAAGTTTGAGGTACGGTACCGCTGTAAGTTCCGAATGTCCATCGTAGTTCTAACAGTAGACTCCCCAGGGTTATTTGACTGCTTGTCGCCGGCGAAATCGGAGAAGCGGCATTGACAGCCCCAAGTTCTGCGCGTGAAGAAAAAACTCTCGGCGGCGTTGTGATGTGCCAAGTATCCATCAAACCAGTACCAAGCGGCGACGGTCGTGCTGGGGCGCTTGCGGGTCGTGCGTCGGTCCAGGCAAAGGTGTCCGCGAGCATTCCGTCGCGCAGCCTCATGCAGCTGGTTCTGGCGAGCCATTTCGAACATTAGCGCCGCTAACCGCTCCGATAAATTCCGGCCAAGGACGCCTACGACCTTCGTGGACAGGACTGTAAGGAGGAACTCGTTGTCGACCTAAGGGACTATAAGGACCATGTTCCTTTCCATAATTTCCCCATCTCATGGTCTCCTGGACTTCAGGACTTCCTCGTAGTTCTGAGTCTCCAGAACATCCGACGTCGGTCATCGGGTACTGATTTTTGCTCCATCACGTTCCGTACCTCGCCCAGACTTGGTCAGCGCGTCCAGCTCCCGGCGTATAAGATGCGTCGCGCCTAGTGTTGTAATGAGGAACGTAAAGCAGCGTGCTATAATCCGACATCTCGACCCTCGCGAGCCTCGCGTCGGATGAGTGAAGCGGAGGGTCGGTGTTTGAGGAAAGCCCGGTACCATAATGTTCATAGGCGGCGGCGGGTTGCTGACGCGAATGCGGATTGTCTCGACAATGTTCCAGTCCAGGTCGAATTGGTTGCTACCTGTTCCGTTTACTGGCGATCGCATAGTGACGTCGGTAGATTCGTATCCAGGCGGAGTCGGTGGTGTCCGTGTCGGAGGAGCCGGTGGAGAGCGTAGCCCGTGCATGATCATCTCGTGGTTGCTGACTCGTCCTGAAGGTCCAGAGAATGCATTCCGTCGCCGTTCGTACCGCGACGCGTCCTCGTCGGGTCGGCGTGCCATCTCCGCGTGACGTATTGCTGCCGCGGGACCAACTCCTGCTTATTCCTTCGTCGCGCACACCAAAGTAGGAAGATCTGCCTTGTGCAGCCCTTCCGCGGACACCTCGGGTTGCCGACCGTGCTCGCCCTGCCGGGTGCTGGTCGTCGTCGATTTGCATCTGGTCCCCGGTAGGTTGTCCGGTGAGGGAGGAGCTGCAGGGATACCATCGAGCTGGTCCTGTTTATGGCTATCGGGAATCGCTCACCGGTTGGTCGCCTTGAGGTCGTGGCCGCAACCCCTTCGGGGCTGCGGTACCGTCCTGTTCGCTCTCATTTGCTCCGGGCCTAGCTCCGAGTTCGCGACAACTGGCTCCGAGTCGGGGGTATCGACTTCCGTGTTTTGGGAGCCCTCCACGGCGGAGGACGAGGTGGATGGCCGTTCGATTCCATCTTTACCGTACGAGAGTGCCGTTCAAGTTTGAAAGGCTCGAGATATGGCTACAACGAAGCGAGGACAATGAACGTCAAAACCAAACCCCTTGAAAACTCTCACCGGAACCGTATGCAGGAAGTTAAGGAACGAGAGGAATAGCCTATATGGTTTAGAATAACTCGTACGAGGATGGAAGGTAGAAAAGATGATCGTGTAAACGATGATGTTTGAACCAACGATGATGGCGATGAAGAATGAAGAGGGAGAGCGAAGCGAAGATGAAGGGGAAGGATCCGCGCACGAGAAAGAAATAAATGCAGGAAAAAAAGAAAAAAAAAATCCGATTTTGGATATTTAGACCTTTCATAAGTTGTCTATTGCCTCTCTTGCCGTGTAATCGCGAAAATCGGCAGTCGACGACGACGGTGATTGTCAATAAATTCAAGCCCCAAGATATAGAAATAAACTTCATAGAAATCATCATACCCTGAACATTGTCAGCCGACAGTTGGAGGGCGACGATCGATCCTGGACGGAATTAAGGTAAACGTCCCGATCTTGTCAGAATGGCTGTCGATCTTGAAAAACGGTACATTGAAACATCTTTATATATATCGTTATTTGTACATTAGACGGAGGTCACGGTAGTAGTCGTCTCGATATCAGAGGACCTTCAAGCTAGGTCTATACTCGGGGGGGGACGTCCATACATCCACTCTATAAGCAAGCTATAGGGCGTTTGATCAGTAAATTCCCTTGTCCGTGCCCGATCTCATGGTTTTGAGGCCTTCATGATCGTTAAAAGACAAATAAGAAGATCTACGGGGCATCGCGCTAGAAGTAGCAGTTTGCTAAGCGCTATGCAAAGCACTGATCACGATCTGTAGACGCGGTACACAAAAACGCTTCCATTCTATTTCGATTTCGGAGATGAAGAAATGCTTAGAGGTATTCGGGCAAGGTATAGCAGTCATGAGATTCAAGAGATATGCCATTGCCCTTCGGTACATGTGTTATACTAGCCGCGCCTATTGTTTGTTACCCTGAGATTATATCGGTCGTATTCAAGATTATTATAGATATAGATCCGAATATCATGCAGCGGAAAGCTTGCTGGGTCGGTATGCACATCTACAAATGATTATACGTACACTGAGCAACATTATACTTGATCTTTCTGAGAAACAGCTTAATTGGGCTGAACTACACTAAATTCACATCTTTGATAAGAACGTGCGCAGTTATCTGAATATTAAAACAAACGGAACGAGAGAAATATCTGAACAGGCCAGCACCGCCATAACGATCGCGATTCAAAATCATCCTTCATCATCTGCTCAATAATCCTCTCCGGATACCCGCACTCCGTACACTCATGCTCGACCATCCTCCAAACTCCATCCTCCTTATCCTCCTCAAACCAATAAACCTATCGATCTCCAACCAATCGTCAACGAGCTGCTCTCCTTTAACCCTAACTCCCTTCCTCCCTTTACCAGACTCTTCCTCGATCAGGAAACAGAGGTGAGCGGGCTTCTTTACAAATTTTCCAGTGGAAATCCATACCGCGCTTAACCTCTTTGGGATCGTCGGGGCCTTTGTCCCGCGGTAGGTTGCAACGAAGTTGGTTGCGTAGTAGGGAGCATGTCGGCGAAGGACTTCGCGTAGGGCGGTGTAGTAGTGTTGGACTGTGTTATGAGATCAGGCTTGGGCCCGCGGGTTGTGGACTGGAAGGGTGGGGAGCCGTAAGGGGCGATATCGTCTTTACTAAAAGTAATGTAGTTCTGGAGGTGTGAAAGCTGGGATAAGTGGTTTGTACAGAGAAGATATGGAGAGTAATGATGCTTGGAAGGTTTGTTTGATGCTAAGCGTAGAGGCCTTTTACTGGTTGTAAGTGAAGATGTGCCAGTGGGTGGTTGAAGTTATGTATGGATAGTAGTTTGTCGTTCACCGATGATGATGTGAAAAGAAGGCACAGGACTGAGGATTCCAAAGCCTTCTTTATATTTTGATTTCGAAGATCGTTAGGACAAGAATAACGCGTTTACCGTGAGGCGAAAACGTTCAGCAAACATTGCATTGTTAGTCACGGGCGCACGTGTTTCCCTCTGCTATGGCTCATAATCGGTGAAATAATCGCTCCGAATCTTGTTGGTGTCGCCATCGAGCCTTTTCCTCTTCCGTGCCTCCAAATTCAGACGCAGTTTTTGCTTGGCTTTAATCCTTCGACGACGATCGTTCGTGATCGAAGCACTTGGCACAAAGTGCATTGCCATGTTTCATCATGAAATCGTACAGCTACATATTAGGCTCACATGAATCATGGTTAATCTATAAAACTTATGTCGACGGGCGGACGAATTCGTCCGCGTACTAAGATGACATATTCATGAGAACAAGGCGCATCTCGAGGCTGCTCAGAGAACTAAGTCTCTATAGTCTCGGAGTACGTACATGTAAGCTCCCGGTGCTGAGTTATTCTTTTCTTAATCTTGTTCTGTAGGATGAAGATCAAAATTGTCAATTGCATAAAGAACAAAACTATCTACCAAGGCAGTATCCTACCGTTTATATATAAAAGGAATTCCATATAAAACGAATCTTCACGATGTTAATATCCTCGCATCGATACATGCCGTTCATTATAGAGCTCGGCCGAGGTCGGTCGATATATAGCGCTACGGCAATTCTCATATTTATATCGTTTAATATTCCTTTACTACTTATATCTAATAGCCTCCCTTACCCGCTATAGCCGAGGCCTCCCTATTCTTTATAATCTAGGATAGGCGTACTCCTAGCGCCTACTTTAGTTTAATAATACCGGCAGAGCTAGCAGTTTAATAAATATATTAGCGACGTTATCGGCGATATAACGCGTACTAGCGCGATCTTATAATCTTTAATTTTCTCCCTAATAAAATAATATTTAATATCGATATACTTAGTTATTTATTAACGTTACGAGCCGCGTTTATAGCTAGGTAGTAAACGCCCTATATTATTAATTTTAATTTAATAGGAATTATCTTCTCGTTACTAATAGCCCTAGTCTACCAATTTATAAGTAGACTCGACTAGAGCATCCTTTTAGCTATACTACCTCCCAAGTCGCGGCGCTAAGTACCATATATTCTACCTCCGTTATTAAAATAGCGACGGTAGTTTATTTACGAGATACGAACGATATTATTCCTCTATATTTATAAAGCGTAGCTATTAACTAAGCGGCGATTTTCGGCTTAAGCAAAGTTACTATCTATATCCCTAAGGCTATATCTCTCTATCGGTTACTCGGCCAAAGCGTAGGCCGTACTTACGCGTCCCTTATAATAGCGTAATAACCGCTATATCGCGGTATATTATAAGTCCTTTAGGTAATAGTAAAGGTAGCTAATTTTAACTAAGCGAAGGCTAGTTTTAGACGCGTCTAAACTATTAAATACTAAGTTCTTCTAAGTTTACTATATAGTCCTCCGGTCTAACGATTTAATTCTTCCTCGGACGGCACAGCACGGATATTAAACTATTAATATCGCCATAACTACGCAATTTTATATACTATACGTTAAAGTAATCTATCGATATACGCCTCCTATAATAAGTATATCGTTTTTTACGGCGATTTCTCTAATTTAAGCTTCTAAGAAGTACCGCGTTATTAAATACTTAATATTAAGCCGTTTAAGTAGCTTTCTTTAATCTTATCGGCTAGTTTATATATAATAATAAGTAAGTTATTAATAAATATAAGAATATATATACCGATACTCCTATATTAATATCTCTTAAGCTATAGTATATATTTTATTATAGAGTAATATATAATCCTATATAGTTAGTACTTTATAAAGTTTACTATTCTAGATTAATAGCGAGATATAAGCTATATATTAATTTAATAAGACGAGTAATATACTACGCCTTTACGCGTTAATTCGTTAGAAATATTCTATATTAGTATATACTCTTTAGGCGCGAGTATATTTACTTACTAATTAGACGCTAGATCCCCTCTAAAAAATATAGAGGTAATATTCCTATATCGTACCTTAAGATCTAACGTGGTAGCTACTACTAGATAGCGCGGGCTATAGAGAATTTAATGACTAGTAAATATATATTATCGTTTATTAATTTTATAAATAGCCTAGAACTACTAGTCTTACCTTATAGCGAACGATCTCATTCTAAACGTTTTATTTATGGCGAAATATCTACTTTAATAGTAGTAGATACTACTATTTAATTTTCTTATATCTATTTAAATTAGTTTCTATACGCCGTACTTCTCTAGCGAGAGTAGTTCTTCCTTTATTACTACCTACTATTCTACTTTCTTCGGCGATTATATTACCTAAGCGTAGATAACGTATCTAGATCTCCGATATCCTAGTATACGGCGAGGACTACCGCGTTAATAAAAGTTAAGGAGCTACTCTAAGCGGCGAGTATAGAATTATTGTACTTAATTTATCGCGGTAGATTTAATCTAGTGGCTATTATAAAATAAGAGGTTTATAGTACTTTACGCCGAGTTAGATATATATTTTAACTATCTTATTACTACCTTTAAATCCTATATATTTCCCTTTTTATACTCTTATAACGAGTTTATTAGTAGAATAATAATTCTTACCTATATATTAATATTAAACGGTAGAGTTTACTAATATCTAGTTTATAGCCTTAATATATCTTATAGAGTATCTTACCGTAAATACTTTTATAGGTAATATATTCCTTAGTTTATAAATATATCGGGCGGCTTTTCTCTATAGATAAAGCGGTAGATCTATATCGTAAACGCCGCGCGCGCCTTATTTATAATAATTAGTAAAAAGCGTTCTATTACTCCGTTTTAACTATAATTATTCGGTGCGTACCGCTACTACTCGATACCGTACGAGGCTAGTATATTCTTAAATTTATTATCGTTTAACTAACCGCTATACTTACCGCCGCTATTATAACGAACGACGAAAATAGGTATAATAATACTAAATCGCGGCCTCTCGAGTTAGAGCGCTTCGCGGTATATTTAGTAATTCGCGCCTTAATCTATTTATCTATTATCTACTAATTATTCTTCTTACTATTATATAGAAGTATCTAGCTATATCGAGTTATATTATTAACTATACTATTAAATCTACTATTATTTCTTAAACTCTACTATTTATAGGACGCTATCTATATATCTACGTAAATTTTTATAGAGGCGTAGTTTCTCGAGTTGCTAATACTCGAGCGTCTAATAGTATATATTTACCTATTATATATACTTTATAGGGACGTTAAATATACGTACTTTCTATAATAGTTATACCTAGATCTTATAATAAACGGCGAAAATCGATTTTATTTAAATAACTAAGCGCCTAGTACTATTCCTATACTATTCGCTCCGTCTTTACGATAAGCGCCTATTCGCTATATATTAAGCTAGTTCGTAGTAGTTCATTATTACTCTATATAGCTAATAAGAATATTCTTTCTTACTTAGGCGCTTAAAGAGCAATTTTACCCGTTTATAGTATTAAAACGTTAGTACGTCTCGATCTAAGAGATTAAACGTTAGTCTTCGTTTAACTAACTACGCTACTAATAGTAGCTTAGCTTATCTAAATTCCTTATAATAATAGACGCCGGTTATTATAATAACTTAGTATTTACTATTAATATTTACTTTAAGGCGTACGTTTCTAATATAAGTAGCTAGAACGATATAATTATCCTCTATACGTACGCGGTAAGGCGGTTTGAGCTATACCGGCTCTACGAGATCTTTTATTATTCTATAATATAATTACTATTTACGCTATCGGCGTACTACTAACCGTTATTTAAACTAGTACGGTATACCTTATAATACTATTCTAAATATCGTTATTTTACTTATATTCTACGGCTATCTATATTAGTCTTTATCTTCTTTATAGTTTATAGCTAAGATAGCGCCTTCTAGCTTTATAGTTAGGCGCGGCGGTTAGCGGCGGCTAGCGCGGAAGGAGTCTATCTCGTTCCTCTAGCGTTATCTAAATAATACTACTAGCCGGCGCTATTTCTATAATCGAACCGGGTCTAAAATTCTTCTTATTACTAGCGTTAATCGTAAGATTAAATGCTTATAGGTAGTAGTACTATATATAGCTATATTCTCTATATATATAGTATTATACTTCTATATCGATACGCTTTACGGTAGCGCGTCTTACTAGCTACTACGGCTACCGAATCCTCTATAGCTACGACCTCCTTTTAGAGGGCGTCCGCGCTATCTCGATACGTTCTATTTCCTTTTACTACTATCGATATTTATATTACTACTAATATCCTTATTATTAGCGCCTATTCTTATTACTATATAGGCTATATTATTATTACTCTTATTCTTCTTTCCGGCGTAGCTTATATTAGCGCTAGATTTATCGTACGTAAGCTTCTATACTTTTTAACGTACTTCTTCTTAGCTTAGTAGGCTTATTACTTACTTAAGATTTATCGTAACGTCTTCTACTACTATTAATAACGTAATAGAGGATAATACGGTATTATACGACTTAGATAATCCTTTTAAGATATTTTGATAAGCTAATTATCGCGGAGTCTTAAGTTAAGAGCTTTTAGTTTTACCTACTATCCTTTCGCGCGGTTAATATACGTATATATAATATCGTCGTTTTTCTAGTATATATTTATTAGCTAAAGTTCTAATATTTACTAATTTACCTCGTTATTTACGAAATTTATAGATTTAAAGGCTATTTAAACGGCCTATACTCTTCGTTTATCGGCGTTAAAATAATAAATCTACTTAATTCCTACCGCGGAAGTAATAAATACTATTATCGTATTATAACGAGCCTATTTATCTTTACTAAGCTTTTTATTTAAGGTCTTAGATTTTACGATAATATTGGTAAGCTTTAATATGCGTAGTTCTATAAGTATACGCCTCTCCTAGAGTAGCTAGTTACTACTCTACTTAAATAGCGGGATAGATTATAGCGAATCGCTTATTATATAATACTAGATAGCTCGAGTATACTCGGCGCTATACGGTAGGTATCTTCTATTAGAGTCGGCGAGCGTATATTAGGATTATTTACTCTACTATAGCCGAGCGTGCTCGTAATACCTCGCGACGGCGCGATAGGCGGCGAGATAAGGATAGAGTTATTCCTTAAGAACGTACTACGTTATAAGCTTCGCGACGTTACTATCTAAGATCTAGATTACCGTTTCGAGATAGCGCGGGATATAGCTATTACTTTTTATAATATAGTTATTACTATTATATAGGATAAAGATTAAAATTATCAATTGTATAAAGAATAAAACTATCTACCGAGGGCAGTATCCTGCCGTTTATATACAAAAGGAATTCTATATAAAACGAATCTTCACGATGTTAATATCCTCGCATCGATGCATGCCGTTCATTACAGAGCTCGGCCGAGGTCGTCGATGCATAGCGCTGCGGGCAATTCTCGATGTATTCGTGTCGTTTGATGTTCCTTTACTACTTACATCCAACATGTTCATTTTATTTGCTTTTTCATGATTCGCTTCAATTCGCTCTACGGTCAAGTTCCTGAATCCGTTGAGCTCGAAATGAGTCCAACACGCAAAAACCTTTACGTGTAATCACACATTCCTAGTGTTATATCTACTCTATACATGAGAACAATTCTCTAACTTTAAGCTCTTCTTCGATCGCGTACTCACCTAAACCGGCAATGTCTAATCACGAAAAGTACGCAGAGCGGCTTGAGTTCGTCCATTCGCTCCTGAAGCGCGAGTTCGGGTTGAATGTGAGCTGACCTTCGTACGGAAACTCTGCTTTATTTTCATTGTAAAAAGAAAAAAAAAAAAAAAAGCCAACGATCGATACGAATATAGGCGAAGGGCGTCGAACCGATGGCCTACGAGCCGGACTGCCCGTTCCCATATAACAACTTCATTTATTGCGCAAAGCTGCCTGTCCCAAATTAGTGCAGCCAAGGATCGTTTCGATATCGTCCGCAACAACCAGGGACTGATCCCCTTCCGGAAGGAACAGTCGCGCTCGTCGTGCGGCTCTCTAATGCAGGCGCGGGTCTGAACCAGAAGAACCGCGCCGAGAACGAGGTCGCGTGCATGAATCTCCCCGCGAGGCGATAGAACGGGGTCTCCCAGGAGCCTCCATAGTGCCTCGCGTGGTGTTCCGCGGGCGCCGGCGAGGCCTACGGTTTGACGGTGCAGGAACTCGTGCCCGGAATCGGGCGAACGTCGCGCTCCGGTCCGATGCGGAAGCGGAGAAACTCCTGCAGCAGCTTGCGAGGTTAGTGACAGCATTGCAGGATTTCAAGCTGCCTGAAACGGTTACAGGTTACGGGGACTTACGTTCGACGACGGTGGAAGGATCGTGAGCGCGGAGATGACCTTGTTCTCCGGCGGCCCGTTCACCACGTACGAAGAACTCTGCAGAGGCATGCTAGGCTCTCAGCTCGCGGAAGCGGAGAAGAGCGCCGTGTCGAAAGGTTGGGTAGCGAACGGGGTCCGCGAGCGACTGGAAGCATTTCTCCAAAGGGGTATCGGGAAAGTGCTACGACGCTCCGAGCTGGCGGTTGGCGGGCCACCACGCAAGTGTTTGGTATATAGTGATCTCAGTAAGTACGCAACGTAACTCATTTAGATTCGCTTAACCTCGCGTTCTGTCCCCTCAGTGCTTTTAAACGTTACAAATTCTATCATTTTAACTCTCCAGTTGCTGACACCGTTTAGAAATAAAATAAAATAAAAGCTTTAGACAATATTTTAATCGATCCATGTACTACCCGGATCACCGCACTCCTAGATTTTGACCTAGATTTTGACTGGGCGCATGTATCAAACCTGGAGGATGAGTTCTTACGCTCTTTTGGGGATTTCGGCGGCAAGTTTCCGGTCCTTTCGGGGGCTCGAGGCAGGAATCGCTCCGCGAAGCATTCTTAAAAGGGTTCCCGAAGTCTATTTCAGCACCGAACGAGAATACTGCCAAAATATGGGACGAACAGCTAAAAAATGCCGGCGCCCAGCGGCCGCGGACGTTGGAAGGGATCGAAGACTCGTCGGGCTTGCATTGGTTGTCAGAGCAAATTGCCCCGTTTGAGCTAGTCAACGGGGTGGTTTTAGGAAGTCTCTCGGCGACGGAGGTCGACGACTTAAGGACAAGGCGGAAAGTGCAATTATTCGCTATCTGGAAAAATGTGGATTCTAACGGATAAAAAATTACTCGTATATATTTGTAATTAAAGCCAATAATCCCGAATAAACCTAGCAACTCGATTTATCAGATCCTTATGCTCAGAGCTACCGCGGTTACTAAAGAGCGAATTAGAGCAGTAGGGATATTCAATTTTGTGGAAGATGGAGGGCACGAGGTACCGGGACGGATGGAAGTGATGGTTGATTTAGAGGATGAGAAAAGAGTGGACGATGTGGTGGAAGGGGCGACTTCAAGACGTTTTAGGGAACGTCACAGAGCATGAGCCCCGCTTTAAACGCCTTGTCAGCGTGCCCATGCCTTCTCTATTACTGTTGTTTGCAACGCATGAGGCGTTAATCTGGCCTCAGTTTTATGTTACACTCGGATGAGAGTATATTGCTCTCCACAGCCGAATTTATTTTCAGCATCTGGATACAGAGCAAAGCTACGAAGATATGAGCATATACCCGAATAACTTCGGCGCACCAAGCGAGGTTTAAATACCGCATGAACAATGAAAGCTTCCTAGTTTCAACACCCAGTCCTAGAGAAAATGGTTCCCTGGTGATACAACCCCTTTTTCCGAGTGCCCCCAACATCTGAACAGATCTCTCAGAATATCTGCTTAGGTCCTTAGCTAAATGCCCTCGAAGTAGTTCCGTCTGATGCACCTCCATGAACTACTAGTAATCAGTGCAACGCTATCGGTGGATGCCAAAGCGAGTCTCGATATGGAATTAATGCAAATAATTTAAGATGAAGGTTTTGCTATAAAGGTCGGAAATGGGCCCGCGATGAAGGACAGTTCTATCCAGTCGAGTTGAACTAACCTCCAGCTAGCGGTCGATATACGATACCTATAATTTCATTCACTAATCTTATTTTTGTTACCATTCGAGTCGGAAACTCTCGCCGCAATCTTGACGCTACGTACAAATACTGGTCATCATGCAGCATACATTTACAAACGACACAAGAATGCAATTCACCGGCATCCCTTCTTCCCTCCTAGTGCTTGCCGCTACGATTACTTCATCCTATGCTGCCTCAACGTGTAAGTTAATATTTGGTCTCTTGCCTCCTTACTCCGAGCTCGACGAACAGATCCTTGTTTTAAGTAACTAATCGATGAGCTCTTAAAGTACCCAACGAAGTGTGTACTCAGAGATGGTGGGGCGGAATCGGAGGGCTTTGCAAGTTCAGAGCAGACTCGACCACTTGCCCGCTAGGACAGAGGTTCGTCAGGCTCGGCGGCTCTGTCGATAAAGAGCCATGCGACCCGTCGACAGCGGCGAAGAAGATTATCTGCCTTGATCAAGTAACCGGCGCAAAATGCGCCATCAGGGATGGGTATAAAATGCTCTGCGAGTACGATTGTCAGACTATTAGGGCCCAGGCGTAGAGTAGTTAAAGCGTTTCGCTACTTGGAGATTATCAGTCGTTTGATACGATGTTCCATATTGCTTCTGTAGTTTCTGGTAAACTTTCAAGTCAAAGCGGTTCTCGCGATTCTTCTTTTCTGTTTTACGTATGCCAATTGATGCTGTAGTATCGAATACGTCAACCCTGAGGGAGATACCAACATGTCTAGACACTGGTCCTCGGACATCTACGTCCATGTTGTGAAAATAGAAATCCCGCAAGAACAAACATTTTATAACATCAACGTAAAAACCCCCCGCCCCTGGGACAGCCGAGCTCTAGTTCCTAGAAACAAACTTACTTTTTCTTCGAATATTGGAAAAATCCGCGAGCTGGCCAGAGACTTGGCTAAAACTTCTCGAATGTCCGCCCCCACTTGTGTATTCGCTGCGATGGTACCTCTCTCCTTTTTGCCCAAGGATATCCTACTAAAGTTTCACGCGGCAAACCTTCGAGCTGAAAACCACGATATAACGGAAGGATAGAAGAATATATAGCTGTGAAGGATAGAATCGATAGTAGCGACATGTCGACCATAAAAGGACCTTCATATCTCTCTTCGAGTTGCTCATCTCGAGCTTATCAACGACTTAGCTAAAGCGTTTCTCTCAACAGTGAAACAGATATCATTTCTGGCGTGCCCACAGCCGTCAAAAGCCCTCCATTCATCCTTCACGCATCTAGCTCTCCTATTTTAAAACAAGACATTCACTGCGAAAGTGCACAAATATGCAATTCTCGTTGTCTAGCTTCGGTCCTGCTACTTGCTCTTGCAGTTATGCCCTCGGATGCTGCCACTACGCGTATGTTTTATTAACGCTCTAAAATTTCCGATCTCGCTTCTCCGCTCAACCTTGCAAACATTTTCTTACAGCGATCAAATCATACCAAGTTTGCAAGCAAAAGTTGATACCAAATCCCGCAGGTATCTGTAGGTACCTGGAAAGAATGCTGGGACTTGTCCCTTCGGCTGGAAATTTGTCAAACTTAGCGAGAGGGGCGGCGGGCCTCCTCATTTGCTCTGCGAGAAGTCGACGAGAGCGAAGAGGATAATCTGCGAGGCCGACTCGGGATTGCTTGCATCAACCGCTACGGTTACAAGAAACTCTGCGAGTATGACTGTCAGATGGTGAAGGCTGGAGGAGCTTTATGATTAGTCTTCAGTTTCGGGTTGGTTCCTGAAGTCAGTGCTTGGGAAAATCTTTCCTCAAACAGTAAAGCAGAAGCAGCGAGGGCGGAATATATTGTATTGTTTCTACCGAATTACTACACTAGGCTTAGTAGCGGAATGAATCTACTTGAATATTTTTGCTGTCATTGCCTCTCGATATGTGTACACCGTTTTTCAGTCTACTCTGACGACTGTCACTGACTGTACCAAGGATTTTCACTTCCTCACGATTGGAGAAGATTTTCCATATCTTGGTTATCCGTCGTTGTATGTTTCTCAACCCGAATTGTCTATGAAATCAGATGCGAGTAAGAGCTTGAGAAAACTGGCATCTTTACCTCAAGCTACCTCTTTGAAGCAGCTAAGATACATTTCGCTCTACAGAACGCTTGGGTTCAAAATCAAATCCATAGCCTGAAAAACAGTGGGAATCTGTGAGACCTGGATTCTCTAATGATATGGTTTTCGTCCCTACTGCTTAAGTTACCGCCGTCCGCATGAATCCGTAACGCCGCTTTGCGCCACATTCTCCCGCTCTCGCCTGCTTTCCAGTTAGGCGGTTTCGGAGCATTTAGAAAGAGATTTTGACGTCTCCGCTGGTAATCCTGAATAGTACTTCTGGATTTCATGGCCTTAATCCTCCCGAACTTTCTCCAACCGGGATAACAGAGCATCGCAGAAACATCTAGAGGTTACGAATGTCGACTTTAGAGGATTAACCGGAGGAAGACAAATTTGTTATAAAAGCTCAACGAGATTCCGTTTGAGGAGGGTTCTTTCATTAGCATCCTCACACTACGAACACTTACATCTACTTCATCGCCAACTTCTTTTGCGAAACGTCCTTAAACATAAGCATATACATCGATCTATATCAGGCCATCCAACCATCGCCACATCTAAAGAAAATGCACTTCACCCCCATCTTAATCATCGCTCTCGCCAGCGTCTCCTGCTATGCTAAGCGTGAGTACCGGCCTACCCTCACTTGTTCTTTCCTAAAACACAGAAGCTAATCGTCCATCTTAACAACAGAGGTTTGTACTCAAGAATGGCTGGGCACCGCACCGTTCTGCCAGTTCAAGGCCGCAGCACCAGCGTGCCCTCCAGGCAAAGGCACCGTAATCAAAACCAGCGAAAACGTCGCAAACAACTCGCCATGCAACCCCTCGACCACACTAAAGAGAGTAATCTGCCTCAACGACTCCGGCCATATAATGTTACCACGGCGTAAAGGTCTTGTGCGAGTACAACTGCCGAACAGTATAATGTCACAAAGCATTGAGAGATAAATGGATCAATGAGGCTTGGGGAAGTAAACGGCGCATTTTTACGATCGAATCTCACATTGAGTTTTTTATGTACAAAAGCTATGGTAGAATACTAGTAATGTAATCACATCTGCGTCCAATAAAAATATATCCCCGTCTCAATTCTCGAATGTGACCTGGCGGAGTATAAGTATTCACCTCTTTGTCGATCGGCACGATCAACTCAAATTCTTTGTTTTTGTTTGTTGTCTTTCTTTTTCTTTCCCCCAAACGAAACCAGCGCGACATAAAAGAAAGAGCCATACTAGTATAATTTTCCTAGTATTGGCAGATCCCTTCCTCAAGCGCTTTAATCTGTAGCGCGAGGATCCTCGAATAATACCGACAAAGCGCCAAATTTCCTCCCATAAACCAAAATCCAGGATGACCCGTCTTTCTCCAGATGGTCCTCATCTCACCTTCCTCATCGAATCCCCAAACGTCACCGACCCTATCGGCGACCTCATCACCGAAAATCTCCCTCGCCTGCGTGCGCATGTTCTTGTATCCAGTGGCAAACACGATCTCATCCGCTTGTAGCTCGCTCCCGTCAGCAAACTTGAGGCCGCGTTCGGTCACCTCGGTGATTTCCTGCCCTTGTTTGATCTTGATCTTTCCGTCGATGATAAGCTGCGACCCGCCAACGTCGATGTAGTAACCCCCACCGCGCTGGAAGTATTTTATGAACAGCCCCGCGTCTTCGGGGCCGCGGTCTAGCTTGAAGCCCACTTTCTCCAACCCCTTGAGGATCTCGGCGTCGTGTTCGCCTTGCAGCTTGGTTATCTTCACCTGTATGGCCTTGAGTACCTCGCCAGGAATGCTGTGGATATGCAAATCCGCGTCTTCGACCGGCGGGCCGTTCTCATCGTATACCCCGGCGAGGCCGATATCCGTAATCGCCTCGCTGGATATGACGCACGTGGTCGACCTCTGCACCATCGTCACGTCGTAGCCCTTCTCGTAGAAGTCCTGCGTAATATCGTGACCGGAGTTACAAGATCCTACCACGACGGCCTTCTTGCCTTTACTCTCGGGTTTCGCGCCTTTGAACTCGCTGGAGTGACAGAGTAAATCTCCCTTGAAGTTTGACAAACCCTTGAGGTCCGCCGGGAAGTTTTTCTTTCCGAGTGGCCGGTGGCTTGGATTATATGCCTCGGGTGCAGAGTACGCGTTTCCGTTCCGCCTTTTTTGACGGTGATGGTCCACTGCTTCTTACTCTCGTCCCATGAGGTAGACTCCAGGCTCGTTTTAACCCAGACATTGAGCTCGAGTAGCTTCGCGTAGCAGTCGAAAAAGTCGGCGAGTTTGTCCTTGGGCGTGAATATCGGCCAGCACGCGGGAAATTGATATATGGCATGTGATCGTACCAGACGGGATCGTGGAGGACGAGCTGGTGATACCGCCGGCGCCAGCTATCTCCGACGGCATCCTCGGTGTCGATGAGCAGCGTCGGCACACCGAGCATTTTCAACCTCGCCGCCGCGGTAAGACCCGCCTGCCCAGCACCTACAATGACGACCACAGGCTCTTTGCCATCCTTGAAATCGACCTCCGCGGCTCTCCTCTCAACCAGTTCTTCCGATCAGGTTTACCGCCGTGTTCAACGCCCTTGGGTCTCCTGTGTAGATTGCCTCTTCATGGCCTTTCAATTCAAGTAAAGTCGTGAAAAACGTAAAGATCTTCCACTGCCCTTTACCAGCTTCAGCGACCCTCGCGAGTCCCCTTCCGGATCCAACCTTCGACGAGAAATTGAACGTGAATTCGATCCCCTTGACGTCACCCAGGCCGTCGAGATTGCCCACGTGCGGGGACCTGTACGGCGTAGACTTATCAAGTTCGAGCTTTAAGCGCTCAACGATTGTTTATTGTCCTCCAAGAACGACTTGATCTTGTCGCGTCCCTTGAGAGTGCGCAAGCTCCATGAAATCGCGAGGTGGTCTCGCAGGTATCCGTCGTTTTCTAGGAATAGGTCGGCGATAGCGGCCGTACCGCCTTTCTCGAGGGAGGAATTGATCGAGTCGACGATTTTACCGGCGATGGCTGCGGCGTCGACGTCCCCGGCGGATTCTGCGGATTTAGGCCATTTGCAGAGCGGGATGTTAACGGAGCCGGGCTCGCAGCGGTCCTTGGAGAGGGTGAGCCCCGGGTTTGTGTTTGATTGGACTGTGACACTGGCCATTGTGCTTTTGGTGCTTTAAGTAACGCTGAGGAACGCTGCTAATTACGCTTTTTTGCAAGCCTGACAGGTTATTTTCCTTCGGCCCCAGCAAAAAGAGAAAGAATACAGCTAAGAGATAAGAACCCTCCTTATATGTTACGATGAAGATCGCGGTCCAGTACACAGACAAGAGGGTAAGAATTTGAGGTAAATTTCTTCGCACTGACTTCGCGCCGGCGCCGGGGCATTTACCCCGCAAAACAACGCCATAATATGCCGAAAACGCCGCGGCAAATGTCATCATCAAGAAAAGTGCGGGGGTGGGGCAGGGGTGGGGCAGGGGGCGGGCAGGCATTCTCAGCGAAGGTATAGCCGAGAAATAGGTGCATCGCGAGGGAGCTAACAGGAATGTTATATCCAGCTAAATACAATATCCGACATCAAGTACCGTGAAATTGATGTACGACTTCCGATGGGATGTCCAATAACCTCCGAGTGACTTGAACTATCGCAGCCTGGTCAGACTAGCCTCGGGAACATAGGACTGTTCGGTAGAAGATAGCAATTGATATCGCCAACGGTGATTGATATATATATTTTGTATCTACATCTGAATACAATGAATTAGTACTAAAAAATTCGAGAAATCCTCAAGCAAGCCTCTCGATTGCCCGACCTTATGTGATTGTATTATGGTCTTCTCATTCGTCCATATGGTTGATCTTTTCAAGCGAACAACTCAGCTTGAAAAGATGCATGTTCCACGTTCCGTCGGAGGCTGCTCTCTAATATTTCTATAAACAATCAAATACTTCCCGGGCTCGTCCACCTCCGGATCAGGCTCCCCGACATCTTCATCGTAACGAAGTCCGGCAGCGTCCATCATCTTATTCAAATCCCCAATGCGAAACCCAAAGCCAATACCCAAGCTCCCGTCGTGGAAGAGGCGACCCCCTGAGACAACACACGTCAAGTTGTACTTGATTTCCGTGATATTAAGGTCATAGACTTGCCTCCAATCGCGAAAGTGATTTTGAGTACGTCGTGAAAGATGCTCCCGACCTCGTTTTCCATTACTTGCAGGCGAGACGGTCCTCGAACAGTGTACGCCTGGCATTCAGGTTCTTGACCGTATCGAGGAACCCCGAAACGTGACGCTGAGTTATGAGTGACAACCTGATGTCCCGCCGTCGCGATGATAGGCATTGGAGCACGTATGAAAGGAACTGCTTGAACATTTTGTGTTCATCTTGTCGCTGGTGGGCACGGCCGACGAGTACGGGCACTGTTCGTGATATTATAAGCATTTGCCAGTATACGCTTAAAAAAAAAAAAAAAAAAAAAGTTTATTGATTTGATTGTTTCTGTATATAAAAGGAAGAAGATTTTCTGTTTCAAAGCTTGGTTTTTTTATACGAACCGATATTATATTCTTCAGCCTTCGTTTTCTTCTGGCGACGCTGGAGTTCGAAATCCGTGACGAACACCTTCTCCTCGTCGTGCCAGTAATCGACGTCGTACACCCTTGCTTTTTGACGTGTACCGCAGTCGGAACGTACGAGGACGTGCAGATGATTAGCTCCTGAATATATTTCGTCAAACCGAGTTTGATCATCTCCGCCACTCTATTCGCCGCGCGGCGTCTGTTAGCGTGCAGCTTCAGCGTGGCAAAGAGTTCGTCATGCTCGATGAAATCACGGCCGAGGCGGCTCGTCATGCGGATGTTGAGCTTCGTCTGACGGTCGTCGACTTCTTGAAAGATCTAGAGGCTCGTTTTATTGCACGGGTCAGAAAGAAAACATAGAGTAAGCGAGAAGGCGGGTTGCTGTCTTTACCATCAGGATGATCTCTGAGGAATATACGACGCCATGATCAACTACTAAGACAATATGATTAGAACGCAACGCGTCAAAGGAAGATATATATTTGAAAACCGATGAATATGGTGCTATGTTAGGGATGTTAAGAGCTCTGAAGCGCGTTCCCTTTGATACTTCTTTTTTTTTTTTTTTAGTCATCCTTCTTTTTTTCTTTTTTTTTGGGGCGGTTATTAGTAATCACGGTGGGTGCCCACATTTTGGTTTTGTAAAGCCTGGGAGGATCTGAGTTGCTTGCCCGCCAGGCTTTATAAAGCCAACTGAGCGTATGCTTAGGGTGCAAGACAAGAAGCAGCCTTCTATCCTTCTATTACCTTCGGATGCGGATGCCTATTTACCCCGCAATGCTCGGCCCGAACTAAAACACACACACTCTCTCTCCCAATCGGGCGATATTACAAGCGGGACTGCCGGACGGCCGAGAATGGTCCATCCTGAAAAAAAAAAAAAAATTTATTTCTTTCTGCAAACGTATAGCAGGTCCACGAATAATGCCACGATGATTTGCGTTTGCCCAGCATAAATTTTTATTCTAGGTTTTGATAGATTACATTACAGATATTGAGATAACTATGATACAGTACATAGATGAGACAAAGAGGACTGCTCTAATATTCAGTACCGAGATCTTACAAAGCTAGTAGCAGAGCAACAAGCGAAAACAAAGCCACCATATTACCCAGCGGCGTCCTCACCTCCTTAGCATCTCCTGTAAAAGCAGATGGCGTCGCAGTCGGCGAGGCAGTTCCATTCGTGGCCGACGATGAGACGCTAGCGGCAGCTGGTGTAGCTTGAGCAGCAGGCGTGGATACAGCGCTTTGCGCCGACGCACCACCGCGCCTCTTCAGCTTCCTAGGCGGCATTCGTGCCTTTACGACCGCGCGCTTCCTCCAGTTTCGGGTGTACCGTCGGCTTCTGGCGTCCGTCCGTGCACGAGGTCGTAGTGGTAGACGTCGAGGTGCTGGTACAGAGAGTGCTGCTGTAGTGCTTATAAGGCTGAGGTGTCGGGTACGCGGTGGCAGAGGTCCTGTAGTCGTCATGATCGTGATTGCCAGGGTATTGATCTTTGGCGGGTTTAGTTGGAGAAGGATAAGCTCCAGTAGCCGTGGCGGGATTACGTGCGGGTTGACCGTGACGGCCGGAGCCTGGTCTGGAGCTGCCCTTTCCGTTGTTGCCTTTTGAAGGATAGTCGCTGCTGTCGTTGCTGCCTGAATCGGTTTCACTATCGCCACTGCCGGAGGACGAGTTATGGGCGCCGGTACCAGAGTCTCCGTCGCCGGATGACGAGCCGTCTGTACTACCATCTGAGCCATCGCCGCCCGAAGACGAGGTATCTGAGCCGCCAGACGAATTATCGCCACCTGACGAGGTACCAGTTCCCGTGCTGCCGCCAGACTCGTCGGTACCTGATGTGTCACTCCCTAACGAGGTACCGTCAGAGCTGCCGGTGCCATCTGTTCCAGAAGACGAAGAGCCCGAATTATCATCCCTAGATCCGCTATCCGAAGATCCACTGCCGGTAGTATCGTCGCCAGAGCCCGAAGATCCGTCACCAGAACCCGAAGACCCGTCACCCGTACTATCCTCCCCGCCATCTGGCGTATTTGTACTCGAAGAACCGTAACTGCTCGACGTAGAAGTACTACTAGACGACGAACCCGAACCCGAATCATCCCCGCTACCATCAGAAGCTCCGACGCAGTAATTGTACCCAAGCCAGAAGAATGCCGAGCATCCGTCACCCTGCAGAATGGTGTTATACTGCTGCAGCTGCTCCAGCGTAATTCCGTGCTCTGTCGCGAAGGTAGAACAACTATCGCCGCTTACCGCCATCCCCCAGGTATCGCAGTTTGCGTCGAAACCCGCGTTGCCCTGCGTCGGAGACGGAACGCTGGGGCTAGAAGGTGTAGAAGTTGATGTAGAAGTGGAAGCAGACGTGCTAGCCGAGGAAGTCGAGCCGGAATTGTCCGAAACGCCAATGCAGTAGTTATATCCCAGCCAAAAAGAACTCGAGCACCCGTCGCCTTGGAGGATCGTGTTCCACCCTTCGAGCTGATCTAGCGTAATTTCATTCCTCGTCGCGAAAGCGTAGCAAGAGTCGCCTTTTACAACCATGTCCCAAGCATTACAATTCGCAGCGAAACCGGCATTAGCTTGCGTGGGAGACGGCGCGCCAGTGCTAGATGTACCGGTAGCCGAAGAAGTCGAGGTAGAACTAGACGCCAGACCAACGCAGATCCACGTATTGGCCATAGGCCGGAACAGTCACCCGAGGCTTCTTGATTCCAGGTTTGAAGGTCGGATAGCGTTAAGATGCCGTTGGACTTGGTGACGATGGTGGCGCAGGTATCGCCAGATACAATTTCGTACCACAGTCCGCAGCCATCTACGACGCTCTGGTGCGTTTGGCCGGGCGCGGCGGTAGCAGAGACGCCGAAGGTGCTAGTACCCGTAGGGCTGGAGGTTGTGGTTGTCGGGTTGTCGTCCGGATCGACATGTCCGTTCAAGTTATCCCTCACGCGGGTAATATAGTCCTGGCCTTCTAGATTAACGTTCAGTGACGCGGCAGTCGCCTCCCACAGCATAATGCCGCCGAAGTTGGAACTCGGCATCACAATTGGCAAAATCTTGGACAGGTCGGTTTGGTTGACGTTGTCGGGCGCCGTAGGATCCGCGATCAGTCCCAAAAACCACTGCGTATTGCCGCCGGGGTTCGAAGCAGCGACGCTGTTCCAGTTATTGAAATTCGTATACTCGGCGTTCGAAACCTGGTAATCGGTGCTGAGCGAGTTCGTGGCCCGGCAAATGGGGTTGTTGTAGTACTGCACGAAAATGTAATCCAGCGCGACGTTAGCGACGACGGAGCCGAGGGTGGCGTCGGGGTACGGACACTGAGGCGCCGCGGAAAGGTAGTAAGGTTTAGAGCTATCGCTGCTGAACTTTGCCCGTAGCAGCTTGGCGAAGGTCTCGTAGTTCAAGCCGTTGTCGCTCTTGGAAGCGCCGGTTTCCAGGTCGAGGTCGAAGCCGTCGATGACGGCATCACCGAACGGTCGGCCGTAGCTCCAGGTTGGATCCGCGGGGCCGAATGCGCTCCAGATTTGTTCGACGGCTTCTTGGGCCTCGGCCGCTGAAGCAAGGTAGACCTCGCTCGACCCGCCAATACTCAGGAGGACTTTTTTACCAGCTTGCTGGCAGGTAACGATATCCGCCGCAAGATCAGGACAGTTGTAGACAAAGTTCGTGCCTAGGTACGCTGGGGAGAAACATTGATTCGCGAAGTTTGTCTGGCAAAAAGCGTTCATAAAGCATAGCTACCGTATCCCTCGCTCAGAAACCAAGCGATTAGTTTACACACCTCTATGACCCCACCTTTACCAGCATTTGGAAACTTGGTGACGAAACCAATCGGGATGACATCGATTTCCGACCTCGAGCAAAATTCAGATAGCCTCGGTTGGTCCGCACCCTGCCCGTAGTAAACAGCCATCGTCGTAGTCGCAACCGCGCGTGTCGCAAGAAAAAGAGTGAATGCTAAGGACTTGAAGGCTCCTCGCAAGCCTGAAAGACTGGACGGCATTTTCGAAAAAAAAGCCAAAGAATAAAACAAACTAAACGAAGAAAGATGAACAAAAGAGCGTAGTCGTCGAAGCTCCCGATAAAAGAGTGAATCGAGAGCTCAAACGAGTTTTTAAAGCAAAAAAAGAATGACGGAAGAAAATTCCTCGCAGACCGACAAACCGTCTAAACGAGGGGGGAGTACGAGCAGCGATGTGGATCATTTAGTCATATATACCGTGAAGAATTTTTGTAATATAGGGTTCGTATTTTGTTTACAGATCCATCCACAAGGGTTCAAAGATTGGAAAGGGGCTGTCCCGGGAGAATCGGCAAGAGCGCTCAATCTGGGTAAAATAGGCTTTGTTTGAATTACATGCAGCTAAAACCGGGATATAGCCAGGGACAAGGCGAGCTTACGGCCAATAACAGCTGCCTAGACTTTCGAGATAGCGGAAATTTGGTCGGCGCTCTTTTTGTTCACCAAAAAGTCTGCAAGGGAATCGCTCGCCAGGTTGCCACGCATTATTACGAGACAGACCTCGAAGCGACTTTTCCGTATTCCGGTACTCGGACATTTTGGTGCCTTTTGTCGGCGCTCTATATGAGCTCCTTTATGAGCCTGTTGAATTATAGGGTTCCAGGTATATAATACCGCCGATAACGCCAGGCACCGTGAATATGATGACTGCTTATCGAGGGATTTCAAATTCACGATATCAATGACTCCACATGTATGGTTAGTTTACATGGTCTGTATCTAAGAAATAGCTCAAGTCAAGGATGCTTAAGCTGACGATAGAACCTTCGTCGGCTCTGGACATAGACAACTTCCATATACTATCGTGAGCGAAGCTCGCAGGACGAATTTGCTTAGAAACCAAAACTTAGATGACATTTGAACGATCGCAGTGCCTCGGAGACCCGAAAACAATTTCCAATAAAGCCAATTTCAAACTCTGTCAGTTCACCTTACAAGACGCCAGGAATTCTCGTTATTTAAATTCTATATGGCATCCAGGATCATTGTAGAGATCTGCGGATCTTCGTGCCACGCAAATCAGAAATATTTTAAGTTCCGGTGCCCTGAATCCGGCGCGGGATAATTTAAAACTCCCTATTTGCATTACGGTATGGCTTTAGGTTCTAAATTGCGTAAGTCGCATGAATAATGCGAAGAACCGTGAATATATTATTGTTTTTATTCTCTTAGTGAAGCCATTATCCAAGCTCATATTAGCGAAGAGCGAAATATATTTCTAAGTTCTTCATGACCATCTTGTTCTGAGTATGTTCTTCAAAAGCCATACCCTAATTCTCCATTGTACCGGTCTTTGGCCTTGAGGTCGTGTTTAAGTTCGATCAACTCATGCTTGTCGCACCTACTTGTATCACCAGTTATATTACGCAAACTTCTAACGATTACAGCCATCTCAGAACCTTTTAGGGTGATGGCTGCTATGCAATAAATAAAAAAAACGAATGCAGTAAGCCTTACAAAAGGGTAGAAGACATAGTTGAAGTCACCTGACAACGTCAAGCCCAGGCGTATTAGACTTGTCAGACTAGTCCTCCCTCAACATGGATGTTTGTGATTGGCTTGCTTCGGATGCTCAAGTTCGCTCTAGGAGAAGTATGAAGGATGTATCAACCGGTTGTCCGTCGAGTTACATATACGAACAAATCCTCAGCTCTCGCTCAAGGGGAAACCTAATCCTCGCACAACTATATCACCTATCTCCTTCAATGAATATTCACATTATTCAGAATGACGTTATGCCTCCAGTTAACAGAAGTATCTCTTTTACACTAATTGGGAAGATTTGGGTGAGTTACTTGTGATACTTGGCAATGTCAGAAGACGGAATATCCAAAGCCGTATTATGCCATGGTTCTTGGGCTACAGTCACTCATTCGCTGCTATCCTTCTATAAATTCGTTATTCAATTTATTAAAACAGATATACTGGTGTATCTGTTCAGAAATCATTCTAACCGTGTTCTAGCCCCTTCTATACTAGATTAGATGGTCACAGAAACGTTCCAGACGCGTCTTGGAGTGTCCATCAAAAACGATTGGCTTGCTCATGCTCTCGCCCAAGGATTCGTTTTAATTCCTCTCCTTCTGATTGTGGCACCTTCTCCGAGGAAACGAATATCATTATAAAACATCTAATAGATCGTGAAGAACGGTTTTAAATTGAGCTCGGGCCACCGTTTATTCGAACCGGAGAGCTATAAATACAATTAGACTAAGGACTTTCTATGCCAGTTTTAAAATTCCTCCTAGGCGAGATCCTTCGGGAGGGCTGTGCAGCATCCTGAGCGAACGGGAAAATTGTTGTTACTAGTAACCGTTGACCATTCATAGATGTTATCATGTCACCGGGCAGCTATTCGCGGCATCATCCAGCAAATGAGAGGAAGGAGTATTATGCATTTATAGATTTACTGTTTGCGAGTAAGTGTTGCTACATGTGTATTTGTTATAGTAGGTTGAGTTGTATATATAAAGAGGAAATTAACCCTTGAGCTTAACTCGAATGCTGGGCCAGAGAACGACAGCCGCTAAAGTTTAACCTTAATCTATACCGTCAGTGCCGCATCTAATCTTATTTCCTGAAGTATATAATATCGAGGTCCCATACGTCTACTAGTTCCGCAATGCGTGCCAACATCTCGACCGTCCTCCTCCCTCTGGCCCTCTGTCTCTTCTAATCCCGCCGAGGCGGGTGGCTGCACCTAGGTTTCTGCGGTACCGTCGTCAACAACTCGCCGTGGACAATGTGGGCTGCCGACTCGGCGGTGGTCCCAAGAACTCGTTCTGCGAATGTTTGGAACTGGATGGAGGCAACAACCCCAGCTGGCAGCATAAGCACTGCGTACAGACGGCGGTAGCGCCCCAACGGTGGCCACCGGGGCGGCCACGTGTCGACGTCGATGCATCTGACTTCGCCGAAGGAAGTACAAGGTAAGTGGTTCACGGCGCGTATAGACGTACGAGAAGGGCGTCTGGACGGAAGATTGCTACCGTGAATAAGGCGACGTGCATTATAGCGCGATGGAACCGACGTGTCATATTCAAAACTCGACGCCTTAGAAAGCAAGGAAGCATCCTGGGGAACTTAACATCATGTTAGAAAAAGACAGATTGCAAAAGATTGGTAGACAGATGGGAATATGATAAACATTTGTCGGCACCCGTATACACACACACATAACCATGCATGAATAGGGTTGGATTCCAACCCAAAGCTGGTTTCGCCACTCGCACTTTGCTTGATATTACCTTGTATCGCTTTTTTACGCTCGTGGTGTTGATTTTCATGGCTGTCCCCAAGCACTTTATGCTTGAAAACGACTGCTGTACTGAGTTTAAGACTGTATATAATATCCCAGAAACGCTTGACATTCAGCATTTTTGTACGTCAACTTAAGCACACTTATTTACAAACAAACCCTCGGTGAAAAAATAGCTTGTGCACAAGATAGTTTATGTTCTGGTTCGAAAGAAGCCGGTGGATACACCGCTGTTACCGACCCCGGCAGCTCCTGCGGCGTATTTGTCCGGTAGCTCACCCACCCCACCGCCCTGGGTTCCAAATTTTTGCTGCATCCATGGCGACGACTGTGGAGACCCATAAGGGTATCCCTGCTGGCCAGGTCCTGCAGGCGAATATCTCATCGGAGGAGAACCACCCGTCGAAACCATTGCATCCAGTTGATTCTGCAACCTCTTCCTTTGTCTCCTCTCAAATAACCACATCCCAACGCGGCGAGACACGCTATCCCAGCGGAGCCCCGACACCTGCGCCGACCGCGACCGTTTTGCTATTATCGTTATCGGGTGTAGCGGACGCTGTTGCGGTTGCGGTAGTGGTGACTGTGATGATGGAACTGCCGGAGGCGGAGGCCATGGCTTTGATAACGTTGACAGAAACGTTCGCGTAGGATGTGATCTCAGGTGGATCGATAGGGTAAAATTGCCTTGGGCGCATTGGTATGCGTGGGAGAGACTCGTTGTAGCAGGCCCACAGCTGGAAGGAGTCGCAAGATACCATGTTGACATAACTTCCTTTGTCTTTGGGTCCGACTCTGTTAGGTACGTGTTAGAATTCGACATTGAGTATGGGTTTTGAGATGAATTAGAGGGTCTAGGAACTGAGAAAGCTTACTATCAACGCAGACTCGAGGGCACGCGCTATCCGCCCAGGTCGGATCCGTACATGCGTGTCGGACTACGTGGCCGAATGTTGAGAGGCATAGCCGCCGTTGAGGCACGTATTGATGTCGTTGTTGTTACCGCAGCATGCTGAATGGCCCGAACCATCTCCACACGGAAAATGCTGAGTCGCAAGGGAGCCGTCTGGCCAGTAACAGGCTTGATCCGATGCTGCTCGTGCGAATGTTGACGCTAATAATAGGATTAGGAGGCGTGTATGGAAGGAAAGGTGAGAGTGCCGCATCTTGTCTGTACCCAAATACAGATGTTACGAACGCGTACCGAAGATCAAGTCGCTTGATACCGCGTTCTTCGTTCTTGGATCACTCCTTACGTTATCGATTTTTGAACTTCATGGACCAGAGTGGAAAACATTTTAGTGGGGTAATTTGGGCATATATAGGATACCCGAAATCCCTCGTGTCCTTCAACGGCTGTTCGGTCCGTTATCTCTTTTAGTTTGAAATTAAGGATGACAATTACTTCCTTGTTGGTCGTAGTAGTAGAAATACTTAGCTTGAATGGTTGAACGGAAAACCCGATGTCCGATTGTGCAAATTCAGATAGCGAAACGCCTCGTTCCTTGCAGTCGGAGTCTGTGCGCATGCACAGCCAATCCCGTTATATTCAAGATCGCTGTTCTTCGAGGCATCTGGCTAATAGCGCTCCTTTATCTCTCGATAGGCCCTTGTCTATGATAATCGTCGCACAAGCGCGACGGATACTCATTCCGCTCTTACTTATAGAATATAGAACACAGATAAACCTCCGAAGAGACATCCATGCTAGGGTAGACTCGGTTTGGTAGTAAGCGACTGCTCAGATGAAACCCAAGACCGCTTTCCTCGAAACCCAAAAGATTCCTCGGCGGTTTGAGGTCACGTCCACGTTCCCATTACCACGTTTCGCAGGCCTGGTCTTTTGGGGGTCGGGTATAAAGTCGTGAGTGATTCCCTGAGACCAAAAAAATGCTTTAATAATTTGCTTTTAAAGCCCGTATTACCGTCATGGATGTTTGGTATTTAGCATTTCGCAAATTTTGTTCGTATTAAGACCTCATTTTAGTGCTGCAACTTCAGTAGTAACCACCGGTCCTCAACGCCTACTTGTAGATTATCTAACGCACGGAAGCTGATATTCAATTATAACATTATATTGCATCACTTAAATTACATTATCTGCTTATAGGGGTATAATTTACATGTATGTACGGTGTAACGAACCCATTCGCGCCATGGTAATTAACAAATATACTGTTGACAATCCGAATATAATATTAAATGACTAAGTTCAAGATTTCGAGTGGAATCTAGGCCTGTCATGCTCGCTATCGTCGCTTGTCACCCTATCAATGGATATGGTACCGAGAACGCTACTAAAATTAGTATCCTTCGTATCTTTGGTAGACAAGCTGACGTCCAGCGGGTGCTTCTTGCTGCCCTTCCCCTGCTTGTCGCCAGAATCACCCATAGGCGACACTTGCTGTAGATCCACAATCTGACTATGCGATTTCTGGCCCAGCAAGCTAGGAGCGCAGCGTACGACGAGAGCTTTAAGGGCCAGGACACAGGATATCATGATCGCTAGATCGATCTCGATGATGCCCCAGATTCCAGGTAGGGATTCCTTGTAGGTGTGTCCGGGCCGTTGACGAAACTGTTCGTCGCAACGACGCGGTTTACGGATGCTATGCAAACGCTATCCATGAACCTTAGGTTAGCATCGCCGGGGCGCGAAGGAACAACATACTCGACCCTGGGAAAACATGGTAAACGTACAACGCGCCAATTGCAAACATGCCATAACGATAATTTTCTCGCGCATCTTCATCTTAAGATGCCAGATTACAGGCATCGGAATAATCAGCAGTGCCCAGTCTGTGATGATATGGCATATACCCCAGGCCGTCCACACTCGTTTCCGGTTGATGCACTTGGCGGCAAGCGGATCTCGCCAGTACGGGATCGGGTCACACTGGAACGCTACGATACACATTCCGAAAACCGTGACGAGCATCACCACAAAGAAACAGATAGTAGGAATGCGGTGAAAGGGCTTGTGCGGTATCAGACCCCAGTAGAATATTATGATCGAGGTCTTTATAAAGGCTAGAGTCGGGCAAAGAATATTTCGGAGAAGAAAAGCCACTAGGTTTTTTCAGAAGGGGTGTTAGTGTTCAACATTTTCAAGTAATCGCGATTACACGGATTAACGAAATAAAAGTTGAGAGCATACTAATAAGTTGGATTTGACCATGTGCCAGGAGAGATCCCATATGTGTCGGCCGCTGAAGCCCAAACTTTCGTCTTTAAAGCGAAGAAATCGTCGTATTGGCGAGATATACAAAAAGTTTAAAAACATAGTTGCATGATAAATAGTGGCTTACTCAGGGACATAATGATCGCATAAAACACGCTCGCGCACTATGTAGATTGGCTCTAGTAAGTTTTTGTTTTCTCAGGGCGTTAAATCCAAGGAAAGTTCAAGAAAGCGCGTCCCAACTTACAGATGCAGCAACAATTGCCCAATCCTCTTTCCGGATCTTGCCGGTGACGAATCGCCTTACATACAACCGAAGTAGGATTACGGGAAGCGTAATAAGTGACATAACTCCGTAGAACCTTATCGTTGACGGTGCCTTGTTCACGTGTGCGGCGTAGTTTCAAGGAAGGCTGCGAGTTCCATGAGCGTGAGCGTTGCGTTGGCCGTCGAGCCTGTCATTCTGAGAGCCGGAGTGATGGCTTTTTCTATGAGGAGATTGTGCTCCTCTGATCCGTCCAGTAATGATGGGACGACGTGTTTCATTGTCATATTCTGGTATGGTGTCACACCACAGACCAGGAGGCCAAGTTCAGCAACTCCTCGATCACGGAGTATGGAAGCTTGCTGACGTCCATCTCGGCAGCGGCTATGGTAGACCGGTGTGATTCGACCTAGAATATCCCCTTCTTAGTTCGTTCGCCAGCGAAAAAGAGGGGAATAACTATATTTAGAGGGAGATTGTGGGAGGTAGAGAAACTCAAAATGGTGGATCTAGTTGAAGACAAGGAAGCGACCAGGGGGTCATTTTATATAACTTTGGGATAATGGACAGGTGCACGCGAGGGGAAGATGAATTTTCACTATTTTGTTACCACGTAGAAGGCAAAAAGCTCATGATAGTCGGCTTCAGTTTCCTCAATCTCAGGCTAACGGTATCAAACGGAGAGGTGTTGTGTCCTCTGAGGAGGTGTGGGGAAACGCAGCCTCCAGCGACAGTCGTCTAGATTTCTATACCCACCTATTCCTAAAAACCTTGTCATGAATACTTTTATAAAATGTCTAACCCTAACTAGGTTTCCGTCTTCCACTTTTGAAGCACGAAGGTGGAGAAAGCTCGTCATTCTCACGAAGAGAAGCGCTGTAGAAAGCCAATTTACGCCTATAAAACGCTCTTATAACCGGGGGTGGTGCCAGCCAGCCTTCTCCACACCCGTGAATGAGGCGTTTTTTCTCGCCAGGACTGCCATTTCCGGCATAAGGTAGAGGTTTATTGGGAACCTTTGCGGAGGACCGGTCTAGCTTCTCCACCTTGACATTTCAAGCTTCCAGTTCTGGCTCTCATACGAACATCGTCGATGTAAAGAATAATTGAATCGTGCATATCGGATAGCTGTTCGCGCTCTTTCGATGGACAGAATGGTGCAAATACTTCTTGTAAATATTCAGAGGGCTGGTAAAGTTGACGGCAAATGCTAGAGGGATATACTCGAGCTTATTAGAGAAACATCTTCACACAAAATTATTTATTTAATTTGTAGGTATACTAAATCAAAATAAATAATATATATATATATATATATAATAAAACATTTATTACCAGCAATAAAACATAGCTATCTCTATTTTTATTATCGCTGGCAGTATACCTTCTTTATCATCAAAACACATCTTTCATCAATACTTATTATTTATAAAGCTAACAAACGGCCGGTAAATAATATAGTAATTTTTATCTATATTATATTATAAAAACTATTTAAACTTGAAGAAAAAAATACAAATTAAGCTATTTTAACGTTTAAAAAAATATAATTTAATAGATTCTCATTAATATCTTTTTATCTGCCCGGCCATCTACTGGCTTTATATATAACAAATACCAATAAAAGACGTGTCTTAATAATAAGAAAAAGGCGCGTCGGTAATAGAGATAGAGATAAAGATAAAAATAAGACGCGATAAAGATAAAGATAAAACACAATAGTTTATTTTATTTTTATTTTTATTTTTTTATGATTTTCGGAGTTCTTGTAATCGCAGGTTTCAGCAGGCGATATTAACCGCAGAAACTTTCTGCATCAACCCCAAGATGCTTTTTTGATTGACAAACGGTACAAGATCTTGATCTCTTGGAATGCAAGTTACAGGGTCAAGAGGGGGGGGGGGTGTTGCTTTACACGCAACGTGTCCAAGTTATATATCGTCTAAATAATCGACAAAGCTAACGTTATTACAGCTCAACACAGGACGTGAAATTTTATAGAATAGTATCGTAAGATATAAACCTCAATCATCTCCTCAACTTTTTTACTCTATCAAGACTTACCGACGTTTCATGAGATAGCCCACGTATTTGACCTGGAGTTTATAGGACTCTTTTAGGCTTGAAAACGCAGATCAGTGCCTCTATAGAATTCAGAGATCCTAACGTTCTGTAGAGCTCTTCATTAGCTTCAGTAGCGGGCTGCTCATTTAAAGCGATCGTCCGTTTGATATATATCAGGTGCAACGCCTAGAAAGGCTCAGCCCTTGCTGCCACGAATACTGTGTGCACTCTATTCGCATCCGGCAGCTGAACATGAAGTTTACAAACTTCCACCACTTATCTTATTTGGCAAATCGCCGACTCCTCATTGGGGAAACATCCAGTTGCACCTTATGCTTATATGTGTAGGGAAGAGGTGACAATTTTAGTTCATAGCCTGCGATCTACTTTATATATCTATTTCACCACCAAATAATTAATAGCAGCACAGGCTCAACCTCATCCAGGATTTTATTCGTGTTGAACAATCAGCTCCAAACGCCATTTTTCTAAACCCCCCATTTAAAGCATCTATTGTATAGCAAAACAAAAGGCAACTTGAAGGCCGTCTAGATTCCAGACCCCACCACCATCCCACCTTAATAGCGTTCTACCTTCGCCGTTAACCGAAGTCTACAAAATCTATTAAGCGAAAGAGAAAGGGAAAAAAAAAAGCCTTTACAGACAAGTATTTCTGTAGCTATCCTCACGCCATATTCCCACCAATAGGACATGTTCCTGGCCATCTGCGTCGCAGAATCCCCACAAACGCGTATTAGCGATGACAGCTTTGTCTACCAAGACTGACGCTCGCGAAAGCGTGGCTTTCGCCACCCCCATCGCCTAAACCTCACGACGATCGTCAAGTGGCTTACCCTTGTGGCACCTTCGGATAGATAATCCGTACCATCTACGATCCCGGCGTGTGGATTTCGATCCTCGTTTCGTAATGATGTATAATGTGATAATGCTGCTTTTGTATGATGATCTCCCCACACGCCCAAGTGAGATTATGATATACAGTAGTAATCACTCAGTCACTCAATTTAACTGGAAGCTGCATGGAATACTAATAATGTTATATTGGTTAGCGCGGCTAGATAACAAAGTACGCTGGAATAGTCGAAGAAAAGCAATACAGTAGTTAGCCAATAGGCGAATATTAACTCTTCCATGCCAATTTTCAAAAGGAAGATCTTGGAGCATTTATACGATCGTGAAGCATACAATGAGTAGGTCATAGTGGCAAGTAATCAAGCTGTAAATTGATCAGCCTTCACAACATTTGGTAGGATACCTGGATACTGCAGAAGAAAAGGGGACATGGGAAATACCTGGAATTTTTCTAAGTTCCCAGAAGATGACGAACGGGGGAGAAGACATCAATCTAGAAGATTTGCACACATATCAGCCCATTATTATTATGGTCTCCATACTTGTCAGGTAGTTAGTCAACCAATAAATAAATAAATACAATATAGAAACAAAGAAGAGGAGCCCACTCAAGAGGTCTTCGGACCAGCTGATTTTTCGGTATGTTTGATTAAGTAGCTCTTAGTTTAGACTGAACTGTGAACTTGAAGGTATCAAATGGTTTCTATATGCATCGCTGTTCGATACCAGTAATGAGAAGACTTTTACTCTAACTCAGAAGGAAATAAGGGATAAGGAAAAACTAGTAGATCAAAGGCATCAAGAAACGCCTTGGAAAGTTAATAGGAACGGTCATGGCAAAGAAACTTGAAATCTATAATGAAACCGCTATGCGCCGCCCATGCTGAACTCCATTAAGTGGAGCTTTTTTTTCTTTTTTCTTTTTTTTTTTTTTTTTGGTTCTTTTCCCCGTAATTTCTTCCTCGCCATTGAGCATGAAGTGAAGACGTGGTTAAACCCTGTCCGATTCTTCAATTTTTACCCTTAGAGCTACCGCTTCCGTCGAGCCCTTGTTCCCTGACAACCTTCCTACCCTTCCCTTCCTTCGCTTTGTTGACGGTGATCCTCCCTTTTCCCCACGGACTCGTCGTACCATTTAGCTGTTTGATAGCCTCTTCGACCTCTTCTTTATTCTTCATGTCCACGAAGAGGTAGTACCTGTCGCGATCTGAAGCCCAGCTCGGTGGAATCGGGGAGATAATCTTAGAAACGGCTTCGAGCTGGAACGATGAAAAGAGAGATTGTATAGCGGCGTCGACGGCAGATTGCGGTTCCATACGGGGTAAACCGCCGACGAAGATCCGCCGTCCCTCCGATACTGGTGTCTGCCAGTGTGATGAAGCGTCAGGCCGCGCCAGCGGTCGAACGTTGGGGTATAGGTTTTGTATCTGAGATATAGCCGTCAGTGCGAGAGATCAATCTTGAATAAACAAATCTGGAATTTTGTATGTAGGGGGTTAAGAGATTCAGTGGAAACTCGAAAAGGAAGATAACATGATTTAAAAAATTGATGGAGTTTTAAGGGAATTTGACAATATTTATGCGACAGGTCAAAGGGAGGAACTGAAATGAATGACATGGGAAGCGTGTCAAGCCCAAGAATTCGCGATTTTTACCGGGCAAGGCTGGGGAATAATTTGGGACAAAGCCGTTTCACAAAGAATGAACGACTTAAATTACTGTAGCGTCTGGTGTCAGCCTTCTAATAATTTACCTACCTTCAACACTCTCAACGCTCCACGGCCTCCTACTGCTCTTCGTCTTTAACTTGAGTTTCTCTCCAAAATACTGCTGCCGCTCCCGCCGCCGCCGCTGCTATGGCTGATGGCACTGACATCGCTGCTGGTACTATCTCTCCTCGGGGGAGCAGCCACGTTGACTTTGACTTTTCTTCCCATAATGTCCTTGCCGTTGACTTCTTGTATTGCCTTGTTTGCCTCGTCTATGGAACACATCTCGACGAAGCAGAAACTTGGATTCCTTCCGGTCATGGGATCAGTAGACATATTGACCCTGAAGTCATCGGAATCGAAGCCGGCCTCCGTGAATACGGTAAAAACATCTGATGGCTGAGCGGCGTAAGGAAGATTGCCGACGTACAAACGTGTCGTGGAGACCGATGAACATGAAGAAGCAAGTGAGAATGAAGACGTTGAAGAGGAAGGGCCGATGTCAGTATCTGTGGCGGGAGACATCGTAAGCTCCGACGAAAACGCTAGAGCCAGAGCCTGCGTTTCTACCGGCCTGAGCTTCGGCGGCCGGACATGCTGGCGCCAGTCTGCCCACGAACGTGCTGGGGAGGATGAGTTCGACGACTGCATGTGCTTGCCATTGGATTTATTATTAGATGTTAATGTAAGCCGTAAACGCCAATTCGTACACTCGAGGGCGGAACTCCGTTTGACCTTTGGATATTTAGGGTCCGTTTGGGCGACGACCTCCATCTTCCTTTTTAATTAATTTATAGATAAATAAATAAATCTATAAAAAATCTCACAAATAATAGATTATGTGAACGAGCGTGACAAAGAAAAGGGATTTAAACTCTCTGGCCGTAAAAAATTGATCTGAGTATCGAGATGATGGCCACCGCCTCAGTCGTCCGGAGTGCAGGTCCGGGAGCTTTTAAGGGAACCCCGTTGAAGCACAAAGTATAGAAACTCGTTCTAGAATATATGAGAACTTTTGCTGTAAAAATACAACTGGTTGACTGGTACGGTACCTGTGGTTTGCTCAAGTTCTACTGGTTTGCGAGACAAGGAAGATTGGGGGTAAGATAATGAATTGCGAACTGGACTTGGAAATTGATCAGCACGTGTTGCATGTTGACGTACTTTGTCCTCCGCCATGGAAGCGCTGTCGTCATTGCATCACCGCCCTCAGATAGTTGACCTAAAACGACCTTAACCAAACGCTCTTAATATCTGAATCTGTGATAAGAAAAATCGCAAAAAATGTGAAATCTATCCTCTTATACTAATATCGTAATCTAGATGAAAGGTCAACGATGACTATAACGGCCGATAGAGCATTCTGAATTAATTGTAACTGCTTATGTAAAGTGCAAGCTTATCGCGATGCACTACAGCCTATAGACCGATGAGAAAGTGAGGCTATTCCATAATATTATGGTGACGAAAAGTCCCTAGTGTTCTAATCATTGCCATGACAGTGGCATCTCGTCATGCTTTGATATTGTCTTCACGGTTTACCAGGGAGAGATTTGGAGATATTATGAGGGAATTTCTCATCCGGCCTGCAACCATAAAAATAATAAATGGATTAATCACTCCGTTATCCCTATATTAACCTTAATAAATTAATACTAGGGCTTGCGATTTTCATTCTAAATTTCACTTTTGATAGGTTATTTGGTTTCGAAGGCCTCCTAGGCGCCGACACGAGGTATTTGACGCAAGTATGTGATAAAACTTGGCTTTTAGATTCACCAGATTCAACAAAAGGCTCCAGCCTTAGGAACACAAATGTATCGTTACATAGCTAGTCGCGTAATAATCATTAGAGCCATTGATTCTCTCAAGCGGATACATGTATTACCGCTTGTAGCTAATATTGAGTCCTCCTGAAACCCATCATTGGCCCTGAGCGTCTAGGTCATCATGACGTTCGCAATCCAATTTACCGAAATGCTAACGATAGTCTCACTTGCTTGTCATAAACATTATAGCTTGCGATGGTGAGTCCTCAGCTCCATCTTTATGATCGGCCTTTACTCTTTCTTCCTAAGGCCAGGCCTTCAGGGATAACTAACTTGTCGCCTTGCAGAAAATTCAACCCAATCATGCCCTTTTATAGACAATGGCGGCGACTTTATCCGCTACAGCGACCAAACAGCGGAAAATCGCAAATGCCTCACGCTTTGAAGTGTTTGAATTAGGTTAATACAGAGAATTAAGAGAGCTGATCATTGTGTATTTGTGCACTGCGTACAGGAGAATATGCACAATTACAGGCAAAAGCCTTCGACACTAACGCCTAATTAGGACGGCGGGGGATCCAGAAGGCTGGGAAACGAATGAACAGATTAAAGAATAAGGATAAAAGCAAGAAAGAGCTAGCTAAAAGTACTAAAAAAGAGAAACACCAACCGCGAAACGCGACATCACCAGAAAAAGAAAGCAAGAAAAAAAAAAGAACCTCCCAGCTTATATTGAACATGAACCTATTATAATCACTTGCAACCGTGCTCCTTCCGTCTATGCGCCTTGACGTTATCCTTCCTCTTTTGCCGGTAGCTGCAACCCGGCCACCCGCACTCGAACAGCACTGGATTGGGATCGTGCATGACCTTCTTGTGCCTGAGCAGATTACTCTTGCTGCTGCTCGACTTCGAACCGCGGATTACCATGCCGCAGATGTCGCACGTGAGCTTCTGGCCGACCAGCTTTGGTAGGCCGCTCTTGCGGTTCGTTGGTGGCAGGCTCATCTTAGTAGAAATTATCGACATCCAACCGACGGACGCGGAAGGCGAAACCGACGCGGAGTGAGCGCTGATCGCCGGAGTTGGAGCGTTGCTGGGAGAACGATAGGAAAGGTAGTGTAAGTGGGCGAGCAAGATGAAGAACCGGAGTCGTCATTGAAGGCGGAGGGGAGACGGAGACAGATGAAGCGGAGGTGGCGTACCTAGAGAAGGTGATGACCGAGGATGTAGAAGGCGACGTGGCATCCGCACCCGACGGTGCGGGAGATTGCTCGACAGGTTGGGTGGCTGGACTGGAGGCGGCGTCGGAACGGGCGGAGGAGCAATGTAAGCAGAGCTATGCCAGATATCTTCGTCTGCTACGCGCATGGAGATGTAGGACTCATCGTAGGCGGGATGATTCTCACGCTTGACACGATAAGGAGGTGCAATACGCTCGCAGGAAGCGGTACATTGCCAAAGGACTTTAAAGACGAAATCCACGTGCTCACTACTATGTTGGTGAACTAATCGAGAGAGTCCGACGACGTAATTCTCAAAGTCACGGAGCGTTGAGACCATCCCTCTGTTTACCATATCCATTGCCAGCTCCAGTACGTTCCTAGACTTTTCATCGACAATGTCCTGAGCGAATCGACAACGTGCTCCTTAACGCCGGCAACGAACTGGCTCGTCGCCAATTCGAAATACTTGCGGAACGGGTTGGTAATAGCGAGATCGCACGATATTTGCTCGCCTAAGCATTTATCTTGACCGTGACGGCCCGAGAGGTAGGCGAAAAATTCACCGAGGTTGTCTAACGCGCGTAAAAATGCGATGACGATCAAGAATATCGTTCCTTGAACGATGTTCAGCCACGTTGGTGTGAAATCATCACCGCCGCCGCCACGGTCTCTATCTCGATATCCGTATCCATGGCCCTCGGGAACATCGCCTTCCCACCTTTCTTGCTCCGCTTGGTAATCGCCTCTGCCTTTCTCCCCGCCTCTATCGTAATTGCTTTCCACGACCCCATCACCGCCCATCTCCACCTCCCCAAGGACCATGGTCCCCGTTTTCAAACCCTCCCTAGCGAGTTCGATACGCGCCTCGGCGTTTGGCACCAGTCGCTGAACGGCCATCCGTCTGGCGCCCGAACCACGCGATACCGAAATCGATCTCGTCCCACATGACGCTTACGATCTCATCGAACAATTCCCTTACCGTCTCGGTTTCCTCTGCATCAGCCGGATCGAGACACTCGCGCAGTGTGTCTAAGCCGGCTTTAAACTCAGCGTGCGTCTTGCACCGTGCGGGGCCTTTCATGCTTGTATTCGACGGTCCGTCATGGACATAGCGTACGCGACGTGGAGGAAGGAATATACGCTGCGTAGGAATGTATCGAGAAGCCAGACAGTAACCGATCGAGGCTGTCGAAACCGTGCTTGAGAAGATTCGAGTGGCTACCTAAGCTGCGCACGAACAGTGAGAACAGCTGTGAAGTATTATTTGACCGCGCGGCGCGTAGTATCTTCGAGTGTGCGGCCCGCGAAGCGAGGTGGAACCGCCGCGTTACCGCGACGACGTGCTTCCGCGATCGTCGCGGCGAGGGGACGTACGTCGGTTCTTCATATTCGTACTCATCGTACTCATCGCCTTCCCCTTCATACTGCTCGCTGCCTTCACCGGGTTATAATCAAAGTAGTTGCCGAAGTCGGATCTTCTAGCGGGTCGTAATTCTTTCCGCTAAGCTGGAGTGTATATTTGCTGGGATCGACGGTCGTCGGGTCGAAATCGGCGTCGGGAGAAGCTTGAGGATCCCCTCCTCGCGTTAGAGATGTACTCCTCCAGCGAGTCTATGTCTTCGTTAAGAGCTAAGAGCCAAGAGATATCGTGCTCCGCTGGGCCAGCGTAGCTGCTGGGCATTGATGGTATATCTAGGTCCATATCGAAGTCTGGTAGCTCAGGTGGCGAACGGGCTAGTATCTGGTCTGTTGAACAGCGCTCATGTTGGGGAATGTCTGCGGTTCTGGTGTTAGAAATATATGATTGCAAGTAAGGGTTCTTTGATCTACAGATGCGTTTGGGCTTTAGGATTTGAAGGAAACAAACATACCGTATATATCCTTCGATCGGCATTCTGGTGAACTCGGTCGTCTTGTTCTGGGGATTCGTTCACTGGGGATATCTACATGTAACTCTTATGTTAGAACACCTGCCTGAAGCTATGATTTAATTTTAGGTTTCAAAAAACAGGTAACGGTACGTACCTAGCTCGTTCTTCAAGAGATGATGCCCCGCCTGAAAACCGCTGGCAGAAGCCCTAAGCGATTCCTTAAGTGCGTCTATACTGGTACCTTTCTGCTCTGCTTCCCCGCTTACCGTCACTGCTGGACTGGAATGTTGGACAGCTGGGCACCGGTACCGTCGTCGTCAGCTGAGTCTGGTGCGAAGCCGTTTACGCAAGATAAACATATCCCTTGCCGAACTATTTCTTGTGCGCAAAACTTCGTGTTGCAGTGCCAGGGGAAACGGAGGGGCCCGCCAGCTATGATGTCACAGTCATCGGAGTTCGATATTTCGGTCATGGTGTTCGCGACGTCGCATTCTCGACGGAAGTCGCCCCAGACGCGGCATTTGCAGCCAGCGTAGACGTCTTGGTCGTAATAGCACATCTTTCAGCAAGCTTGACGATTACTAGCGGGAGGCAAAAAAAAGAATGAGGTGTAGATAATGGTGAACACAAGTGTCGTTCGCAGCCCACGACGAAAAGGTTGTCGTCGAAGTGGTCGTGGGCTGTTTGGTGAACGGAGTTGGGTTTTTGATTTCTAAGCGGCAACAAGAACCAAGAGGAACAGAGAGAAGACGAATGGAAGAATCCTGAGATGGACGGCAACGGTCATTTAACCACCGTCTGACAACGGTAAGCGAAGGCCTAGACAGCTCCCGTCGCCACGTCCATCGTGATGGAAAAAATGTAAACAAACAGAGGGGAAAGAGGGGGTGGATGCAAAAAAATGATGAATCCTAAAAGACCTCGAATCGACTCGAAATCACGGAAATTGAAAAGGTTAAAAGGCACGGAGTAAATACGGAGTAAAAAATACAATAAGGCACCAAGCTGCGCCATGCTTTAAAAGGGGAAAAGAACGCTTCCAAAGTGGATCCTTGGCTCATCCGCAGGCAGATTTGGGACATGAATCCTAAAAAAACAAACTACACAGCCAATAGGAAGCCGACTTGGCGCTTGGTGAATATAACAGGGGTATACCAGATCCTATACATTGTTTTCTTCTCTGGAACTCAATAATAAATATTATTGTTAGTCTGGTGGTAATCGTGAACAAGTCTGATGATAGACGAATGTTATATATCTGCGGAGGAGGATGTATGGCTTAGATGTAGTATAACACATGAACGCAGAGAACATGCGGAGTATATAGTACTGGATTAGCCTAGGACACCTTAGGAAACAGAAACTGTGAGTCAATCACAACGCTTATCGCTTTGCGTTGCGAAATATCACAAATGCAGCCAACCAGGAGGCGTATGTAAGAAAGAAGCCTTCATCCTCATTCCCCATTGCTCAAACCGTCTGTTAATATTAGTACACGAGCCGATCGCCGAGCGCAATATTCAACTTGTTTCCTGTTTGATTTTGATGAAATCCCCGGGGGTTCGCTGTGATATTTGTTAGTGGATGACCTCTACCATACTGTGGAGGGTTTATTAGTGGTATCGAAGCAGAGACGCGTTGATTCAACCGTCTTCTCGCAGTTCATTTTGGATCATCGATAGTCGAGGCATTAACGAGATCAAGCAAAGAAGTTTACAACTAGTGGTAGTCTTGTTTTTCTTATTTTTTTTTTTTTTTTTTCATCCCTCTTTGCAGGAGCGACTACAGATTCTCCGGATACTATTAACTCTGTTATTTAGCACAATAATCGATCTAGGTAGCTTACGAATATATCCCGCTTCAAGTTCCCGATAAGAAAACTAAAGAAAGTACCCTACACTAACCCCCGCTTATATATTTCCGGAAATGGAGAACAGGTCTAAATATCATTTCCTTGGGAATATTCGAGTTTTAAACCAACTCAGTCATGGTTGGATCATATAGGTAGGCGTTTACTAGCTTTCATCGGACTCATTCAGGCTCGGATGATAACTTAAATTTCTAAATAAATCTAATGAAAGCTCCGAAAATGTACATATGAACTAATGCCGCCAGCCTTAAAGAACCAGTACAAAAACGCAAGAAACGACAAAACACCGAAACTCCAATCCTCTAATTGAACTCCTCAAGTCTTCTAACATTTCCTACAAACAAGGCGAAGGGTGATCATTTATAAGACATACCAAATGCCTTCGATATTCTCTGTTTCCGCAAAGCTTCCTCTTTTGCCGCCTCGCCTAGCGAAAGTCTGACCTCCTCGAACTTCGAGTCTACGTCCATCATAACTTCTCCTGACCTCTCCGTAATGGGAGGCCGTCCGTAAGGTACACGGGGGGCGGAATCCTGGGCATTCCAGGCTGGTCAACCGTATCCGCTGACCCCATGTTACCGTTGGCGCTTCCTCCCTTCGCGACCTAGTCCGAGCCCGTTGTATCAGGGCGAATCCGATAATCGTCATAATAGTGACAAACGCGAGAACGCCGAGGACGCCAGCGTACCACACATTGCGGAGCAAAGTGGAGCCTGCCTGGTCCTTGTTATCTGCGACCGCTGTAGGGGTTATGTGGATTGTGGTCCCGCTTGCCATGGTCGCGCTCGTGGTTGTAAAGCTTGCTGTTGTAGAATTTGCCGTAGGGTCGGAAAAGATAACAGGAACGCAGGGATTAAAGAGGTGACGCCGGGGCTGTAGTGAATCTCCGACCACGTTCCGGCGGCGGTTGCGTAGACCGTAGGCGTAGTGGCGCTCGCCGAAGCGCAAGAGTACGCGGTCGCGTTGACGTTGGGGAAGACCGCAGATGCGCACCATGGCTTGCGGATGCGGTACTAATCGTAGCAAAGGTGTTAATAAAAATATGGGAAATCAAGACCAAAATTAATGATGAACTTACCATTTCAGTGTTCTCGTCGCGCTCTGGCACTCCTCATCGCACTCTCCGTTTTCAAACCCCATGGAGTTGACACACGCCACTTCTGCGGAGAACTTTGGAGGTTTCTTACCGTCGGCGCAGCCTAGAAATCCTTTGTCGCCATGGGTTGCGTCGTGAGCGATTATACACGTCTCGTTACGGCGGCATTGGTACGCTGCGGTTTGAGGGCCGAGGGGGTGCCCGCACACTGTGCCTGGGGCAGCCCAACCGGCGATAGCTTCCTGCGTTGGCGCAGGTGTAATTATAGGCCGGAGCACTGAAGCAAGAGCATCGTTGAAATTCTCAGTGGACGAGTCTGAGGTAGGAGTGGGCTGTAGGACCGCGGCCCAGGATGGCGTAAGGAAGCTTGCCAGAAGCCCAGCGACGAAGAAGGCATTCGAAGGCACCATCATGAATATCTTGAAACGGAAACGTTGTTTTTGAATATCGTAAAAAACCGTGGTGTTGACGTGGGTAATGTCTAGACTATTCGACCTCAAAGTTGACCTGCATGATATAGATATTTTTTGTAAAAAGGGCGGGAAGGACAAGGAGTATATAACCATGTCATTTGCCTGTTGTTCCTGAACAGTCCGGCAGGCATGCATACTTGTGCAGCCGTTGCCGCAGTGTATGGATAAAGTGCTACTAAGCTGTAGCCTCGTCCCGTGTGTTCAACGGCGATTGGCAAACTCTTGGAGGGTTCCAAGCTAGCAAGGCTTGGTTAGTTTGGTACATTTGCAAGGAGCCAGCATCGTTCAGGCGGCGGTTAACAGGTGGCATAGTATTTTCGACAATTCAAGGGAGAGGAGCAAGCGCGAACGCTGCTACACGGATACTTTCACTATGGATTAATGTTATTTGCGAACGTTGAAAATTTAAAACTGGAACATATAAGAATGATATACTTTGGCGAGATTGGTTAACCGCCGTCCGCAGTTCCGAATCTATGCTTGTCAGTAGCAACCATGCCATAAACCACATCTCTAGCGATATAAAATGATATTCTTGTTCAATACATCGTTGTCCTCTGTATCAATTGTAAAACCCAAGTACCGTGGCATATGGTTGTCCCAAAACTCGTTTAGCTGTAGCCTGCAACAGGTTGCTTGAAGCCATTAGCGACAGAGGGGCTCGAAGGCGCTTACTCAAGATATGGCTCAGTAACTCAACACACCAACGCCTAGATAACCACACAACAAAATAGAATAACCGTTTATTCGTAGCCTCATATTATTTCGAATTATCGAACGAAGATTTAGGTAAACCCCGTCTAACTTGAGGCTATCAATGTTGTGAGAGGTTTTCGCGAAATTTCCATTGTGGGCCGCCGACTTGGGACTCAGAACCCTCAGCGCGACAAGAAGAAGATTTTCGAATGAGAGCTATATATCAAGAGCATCAGTTAAGGCGTTTTTAACCCCCGACCTTCTTAAGTCTTGTGGTATTTGAACGAACATAAGAAATCAAATCCACTCGAAAGCGCTAGGCTAATGTATCACTATTTTACGAGTATTATACGATGTAAGAGTGATAGTTTTGAAAGACCTAATATCGTGGTTATTTCTACACTCCACGGGAGCGTATAATATATAGTCCATCCGTATATGCATAAGGCGACGCTGACTAATGTATCATTTCGTTTCATGGAAGTTCGTGCCTCCCGTTACTCCCCGTCCATACTCCAGTGCCACTTAATTCACCAGCATGAGGTCGGCCGCTTTGAGCCCCTTGCACCAAGGTATTCTGCCCCAACTCCGGCGGCAACCCTCCACTAGCATTCTGATGCACCGGCGATACAACGACGAATGATTCTGAGAGCTCAGGCTTTGCAGCTTCCCCTGCCCCCGGCGTTACGGGCAGTGATTTCTCTTTATAATTGTCTTCCCACTGTTCGCGCCTCCGGTTTCTTCGCTCTCGAAGTACAAGCCACGTTATACCGAACGCACCCGCTACAAGGACCACTAAGCCGCCTATACGCCACCAACGATAGCACCGATTGGCGCGCTCGATTTCTTGGAACCGCTGCTGGAATTTCTGTCAGTATTGCCGCTATTCCCCCCTGAACTCCCGCCGGATGATCATTACCGCCGGTCCCTCCACCGGACGAAGACCCCGAGCCGGCTGTTCCTACGGAGCTCAATGCTGATCCTGTTTGCGATGCTACCGGGTTCCACCGGCTGCACCACGCGAAGAGGATTCGTAGATCGTACTCCACGTCCTCCCGTCGTTCTCCGCAAATTTCGTCGTCTGAAATTCGTACGGTGAACCTAAAGGCCGCGAGCGGGACGATGCATAGCACTGGTAAAACGTCGCGCCCCAGCTAGGGAAATAATACGAGGCGCACCAACCGCTGTTGGATTCGGTGCTTATATTTCCCTGTAGAATCAGGCAAACAGCGCTCATACCTTTGTAAAATATGAAGAGACCAACAATGGAAAACTTACCATTTCACCGTAGCAGGATCCGTTTGGCATTTTCCGGTACACAGGGAAGCGTAGTCGTTGGAATTAATGCAAGTCGTCTGTAAGACACAAGCTGAAAGGTCGCCTGTACAGCACCCGGCTCGACCAGAAGTAACCGCGCAACTCTGCCCGGCATCGCAAGTATGAGGCGGCGCAAGGTCGATTTGAACCCAACCGCAAGTGTTGTCCGGCGCTATATAACCTAAAAGCTTTTGCGCCTGTCGCAGTTCAAGTCTTGGGGCGGCAGTGATCGTTGGAACGGCGGCGTCATTTGCTTCTAACGGTGTTGCAACGAACAGCAAAAGCAGCAAGGGATCTTGGGATTAGACATGAGGCTAAACAGAGCGTACGAAGGCGGTTCCGCCCTGTAAATCTCGACATCTCCAGGGATACTGCGGATTAAGCAATTTTCAAGTCTTGGTCGATGGAAATATGGTCCAAGAGAAAAGAATCGGAATGAACATCTTCCCCTAATTTAAAAGGCAGAAGCGCCGGGAAGAGTCTTTTCCCGAGGGCTGAGCCTGCAGTCCTTTTAAAGTTCACTGCGCCGTGAGGACGAGGTGGCGTCCCAATCGTGAGACGCAGATGTTGCGAAGACCCGTATGGCAAACAATTAAGCTCAAACACCCCGCGTTTACACTTGAATTCGGAACGGGCTAAAACAAGCCGGGCATATCATAGAGAATTCTTCATATCCCAGCAGAACAATGAAATACAGAAAGCAAGGGAAACGGTTTACGGAACGAAAGTTTCAATAATTTGATTTCTAAACTGCATTTTACAAGGAGAATAACGGTCGGTATCTTAGAACAAGACCAAGGATCGACGAGCTGATTAGGCGAAAAACATATCCTGAGCTTCTCGAAATGATAGCGTTAGTCAGTACAATAAGAGCTTATACCATTTTCTAGACGTGGCTCACCTCTTGGGGTTTACGTTTGACCCAGAAATTTTCTTCCTCATCAAAGAACGGCTCGTACCTCAGCAGTTGAATATCGCCAATAAGACGTCCTGTCCCGGGTATGTTAGGGTTGCTGACCCTCCTCGCCAGGTTACGCCACTTTCGGAATTCATTACACCTGCAAGGTTGGTAGTACCAACTTTTCTCGTCCTCACCGAAGAGCGCGCCTAGAAGGTGGACATGGCGCCTATATCTCTGGCAGTTCCTCTCTACTCTGCACCTGTAGTCGATTTTTAAGTACATGTGGACTTGGTGGCGTTCTGGTTGGCCGTGTTCGCGCAGCCCTCGCGGGCAGGCAAGGTAGATATCCTGGATACGCCACATCCTTCCAAGTTCTTATTTTATTTTATTTTATTTTATTTTATTTTATTTATTTTATTTTATTTATTTATTTTGATGCGAAATTTTATGTCCTAGTGTCTAGGTCTTGAATGTAGAAGTGGAAATGGAATGAAGGAGCTTTTGCGTATTAGCCTTAGAAAACAAGAATCACTCCTCAGTGGAGTAGTTAGTTATACCAAAGCTTTCTGTCATATTCACTTCATACTTCATACTTCATACTTGTGTTGATTTTGCACTCAAGTTCAGCAGATGTTTTTGACCGTACTAAAGCTCGCTCAGTGAAATCAAGCTTGTGAAGTATGAAAGACATTCGATTTACTTTCATCAAGTGGTTCATTACTAAATGCATTGGCTCTCGAGTCGAAGAAAGTCAAGCTCGCGATATTTTGAGCTAATCATTTGTCTCATGAAATATTTGGAAAACTTAAATAACCATAGATTTATCGGACGAACTTAAGCAGAACAATAAAACACGAACTTGCTACCAAAAGGCGGACTCAGGGCTACGGAGTGGTTCAGTGTCCGATAATATTTTCCATCCGTTATACCATACACTCGAGGCTCTTGACGACCATGCAAAATGTTATATCCGCAGCGACGATTTCAGGTAATTTTTGCTTGCTGCGTGGATACAAAAGTCCATGAGCGTAGTGACGAAACGTGCGTCTTCGATTCGTCTAGAAATGGATGATTGGGTTGTCAAACAGAGCTTCCCAATGCATTTAGTGTAACCCGACCGACTGCATTCGCAACAAGTCTCTCGGGAAGAAATTGCAAAAGAAGGTATTTATCCGTTGCTGCATCACTTCCAACAGGTTAGACTCGTCTAGATGCACTCGGAGAGATTGTGTAACGGAAACTACGGACTGTGTTGAGCGGTGAGTGAATTTATAAGAACTTGGAGTATTATATCTTCAAGGTATTATGGAATAGGAGCAAACCAGCGAGCTTCTAAAGTACCTAGATAAAGAACATCCCTTCTCGGTATCAGAATGAGACGGGAGAAACTAGGCGGCCTGAAGAAACGGCTGGCTGCCCCGAGATCCTGGCCATACCGTGTACGTTACAGATTTTTCTTTCTTTTCATCCGTTGACGGTGCATGTATCAGGGAGCTCAGAACATGAATCACGGATAAATCGTTCTACACACTAATATTGTTGAACAAAGAGACGGAAAAGTCCTTTTTGATTGTTGAAAATATGCTGCCCTAATGCTTAATGAATACTGAATGACCAGGCTAGATGCAGAGAGATAATAATGCTTATAGAGAAATGATAGATGGTGGAAACTCATGAGACGGGATATGTTCGATACAATGATCTTAAATGATGAAAATCAACAGGAAATCGAATAAGGATAAACTCCAGAGAACGTGAAAAGATGCAAAATGCAACAAAAAACAATGGATATCCTGATAAATGCGAAGAAACTCATGATAGAAAAAGAATACAATGACGCAAAAAACACAAATACTCCTTAAAAACATAAATAGCGTAAAAAGGGCATAAGCCACAAATTTTTTCTTGTAACCTCGCACAACAAGCTCAACATGGTCATCATCGTCCAATCTTAGACCACCGTCGCCTTCTTCGACACCGTAGTATTTCACACAGACGACCCTGCCCAAAGAATTCACGACACTGCTGCTCAGATACAGAACCGACAGCCCCGCACCTTCCCAGCCGACGTTAAACCACCTCGTCCCGTCGCTGAACATACTGAGAAGGCTCAAACCCGCGACAAAACTCCAAATAGCCGTCATCGCGACCTCGGGCGCATCGACCGCCTCCTCAAATCCGTAACACTCGTACGTGTGATTCTTACTAACTAGATACCTCTCCGTAAGCGGTACGAATACCGTACTCGCGATAAGAAGGTAACGACGATGTTCATAACGGAATCGTAAGTCTTAGTGATGAACAGCGACGCGGCGACGGAGAGCATGCCGAGTATGAACACGACGGCTGAGAAGGTGATCAGCTGGAAATCGAGGATGCATCGTAGGATGAAAACTGCCCGCAGGAGGTGGCGCTGCGGTGGTTTGGGTGTCGGTTGGATAGTTTGAAGGCTGTTTCGCAGTAGGCTTCGTAGGAAGGGGTCGTGTAGACGGGCGGCGGCGTTGATGATTCGAGACGCGATAGTATCGTGGTGTCGATTCGAAGAGGAACTGTGAGGTGAGGAGATCGCGGTTGTGGTGTTTGGCGATGTGGAGGAGGAGGGAGCGAGGAAGTTCGTAGGGGAGGATGGACGAGTGTTGACCGGGGCTGATTGTGATCATCGACTGTAATTGTCGATACATCGGCGGTAGTCGAGGCCATCTCGATCAAGGGATTTTTGGCGTATCGCGTTGGTGAAGGGTTTGAAAAAAAGGACGACGTTCACGGGCTTGTTTAAAAAAATCTGTCCCGCCCGTCGTCGGTTAATTCCGGTATTGTAAATCCCCTTGATGTACTGCACCCTAGATCGATCGCGGGAAATTTTATTCGGTATTCAGAATGATCATTTACAATATAGATTTGTAAAAATCCGTCTGTCTGATAATAACAATAAGAAAATGGATTTCAGCTTTTTCTAAAAATATGATTCGATTCTCTCAAAGGGATCTGTTGTGGTTCTTATAGAGTAAGACTTCCTAACCCCCTTGTTTATCGGATGACAAGATTTGTCAAGGAGGCTGGGAATAGTAACCTGCGCTGTGGGACCAGACCACGAACAAGGGAAGGGATTTACACATGCGGGGGAACAAACAACCCAACTTTCGGTACTTCCTTCTTTAAGGCCTACTCCATCCATATATCTCTGGGGGGAAACTGGTTTTGACAAATTTTAGCACGCTCATTCCTCCGCCGATGAACCGCATTCAGGATAATCTACGGTATGAATTTTATAGAAAAAGGGTATCTACATGTTACAAAGCCTGTTTTGGGGCAGACAGCCTTTGCCAACCGGTAGAAAAAAGAATAACTATTTTCTGTCGTGCCGCCAAACGGTTAATACGGGGTTTGTACAGCCCAAAAGAATGTAATGGCTGTGTTTGAGAGCATCCAGGGGGATAAGAAAAAATTTTTACAGTATTATTTTCTGAATACTCCCGGCCGCCGAGCTCGCAAACGAGCCTTTCAGTCAAGCCTTCTTGCATTCTATACGTTCATTCGGATGAGAATAGTGGGACGGCAGTCTACTGGTGCAGAATGATACCGCCGGAGTAATCACTGCGAGACGCGGGCGGTGATCCTCCTCCTAGCGTATAGCAAGGCCCAGGGGCGTTCGTAATCAAAGGGTCTCTTGGCGTTTGAGAAACATTAATAACAACGCGCCAGTAAGGATCAGAGCAGTGAATAGTCTGTGCATCTTAGGAGGCTCTAAAAACGACGACTAGGATTTAATCTCTGTAGCCTTTCCCTAAGTCTTGCATAAGGGATGCAGAAGATGTATATATACGGTTAGAGATAGTACCTATACGTTGTTTCTTTCTCTCATTTATGACTGAGTAGAGAAACATTTCAAGATCAGCTATTCGCGATCATCGGCGAGGAAGAATGCGATGTAACTACAGTCGCAGACCTTCTGGAAGAAATTTCCTGGAATATTTGAAACAACTGATGATGTCTGACTATATCCGAACACAATATAGTTGCATAACTGTAAACAAACGGTCTATACCGAATCGGAGCCTCTCCGAGAACTGGCGTTGTTTCAACTCCTTCGAAAAGACCGATATGAGTATTTTAAAATAGAAAAAAAGTTTTCTTGGAATATCCTTCACTTCGCTAATTCAACTAGTTTTCTGCCAATTTCCCCTCTCCTTCCGCTTCGTCTCAAAGTCCTGAGCGAAAGAATGATTTTCTCCTGCCATGAGTCACAGACGTCACGGAATTTTTCGCGGTGTAACCTCGCTTTGAGTGCCAAATTTTGCGATTATTTCGGGCCCAGTAATCAGTATATATTCCGCATTGAATTCAACGGTGTCCTCATTGATTGCCGAGTCCACTGGCCGGGTTTGACCAGAAGATATTTTTCCCAATTGTTTTCCCAGTGACTTTCCGGCCATTGACAGATCGTTATCAATTGGAAATTGTACAGTTGCGATGAACAAAATGCAGAGTCCAGACCTTCCTTACTCGACCTTTGAGTTGTGTTAAAAGATAAACCTGTCTTTATTCTTGACAAGGTAATAATCACTAGCGTTAACAGCGAAGTCGCTGTCCCGAGCGGCCGAAGAATCACTATCCTTGTAGCTGAACGTTAGATTTTTTCGTATCGGCAGGGTAACGGTGTCCGAACATAAGGTTGAGGAAGTGAGATTTCTTCAGGAATTTTCACTGGAGAACGCAAGAACTGGTCTTATTAACCTTCATGGCATTACCAAGTATATATAAGGCATAATGGCCGTTTTTTATCTTATAAGCTTATCTTCTTTAAACATATCTTCTTATGTTTATAAGAAGTGTTTACTCGTGTAGCATAGGAGATCTTCGGGCGCCAAAGTTCAAGCTACAAATATTAGACAGTTCCGTCAGTCAAGAGCAATAGAACTTACGGACATGTTAAGATGTAAGTATCCCGGGTATTTAAAGTCGGAAACACGGATCTCGATTTTCTTGCTAATCTTGAACTGCTTTCTCGAAGTCGAACTTAAACGTTTTTACATATTTTCTGCTAGTCACATTACTGTAAAAGCGAAATACATATAAAAATATAAGGTTCTATGCCCAGGACTTGAAAAGCAAGTGGTAGTGCTCTCTAGTTTGTAGAGTTATTGGAGAACTGCATACAGTATATCCGCTTGATCTGGGATTACTGACTCGGAAACCGAGACCCATACAGCTATTTAATATTCTACTAGATTTTTCATTGTCAAAAATGAGGTTTTGCAAGCAGAGGTAAAAATAGCAGCCATTCGGGCCGGTCTTATCACAGAGATAAAAATAATCCCGAGGATCTGTGTGATCAAATCTAAGACGCGATTGATTATGTTTCAACGAATCTCCGAGAAGCGCAATTCTGAACTATTTGTCTGGATCATGGAGAAAAAAAAAAGGAGGAAAACATTGATGTTGCTATCGCAATAGCTGACTTAATATTTTATTTTACGCTGCACATGAACCGAACAAGTATTTTCAGTATTGTCGTTCTTTTTCGGTCGTAACATGTGTCGTCGATACAAGGAGAATAACAAAGAGTGATACAAAACATTACTTGAAAGTATACTGGCGTCATATCTGTGTTTATATTCGTGTCACTGCTGCCGTGACTGCGACCTCTTACTGTACCCCAGCAATGTATCTCGAATTATCAAAGAATAAGAACGATAATAATATGAAGGCATAAAGTCCACAGAGGAAAGGAAACAATCTGCTTCAAGTTCATAGGTATCACTGACGGTGATATGAAAGACCATATGCTGCTTATCACACCTAATAAAGCACTGTTCAAGTTTCTCGTGTGACGATGACGATTCAAATCCCTGATTAACTCCAAGGGCACATTCCATTCCAACGTTTTTAATTTCAGATCCTCCAGCGGCCCAGTTATATATACTTACTAAAGAAGAAAAAGAAAAAAAAGGGTTAACGCCCTATATCGGCTAATTTTCTCTTGCGGGTACGGTTGTAGGCGCGGGTGGGAGGATTGGAAGCGTAGGTGCCTTGGCAGCGGTTGGTTCGCCAGGCATCTCCACCGGCTGTGTAAATATGCATCATCCGCGGGCGTAAATTTCCTGGATTTTTTTCGTCCATTATGCACCCCAGCTCCGGTCTCGGCAGGCCCACTGAGTCGGCTCCTATCTCAGCCTTTTTAGGTGTATTCCCCGCATCGGCAAATCGTCGCGTACGTCGGAGGTAATGTGCCCAGATTCCGATAACTGCCAGCGCTAGAATGTCCAAAGTTATCCCAAGCGCGATGGCGGTATTTCACGCCTGTACTCATATTTGTTCCGCCGACTTGTATGGGGACCGATTGGCCTCTGAAATGAGTCGTGTCGGAAGCCTTTTCGCCCGTTGCCGTGGTTCAGGTGCGGCATATATAGCCTTTATCGGCCGCGCCGTTACATCGATATCATCGACAACAATATAAACCCTGACGGTAGTTATTTCACGAGTTGGGCTCGACATTGGCTCTCTTAAAGGCCGCTTCGAGAGAGGAGAGAACCTTCCTTGTCGTCGTCATGTATGATTCGCAGAATTCGGTATTATAAGGCGGATAGGATGGTAAACTAGAAAGTTCTGGTCACAGCCGCTTTAACGGATTGCTGAAGAAAACATACTTAGTCTAGCTTCCCCTTTCGTGAAATAGCTGCCGGAAAAGAAGGATTTATACAGATAAAATTTCCATACATCCAACGTTTTCCTAGTTGCCGAGGTGTAGATCTAGAGGGTTGAACCTCCGTCGAACAACAACTCAATAGAGTTGAGTCGCCCCCAAGAAGAACGAGCTGCCCTGCTTGAGTCCAACCCTAGGGTATTTCATCGGTCCAAGTGCTAGAAAGCGACGTCGTCACTAGATTCACCAATGATCTTTCTGGGAGGAACATCCCATGTGGTAGTTTTAGGCCAACTATATCCTGGTGGGTAGTACGAGACGTCTTAGTAGTCTCAAAGTCGCGATCTAGCCACAAAAAAACGGTGCTCGGTTTTGTTAGCGTGTCGTTGATGAATGTAAACTCGCAGTCTGCCGGGGCCGACACCGACCCGCCGGCCAGGTAGGAAACGTTTTCGTTGTTGATGTCGACATGGACAGTTGGCATAAATAACGGAGGTGTAATCTAACCATTACTATCTGACAACCCGTGACTGAGAAAAGTTGATTGAATTGTATCAAAACGCGTCTTTAGGCGATGTCGCCCCGACCCGACCCGCTAGGGAGGGATGTCCAGTTTTCATATAGGATTGTGAAAAAAATTTCTCATTTCGATACAATTCGTTTATTCTGATTACATTTTCAAGAAACCGGGCCGGCAATTTTTTTTTTTTTGGAGCCCAATGGGATCTAGAATCATTGTGGCGCCCCCCCCCCCCCCCGGAGTTCCTTGTTCGCTTTGCTTGCGTGACCAATAACCCCCCCCCAGGGGGGGGGGCGGGCGTACATACAATATTTATCCCTTTTTAAGGAATATCCCGCCTGCGATCCTGAGACTTAGGGTCCATCCCGCACAGGCTCTCACGGAACCGGGATTCGCCGTCTGTAAGAAAAACCTAAAGATAAAGTAGACTCTCGTTTTAGAGGACATGCTAAGTAAGAAGGAAAAGACTAAGAACCGACGATCTAATAGGTAATGCCCCTCCAACGACCCAGAGCGCGAAGGCGTCTTGGCTCATCTTTAATATTTATCCTCTGCTGTATGGCGCACTTGGCAGTAGTTCTAATTGGCAATGATAATGCCGGCTAAGAATACGCAGCTGGCTTATCTTTGTGCGATAAAACTAGTCGACGTGCGGCTATCCTGCGGGAAGGAGGTTTCTATTAATATAATAATGGAATCGGGTAGATACTTATCCCTTCTGTCTGTCTGGACTTCTAAGCTGGCACACTCCTCGAATCTACGGATTATTATATATTTCGGATGCATCGTGGCATCATGTGAGGAGCCTTGGTCGTCAGAGACTAAGGAAGATCAGCTCCTACTGAGTACCCTCCGCTACTAAGGCTCTCACGGAACCCGGATTCGCCGTCTGTAAAGAAAAACCTAAAGATAAAGTAGACTCTCGTTTTAGAGGATATGCTAAGCAAGAAGGAAAAGACTAAGAACCGACGATCCAATAGGTAGTGCCCCTCCAACGACCCAGAGCGCGAAGGCGGTCTTGGCTCATCTTCAATATTCATCCTCTGCTGTATGGCGCACTTGGCAGTAGTTCTGATTGGCAATGATATGCCGGCCAAGAATACGCAGCTGGCTCATCCTTTGTGCGACAAAACCAGTCGACGTGCGGCTGTCCTGCGGAAGGAGGTTTCTGTTGATATATAATGGAATCGGGCAGACACTTATCCCCTTCTGTCTGTCTGGACTTCTAAGCTGGCACACTCCTCGAATCTACGGATTATTATATATTTTCATAGGAAGCCTTGGTCGTCAAGAGACTAAGGAAGATCAGCTCCTACTGAGTACCCTCCGCTACTAGTACTTTGATCGCAAGGTTATATCAGTGGCTTACGATCGCGTATTTTTTTTTTTTTTTTTTTCTTGCGTCGCAAAGGGAAAAGTATTTCATTAATTACAGTTTGAGAATCAAAATCATATCAAAAAATGCCTCCTCAGAGGGTCGCGCCATCTCTAGAAGGAGACGCGGGCCCGCCGTTTTTGCTGACCAACGCCGGATCCACATCGACAACCTCCTTTCTGCCACGACAACGGTAGGGATAGGTAGTAGTTATGGGCCGATGAAGTCTCGCTTTCTGCTCCCGGACGACTGTTGGACGCCCAAGAACAGCGATATAACTTCGATCGTTTCCTCTTTTACAACGACGACCTATGTTTACGTTCCCGTCGGCTGTGATATCGATAGGAAGTCCTGCTGTCCTGACGGTTACAACTACACGCTGTCCGGGACTCCGACCTGAAGTATTGGTCTCCTGGATTTGCCCGTCGAAGTTTGGAATAGCCTCCGAGGTCCTGACTACGTACACGGACGCCACCACGACTGGCATCAGCACGATTCAAGCTTGGGGCAATCCGCAGGCATTGGCCGCTGGTAATGGGCCTGGGGCTGCTCTCAACGAAGGCGGGGCGATTTTGGTTCCCCGGCAATCAGCGGCAACGGCCACCAGTACTGAACCTTTTTATTACAACAGCGGCCAATGCTGTCCAAGGTGAGCTTTACAAACTTGCAGCGTCGGCCCTAAAACCATCTCATACGCAATATTATTTTTGAAATAACCCTGAGGGGGGGGTGTACTTGGGACTAACTAGTGTTTTCTTCCCCTTCGCACAGCTCCTGGGAGCTCTCAACATCTACCATGACGGTTCTGGGAACCTCGGTCTGTATTGCCTAAAGCCAGGGAGCCACTACCAATGACTTCTACGGGCGACCCTTACCATACCACCATCACCATAACGGTAGCCACGGCGCTGTCGGTACGGTGGAACAACTCGAGGGACGTTTTCCTAACAGCCCCGACCACAACGACTACGATATTAGTGTCACCCACGGAGACTAGTGAGCGTGTGTAACCCGTTGACAAAAAGAAAATTCCAGAAAAGAATTCTAACCGTAGTCTGCCATGCTAAACCCCTTCAACCCTCTTTTTTTTTTTTTTTTACAGACCATAACAATCACGGCCTTAATACTGGTGCAGCGGCCGGCGTGGCGATCGGCGTGCTTTGCCTCAGCGCCATCCTCGGCTTCCTCGTTTTCTACAAAGTTTGGCACAAACACCACAAAAAGCCTTCCAGGATTCGGCTCATCTCGCCGCTGGGCGATAGCTTCAAGTTTGCTACCAAGTTTCGAGGATATGGCCTCGAAAGGATGCGCCGGAGCTACCACCGGCGTCTACGGTGAAGAACTACGCGGCTACAGACCCATTCTCGCCGGGAGAAGAGAAAAGCGAGCATGTCACCGCTCATGAAGCCGTGCACGCTGGCATGGCATCGCCCGTGTCGATCGAGTCCGAGTGGAACGCAAAGACAAACGTCGGAGCAGCCTCGCAGGAGCACCAGGAAATGAACAGGACCGATTTCGATATTCATGCGCCGGGCTCCATGCCTTATGCTGAAACTAGCGTACGCCGGACGCTAATGCGATGAAGGTTTTATGGATTGGGCTAGTATACACATGTGAGTCGCATAGGGACCTTTACGGCGGCCCATCACGCTTTTTTTTTTTTTTTTTTTTTTTTCTTTTGCTATCCTTCTTTTTTGCTTTGATTTCCTTTGAAAATCTCCCCTCTCTAGTTTATTTTGGTAACTTGAAGGCCAAAGTTTGATCGAGACTGTGACTTTTTTTTCCATTTTATCTATACGTGATTGTTTACGTTCTTTAATTATGCGAAGAAAAAAAAAGAAAGAAATTTAGTCCGATAATATTAACAGAACGGCTAAAATGTTCGTCTCATTCGCGGTCGGTAATGATATTTACCATCAAGTAGTGGGGTTTTTACCGTCGCACGCCGAGGTTGTCTGCCTACCAGCCTTAAGCTTCTACTGGGGCCTTTGAGTATTTACTGGTGGCGAAGAGTGTAAACAGTCTTTTCTGTATTGTACCTGATGGATAATGGGGGAATGTAGTTATAAAATATGATCTATAAGAATGGCTGTTATTTGATCGCCAAGTCAGATATTTGTTTGCTAAGATACAGCTTTTGTGTTTCTGAATGAAAGGGGAGCATTTCGTCTACTAAGCCTCGGCTAAGGAGTCTAATAGACGAGGGGAAGAGGGAAATGCTGATCTTTGTTATCGCAATATTTCACTCACTACGGACGTACACATGCACCGAGCGATGGTAATCTGTATGATTAGTTTTCGACTTGTCTAGCAAGACAATGTAAGGGTTCAACTTGAAGAGAAAGGAAAGCCAAACGACCCCCTTTGGGGCTGTTACCTAGGTCAGCTCCTTTAGCATAGGAAACTGATATCTCCGTATCAGAGACGTCAGCTGTATACATGTATTCAGAATATCTTGGGGTATCATTGCCTCTATACACTGGACGTTTGAATAAGAAGGAAGTGCGGGACAGGGAAACGACCACTAAAACACGTTTTTGAGAAAACTGGGGCAGCTATATCCATGTTGCGTTTACGTACAACCGGAATCGTCGTGCACAAGAGCTTGTAGTGTGTAAATACGTGAAGCAGCTTGATAGTTTAAGTTAAAGTTATAAGAAATACGAAGACCTTATACGCGATGCTTGTGCTCATGATCAGCGCACCAGGTTAAGTTGATCAGCGCGCTGTTCCCGGGCATACACTCGATATCGACCATGTGTAGATTACTGCGACATACAAGGTAAAGACCTACGGCAGATCAACCAGAAAAAAGAAAGAAAAAAAAGAAAAAAAGGATGAATATACAACGGACAAAAAGACAACCTCGCGGCGCTCTCAGGCAAGATGATTATTGAAAAGTACGTGCGCGCGATTAACAACCTGGCAACTTTTTGCCATGGGTAGAAAAATCATAATACAGAGAATCCAGAATCTGCAAATACCTGGGTACCGTCGTACGATCATCAGATAAATTCCTGAAAAGATATTTTGAGCTTATAAGGGGAAGGCCGGCTTGATAGTACCGAGTTCGATTCGCGGGTAGCCTATGAGATTGCCTTTTATTCTGGCAAAGTATTATTATTATTCTTTAAGTTATTTATCTACTAATTGTTTCTTTGTTCGGACGTCATGGCTCGATTAGAGCTCACCGAGCTAGATGCTCCTTTTTCTTTCTTTCTTTTCTTTTTTTTTTTTTTTCCGTCTTCGACGAGGTTGTAAGACCCGCCGGGGTGAATGGTTTATTTTAGCGATAGTTTCGATAGGGAAAGGTGTAGTCCGTTATTGTCAATCGAGAAGAATTCATATCTTAATACTACATAATGGGCCTGTGTTAAAGTAGTATTTCTAGACGCTGGCGGACCTTGCCAACAATACTCACACACCTGAATGTGGTTTCTTCTGCGTACAGTAACAATATTAGCGTCGAAAAGCATCAAATGCAGGGCTTTCGCGTCGTGCTAAGGATTTTAGAGTAGAGAGCATTTGCATCCGTCCCATTACGGCTGAAGATAAAAAGGCTCCGCTGGAATATCACGTCCAAGGGGCCGGGAGAACGAAATTCGGGCGGGGATTTATAAAGTCTAATTTCGACGGGTAAACCTAATCAAGGTCTAGCTTATTTGGCTAACAGCTTGATTAGCTGAACGTGTGCAGCTCCTTTTTTTAGTGGGAAACGAGAGCGTAGCCACCTTGATCATTCATACTTTTTATGATGATCTTCCGCCTCCCTTACATATTGCTTGCGCTTACGTGATTTAAGATCGGAGAAGCTTTTCGAATGGCTTCCGATTCATAATTCTGAAAGGAAAAAGACTTTCAAATATCCTATCTGTATCGCCTCGTTAGCGGTGTCGAAATTCCGGTCACAACTATCTCACGGTGCAATGCAACTCCCTGGACAGCTAGGACCATGCGTCGGGGTATGGTTAAGGGAGAAAAACCCGCAATGTGAATGGTGATCATGGAGAAGAGTATCTGTTGCAGGAAAGCGCCACAAGCCTTTAAAGCACAACTCGATGATCACTTTTCGCTTCATGTAAACATGGGGTAGGATAAGTTCGATTCCCGAGACCACTGGCAGTTGAGGGAGGAAGGGATTATGCGCAAGCGTTGAAGGGGAGCGTGAACGATAGCGGAGTTAAATAACGAGGAGATCAGGAAGCCCGTCATGAGGTGTCTAGGTCTGGGCTTGGAGCTCGCGCGCACGGCAGAATAAACCGAGTTCCAACATATGGAGTAGCACACCCGCAAGCGCAGGCGCCGGGATACAAGGTAGACGCATCTCAAATTCACGCGAGGAGACTTTGAGGCAATATCCCGAAATCGTTGAATATCAATAGTGGCAGCACAGCCAGTATATTAAGCTCAGGCTTCATTATCCATGACTCCACGAGTTATAATCTCTACAGTGTGCAGGTGTATAGATCGCCCGGTGTTATCGACATACGTGACGCCCACATCTCTTAGAATATTAGAGGGTTTGTTTTCGATGATGCAGGATGGATTTGCGTCCTTCAATGTATATCAAAAGCTTTGCGTGTGAGGGTTAGGCATACTTTAGAAGAGTGTAAGTGTATAGTACATTCGGTTGGACTTTATAGACGAAAGCGAGATATATCGTATGCCTGCGTTTATTGTATATAGATAACGTCAAGCCAACCTGGCCAGTGTAAGTAAGTCCTTTATAAGGTCAAAATTTGGTTGGCATATTTAACTCGTGATAAGATGGTTCCTGCCAGTAGTAGTAGCTTGAGCAAGCTGCTAAATACTAATCGGCTAAAACCCTCGATTAGTTTCAATATATGCAAGATTCTATCGAATGTTTTAAGACCCCCCCTTTCTTCCTTTTCACGCTTCTCCAGCTCTTCGACGCCTCACAATCCTTGTTGGATGTAAGTAGTAAGGAACATCAAACGACACGAATACATCGAGAATTGCCCGCAGCGCTATGCATCGACCGACCTCGGCCGAGCTCTATAATGAACGGCATGCATCGATGCGAGGATATTAACATCGTAAAATTCGTTTTAATATGAATTCCTTTATATATAAACGGCAGGATACTACCCTCGATAGATAGTTTTATTCTTTATACAATTAACAATTTTAATCTTTTATCCTACATAGTGTAATAACTATATTATAAAAAAAAGTAATAGCTATATCCGCGCTATCTTAAAACGATAATCAGATCTTAGACAGTAACGTCGCGAAGCTCATAACGTAGTACGTTCTCAAGGAATAACTCTATCCTTATCTCGCCGCCTATCGCGCCATCGCGAGACATTAAAATACGCTCGGCCATAGTAGAGTAAATATCCTAATATTACGCCCGCTAACCCTAATAAAAGATACCTACTATATAGCGCCGAGTATACTAAGCTATCTAATATCGTATAATAAGCGATTCGCTATAATCTTATCTCGTTACTTAAGTAGAGTAGCGACTAGCTACTCTAGAAGAAGCGTATACTTATAGAACTACGTATATTAAAGCTCGCGATACTATCGTAAAATCTAAGACCCTAGATAAGAAGCTTAATAAAGACGAATAGGCTTATTATAATATATAATAGTACTATTAACTTCTATAGTAGAAATTAAGTAGATTTATTACTTTAAACGCCGATAAACGAAGGGCGTAGGCCGTTTAGATAGCCCTTAATCTACGAACTTATAAATAATAAGATAAATCGGGTAAATATTAGACTTTAGCTAATAAGTATATATTAGAAAGATAAAATATATATACGTATATTAACCGCGCGAAAGGATAATAGGTAAAACAAAGCTCTCGACTTAAGACTTCCGTAAGCTTATTAAAAATATTTTAAAAGATTACTTAAGTTATATAATACCGTATTATCCTATTACGTTACTAATAGTAGTAAAGAGGCGTTATAAAATCTTAAGTAAGTAAAACCTACTAACTAAAAAAAATACGTTAAAAAATATAGAAGCTTACGTAATCAAATCTAACGCTAAAATAAGCCGCGCTAAAAAAAATAAGAGTAATACGATAATAGCCTATATAAAATAAGATAGGCGCTAAGAATAAAAATATAATAAATAATATAAATACTAATATAGTAAAGAAAGTAAAACGTTATTAGATAGCGTAGACGCCCTCTAAAGAAATTATAGGTCAGAGAATTTAGTAGCCGCGTAACTAGTAAAGCGCGTTATCGCGAGTATATTAATATAGAAGAATATAATATTATATACGTAAATAGCTATATATAATACTACTACTATAAGTATTTAATCTTATAATTAACGCTAGTAATAAAGAAGGATTTTAAACCTGGTTTAATTAAGAAATAGCGCTAACTAATAGTTATTTAAATAACGCTAGAAAACGAGATAAACTTCTTTTGCGCTAGCCCGCGCTAATCGCCCGCGCTAACTATAAAGCTAAAGGCGCCGCTTAGCTATAAACTATAAAGAGAATAAAGACTAATATAGATAGCTATAAAATATAAGCGAAATAACGATACTTTAAAATATATAAGGTTCTATATTAGCTTATAATAAGTTTAAAATGACGCTAGATATTAATAGTATTATATTATAGAATTAATAAAAGATCTTAAGAGCTATAAGCTTAAATCCGCCTTAACCGCGTATATATAAGAGACGATCACATCGTTCCTAGCTACTTATATTAAAACGTACCCTTAAAAAAATATTAAGAGTAAATACCGAGTTATTAAATAACCGGCGTTTATTATTATAAGGAATTTAGATAAGCTAAGCTATTATAAGCGTAATTAGTTAAATTAAGGACTATATTTAATCTCTTAGATTAAGACGTACTAACGTTTAATACTATAAAACGGGTAAAATTACTCTTTAAGTACCTAAGTAGAGAAAAATATTTCTATTAGCTAATATAGAATAATAATAAACTACTATAAACTAATCGATATATAACGCGAATAGGCGCTTATCATAAAATAAAATAAATAACGTAGAAATAGTACTAGGCGCTTAAGTTATTAAATAAAATCGATCTTTTACTATTATTATAAGATCTAGATATAACTATTATAGAAATATATATATTTAACGTCCCTATAAAGTATATATATAATAGGTAAGTATATATTATTAAGCGCTTTAAGCGTTAGCGACTTAAAAACCCGCCCTCTATAAAAGATTTATATAGATATATAGATAGCGCTTATAAATAAGAGAGTTTAAAATAGTAATAGATTAATAATATAGTTTAACGATATAACTTAATATAGCTAGATACTTTTATATAGTAATAAAAGAATAAATAATAGATAATAGATAAATAGATTAAGGCGCAAATTACTAAATACGCTATAAAGCGCTCTAACTCGAGAAACTACGATTTAGTATCGTATACCCTATTTTCGTCGTTTATTATAATAGCGGCGGTAAGTATAATAATTAGTTAAACGATAGTAAATTTAAAAAATATACTAACCTTATACGATATCGAGTAGTAGCGTACGCGTTAAACGATTATAGCTAGAATAGAGTAGCAGAACGCTTTCTACTAACTATTATAAATAAAGCGCGCGCGGCGCTTTATAATAAGATCTACTATTTATCTAAAAAGAAGCCGCCCGATATATTTATAAACTAAAAAATATATTACCTATAAAGGTACTGTCGCGATAAGACGCCTTATAAAGCGTATTAAAGCTATAAACTAAATATTAATAAACTATACCCGTTTAGTACTAATATATAGGTAAAAATTATATTTTATTATAAACTCGCTATAAGAATAAAAGAAAAATATATAGAATTTAAGGTAACGGAAAAAATTAAAGTATACGATTTAATTTAACGTAAGATACTATAAACCTCTTTGTTAAATAGCCGCAAATTAAATCTACCGCGATAAATCGAGTATAATAATTTTATACTCGCTACTTAGAATAGCTTTTTAACTCTTACTAACGCGGTAGCCCTCGCCGTATATTAGGATATCGAAGATCTAGATATTATTACTTATTTAGATAATAATAATCGCTAGAAAAAGTAAAATAATAGTAATAAAGGAAAAACTACTCTTACTAAAAAATATAACGTATAGAACTAATTTAAATAAATAAAAAGAATTAATAGTAGCGTCTATTACCGAAAGTAGTACTTACTATAAATAAATACTTAGAATAGATCGTTCGCTATAAGATAAGACTAGTAGTTCTAGGCTATTTATAAGATTAATAAAATAACGATATATATTTACTAATTATTAATTCTCTACGACCCGCGTTATCTAATAATAGCCGCCGCGTTAGATCTCGAGATACGATATAAGAATATTACCTCTATATTTTTAGAGGGGATTTAGCGCCTAATTAGTAAGTAAATATATTCGCGCCTAAAAGTATATACTAATATAGAATAATTCTAATAAACTAATACGTAAAGAATAGTATACTACTCTACTACTTACTAAATCGATATATAGCCTACTATCTCGCTATTAATCTAAAAGTAAATTTTATAAAGTACTAACTAGTATAGATTATATTAATTACCCTATAATATAGTATATAATATTTAAAAGATATTAATATAAGAGCGTCGGTATATATTTATATTTATAACTTAACTATTATTATATATAACGAACTAATTAATAAGATAAAAAAACTACTTAAACGGCTTAATATAATAATTAACGACGCGGTATATTCTTAAAAGCTTAAATTAAGAAAAATTACTATAAAAAACGATATACTTATCGTAAAAAATATTATCGATAGAATTACTACTTAATATATAATATAGAAACTATATAGTCGCGGCGATACTAATAATTTAATATCCCGCGCTACGCTATCCCGAGGAAAATTAAATCGTTAGACTAGAGAACTATATAATAAACTTAGAGAAACTAAGTATCTAATAGTTTAACGCGCCTAGAACTAGCCTTCGCTTAGTTAGAATTAGCTACCTTTACTACCTATAGGGACTTATAATATACTGCGATATAGCGGTTACTACGCTATCTATAAGGGACGCGTAAATATAGCCTATACTTCGGCCCGAGTAATACTAATAAAGAAATATAGCCTTAGAGATATATAGATAGCGATTTTACTTAGCTAAAGACGCCGCTTAGTTAGTAGCTACGCCTTTATATATACGGAAGAGTAGTATCGTTTATATCTTATAAATAAACTACCGTCGCTATTTTAATAATAGAGGTAGATATACGGTATTGCGTTATAACTCGGGAGGTAGTAGCTTAGAAGGAACTTTAATTAAGTCTACTTATAAACTAGTAGACCGGAAGCTACTAATAACGAGAAGAATAATTTCTATTAAATTAAAAATTAATAATATAGGCGCCTACTACCTAGCTAAACGCGGCTCGTAACGTTAATAAACGAACTAATATATCGATATTAAATATTATTTTATTAGGAAGAAAATTAAAGATTACGAGATCGCGCTAGCGGCGCGTCGATGGCTAATAACGTCGCCGATATATTTACTAAACCGCTAGCTCTACCGGTATTCGTTAACTAAGTAACGCTAGGAGTACGCCTATCCTAGATATAAAAGAATAGGGAGGCCTCGGCCCGCAGCGGGTAAGGGAGGCTATTAGATATAAGTAGTAAAGGAATATTAAACGATATAAATAATCGAGAATTACCCGTAGCGCTATATATCGACCGACCTCGGCCGAGCTTTATAATAACGGTAACATCGATGCGAGGATATTAACATCGAAGATTCGTTTATATAGAATTCCTTTTATATATAAACGGCAGGATACTGCCTCGATAGATAGTTTTGTTCTTCATGCAATTGACAATTTATCTTCATCTACAATCCTTCCTTTCCTTTTCGATTCCTCAACCTGAGCCCCGTTGGACTCCTTACGCTTCTCCTCCTCCTTCGACCTGCGATCCTGTTCTTCTCCCTCCTGCTATCATCGTCCCGTTGCACGCAGCCTCCGCTTTCCGACGCTCGCTTTCTTTCTGTCTGGCTCGGTGGGGTGGCTCGGTGACGAGTGGAACAGGGACAGGAACTCCTTTGAGGGTTCTATCTTCCGCCCGTTGGACTGCGACGCGTGACCGATCATCCAACAGTCGTCCCAGTCCTTAGCATAACCTGGATCACCACTGCTTTCCGAAGGAGAGTTATATGGGAGGGTTGGAGAAGACGGTGGTATTTTTGGCGGAACCTAGGCTCGCCTGTGAGTATTCAGTGTAGGGGACATGATGAGTCGTTAATTCTTCCTTTTCATGATGTCGTAACTGAGTGCTAATTTCTCCTTTGGCTTGGGTGTTTATAGGAAAATAAAAAATAAAAAAATAAAAAAATAAAAAAGAAAAATATATACAAAAAAATAAAAAAAAATAAAAATAAAAAATAAGAATGAAAAGTAAAATGACTTTCTTTGTCTTAAGTAGTCAACCAGAACTCCATCTACCAAGGAACCACCAAACTCACCTACAATCAAAACACCAAACGACAATACACAAGATAACAAGATACACCAACCACATACAAGAATCCCAAAACCAATACCGACGTTCAGGGGATTCTCAGGACGCGAGACTACTGCCGAGCCCCGCACCACAAGCCAAAACCCCGCCTCTCCCCTCGTCCTCCACCGGAACTCTGCGGTCACTACCAAGTCACGCCTCGCCGCCCCCACCGGATCCGCCACAACACCGAAGCACCCCCCCCCCCCGGCGCAAAGTTCAACCCCCTGGTCAACCCGCCGCCACCACCTCCGCATCTCGAGAAACGCCAACTCCTCAAAGAGCAGCGCACAGCTCTCGTATCGAAATCGACATCCCCCCACCGACCTTGCCTTCTCCCCCGTAAATGCCGCCACGTCGGTTTCCATTAGGGAAGGACTCCAGTTCGTTTCGCGACTACGTCGTGCGTAAACACCAGCGGAAAATGATAAAGACGCCACTGGGGCAGGATACCTTCGGCTACTGGGGCAAATTGGCGGGAAAGGTTTTTGCGGTTTGAAAAGGAGGGGTTGGTTAACGTGGCAAATGTTTATCATATATACGGTATATACATGTGCATCCTTAAAGTTCCGAGGTAAGTAGATGCTAAGTTTTCGCGATGTTATTATGATTTTGAGTTCATGGAACCTTCCAGGCGTATCTTTTCGCTTTTTGTTTTGATAGTTGTTAGGGCATTATGGCTCTGTGTGTGCCCATAGACTTCGGTGGATAGGTTTCCCCTTCCATCATCCTCAATAGACGGCCATGGTCTCACATAGTGCCCCCCCATAATAGATGAACCGCGAATACCCGAGGATCGGATCTTCATGACATTCTCGCGAAGGGGACGAGCGCCACCAGGACTGCAACGTCAAAGTCTGTGACTAAACGCCGAGGTTGAAGGCTATCCGACCTCGTGGCTCTAAGGAAAAACCCAAAGCGCCGACCATTGGAGAGCGTTGAGACCGAAAGGGGCAGGAAGGGGCAGGGAGTGTTGAGGCAGGAGCATTCGGCGGGACGATTAAGCCAAAAGAAGGGAGGGACGGAAGAAGCATTATCGCATGAGGGGTAAGAATAAGACTAGAACGTGATAGACGATGGGAGGGCGCTTCTGAGGCGGCACTGTAAAAACAGCGATTGATGCAGAGGACAGCGACAGGTTAGAGAGTCGGGATTGTTTTTGGGCGAGTTTAGTAGTCTCTTTCCCATTCCAAACAAGAGAAAACCCTGTTCCATTGTCATTGTATAATGTAGATTTCAGGAATTGCAGTTATAAGGGTAACTGTGGTTAGCGGTTGCTGGTTCAATTCTTAATGATGTTAAACAACTGTTATTTTGATTTCAAGAGATCGTGGCCCGTCATAGAACGCCGACCTCCTTACGCTTGTATTATTTTTTCCTGTATCTCGACATGACAATCTATATCGGAGTCGTGAGATATGGAGAACTAGCATCGCGATGCATTGGCTAGCACCTAAAGATCAGTCTTGTTATAGTGGTAGAGCAATAGAACGGCGCTGTCTGTATAGCTGTCCACTTGAGTAACCATAAGCAAGCCGAAAAGCATTTTATTTTTATTTTTATTTTTATTTTTATTTTATTTTATTTTATTTTATTTTTATTTTTATTTTTATTTTATTTTTTTTTTATTTTATTTCTCTAAGTTGTTCTTTCTTTCTTTTTTTTTTTCGTTTAATAAACCCAAACTACTAGCAACCCCTACTACCATCAATCCAACACCCCAATCAATTCAAAAACAACGCGAAAGCTCCAACCTGCCTCTCAAAAACAACTATGGAATTCAAACAGCGCCGGGGAAAGTATTACAGGATCTTCAGCCGACGCCCCTGGTCGGATGAAAACGGAGCATTTGGACAGATTCTACGCGGCGACACGACGGCAACGGTACCTCCTCCTCTCCGTCCTCCGCGCCCTCCCCTTATTTCAGCACCTCCCCGACCGCGCGAAGAGCCCCGCCGTTGGATGACAGGTTGATGATCAGAGCCGTGCGTATCGAGGTTGGGAGACCTGTGAGGGAATTAGAGACCGTTGATGGGATCATGGAGGACCTTAAGGATTTAATCCGCTTGACGTACAGTTTTGGGAACACTTGTCAAAGTAGGTCTAGTTTTACAGTAATAATATAATCTAGCTAGATAATGTTAAACGATAGGATCAACCATATTTAAATCCGTGCCCACCGAGTCAAAAAAAATCGAGTTTTGTTTATTTTTATTCGTGGGATCTCTGGCAGTCTGGCAGACGGCACTAGTTGTCCAGCAATATTGGGGCCCCTTCTGTGAGCCAGCGCTCACTCAAGCAATCAATGCAGGGCATGCACATTCCACACAAAGACTCTATAGTTGGCTTTTGGATAATACACTGAAAAATTCCCTCGCATGTGAATTATAACAATTGAGGTTTCGATTCGTTTCGCATACTCTCTCGCTACCGGCTGACTCCAACTAACAACTGTGGGGGTAGACAACTTTGACCATTACCAGCCCAACGTCTCGAGAATTACGAATTGATGAGAGATAGGCTTACAGACAGGATAGACACTGACGCAAGCTCGAAAGCGGTCATGGAAATCACGTTGCCGAAGCAGGAATTAGGACAAGAAGGAGGGGGAACTTGACGAAATCGACAATTCTACGTGGAGAGTCTTACTGCTTCGAGTTCAAGCAACCCGCTGGACTGGAGAACTTGAGACCTTGTAAATTTTATTATAATCTCCTTCCGGAATCTTTCTCTGAGCCCTTCTTTTGATGTTCTCAAGTATCCTTTTGTTAGTCAAAAGCATAATCACTAGCATCGAAATCTGAAATACCTAAATAACCTATTCTTATTGCCAACAAAATAAAAAAAGAAATATCGAAAATGGACGAACGGCCCGGCAGCAGGCAAAGCAGGAGCTTATAAAAAATATAAACGCCACTTGTTTCAATCGCGCTCTCCGCGTAGCGCGCAAGTACGTCCACGACCCTCGCCTCGAATCGCTCACACCTACGTAAAGCGGTTTGCTCCCCTACCTCATCAGCCTATCAGCAAAGAAGGCAAAGGTACGCGAGAAGAGGCTGATGAACCGCTTGACTTGGATATTGTGGCAGTGGCGCATCACGGGTTGGAATTCACAGCCGACGACGTTATCAGCGGCATATTGGATAAGTATACTTTGAACTGCTACGGAGGCCGAGTTGCCAGACTAATTTGTATGAAGAACCCGGCCTATTGACAATGACCGAAAGAGTCCTATGTACTAGTACGCGGAGTGATCGGTTGAAATATCCTCTGAATGTAAAAAAAAAAAAGAAAAAGAAAGAAAGAGAAAAGCCGATCCATATGGTTTCAAGTACAAAATGATAGACCGTTCATATCGTCCACGCGTAAGTAGACTACTTTTGGACGGATTTCATCCACATGCCATGGAAAGTGGGGAGAGCCCACCAGAGGAACTGGACAAATCAAGGACGAAGCTTTACACGTCTCGAGGTCATGAGAACAATGGCAGGCGAGAGTATATAGATATTCCAGTGGTGGCCTGGTCGCCTTAGTTGTTTCTATTCCACTTCGAAGCTATGGGGGATGTCTCATACGTGAATCCCTTTTGGTATTTCTTTTTGTAGGCCGCCTGATTTTTTTTTTTTTTAACGGTTGATTCAATACCAATATCTTGAAAAGCATCTGTAAATAATGATTACTCTATAATACGGCTCCGTTGCAGCACACGTTGATATAAGTCTGAGGCGATGGTGCACCCAAGCTATAGTCCTTAAACGAGAGAGCGGGGTGTGGTTAAGGTGCATAATAACCAACTCATTCAGTACGGAAATCACACCAGACACTACCCGGGGATTCAAAAATTGGATACAGGAACAGCGTGCGTCGTGATGAGTGAGAGATATACGGAAGCTCAAGGGTACGCTTGATGCGTCGATAGTGATTCACATATCCGCCCGGTATACTGATTCATATATTAGAATGATGTACTTCCCGATTCACAAAACCGAAATTCGTTACGGACCAGATGTACATAAAGAGACGGATAGTCACGATTTTGGGAAAGCCGTTATTATGTATGCATGTTAAGAGATGCCCCGAGCCGCTGAGGGGGATGTCTCGCTTGGACGCTCAACAAGGTAGATACAGAAGCAAATGAAATAATCAGAAACACACATCACTGGAACGGGATCTGGAGTAATATGCATGAGTTTGAAAGGGAACAGAGCGATTGATGGACATGGAAGTTGAACTCGAAGTGGAAGATACGTTCATGAAAGTAGCCGTAATTCAAATTCAAGTTCAGGCAAGTGAAATGGAAGAGGAACTTTTTGCTTGCATGTCTATATATTCTGTATACTCTTCGAAATCACCTCCTCCACAAGTCCATTCTCCATAAATTTTAATTGTCCCAAATACATACCATCCGAATTATAGTTCCCTAGTAGACCGAGAAACAAACAGAAAAAATACTCATAGAACCGAGCTTTCTGTTTCTTGACAAAACGTAGGACATGACCGATACACCGTGCTGGTGCAGATCTATGCGATATGGGATGGGATCGAACTATTGGATTTGATACAGAATTAACCATCTTCACTGATGAAATATACGATGCTATATATAATGAACTGACGATACTACAATCTCGATAAAATGTATGCAATCTGCCTTGAAGGCGCGCAGCGCCTCGTCGTCGTGATCTTCTCGACATCTCCAGCTCAGAACTTGATACTTCTAGCTGAGGATCCTTCCTTCTCAGCTATACAAACATTTCTCGATGCCTGTAGATTTGGTGAGCCTCTTGGCTTGCTGGATAGCCGGCACACCGAAAGCAGAGCTACGGTATCCAATTACAGACACGGTAGAGGTTTTTCGACACCACTGTTACAAACGAGCCTACGCTCTCGCAAAGAAGTATGTAAAAACAGCACCAGCAGTTAAAATTGGCCAAGTTTATCAGAACACTTTCCTGTCCGATTTCGTGGGCCTCCACGGGAGGAGGCAATAGCGCTGAAAAGGAAATTAATGAACCGCATGTCGTGGATATTATGGCACTGGAAGCGTGCACAGAACGTTTCACACCACGCCAGCTCATGGACGCGATGGCGGACGAAGATACTTTCAAGTTGGATAATCTGGCGACCGAGTCGCCGTAATCATTTCTTTTGAGTGATGGCGTGGGGACCGGTTTGTTTGGTAGCTCTTTCTCGCCTCTGAAACGCTATCTCAGTGCCTCGAAAGCAAGGCACACTTCAACGATAAAATCAAAGCAAAAGAAATGAAAAAACTTGTGTACCTGTCTGTACGCAGGGCAAGAAAAGGTTATAGTGACATCTCGAGGACCAATTCAGTGGGTGACGGGAGAGTGCTTCAAGGAGTTGCCACGAGATTGCGAAGCGGACTAGTGTTGGAATGACCGACTGTGTAAGTTTGCGGCGTGAAAGAGGAGAAACCATCAGGCTTGATTTGATGAAAGGAGAGCTTCTGGCTACAATGAACGGAAACGGCTACAATGAAGGGTAATTTATCAATATTATACGTATTTGATAATACGGGGAAAGATGTAGCTTCTGAAGTTGTAAAAAGCCTACCGAATAATATTGTATTTGTAAAGCGTGATACCGGTATACTAATTGTGAACTGAGACAGGATAACATCTGCCTATTTCACTTTGCTAGAAGCAAGAAACTACTTTGCCTTCCAGGTAAAAGAAAGACGAATTTACCCGTATACTCCTTTCGAAGGCCTGATTCCATAACTATCGCTTAAGGCTGACAACTTCACCGTCTTATTCGCACCACATAATACTCTTTTCCTAGCTCAATTTACTCTACAAACAAGTGCGCACAGGAGTTAGACGTTTCTCGTTACCTTTTAGTTACGCCGGTACCGACCTACAGACTATACCTCCCGAGACAATTGGCCAGGCGGAACACAGGTTCAATTCTTCGTTCAAGTCGTGAACCTGCCAATGACTACATACCCCTTCCAAAGCTGTAGAAATCAGCAGGAACTTCATGAGAAGCTTTATCCCAGCCCTGAATCAGTAGATCGAAAGGTGTGGAAGGGACATTTCGACATGCTAATGTGGTCGATAAGAATCCAGTTCAGGCAGTGGGGGGCGACGGAGAGACGATTAGCCATTCAGCTTTATCACGGTTCTTTCGGATAATTGAACCTCTTCTGTAGCATCATGTTTAACCATTTATTTGACATATTCAACTGTATCGGTCATGATACGGACGCAGGTGTTTTTATGGATCGAAGAATTTAGTAATAACTTAGCATGCTCCAGCTCGATGACCGTTGTATCCTCCATATTTAGAGTGAGGCTAATATCAAGCTCCAAAGATTTAGTAATTTCTATTTCTGAGGTTGTGAATCCAAGCCTTTTCATACGCGGTACGTCTAAAGAGTAAGACCGTTTCAGCACACCTAGGGAACTTACTTGTAGCTTAGGGAAGACGGATAATATAAAACTCACAATGTTGACACACTGACAATTGCGGTGCCGCATTCGCCAAAGGAGAACCTTAGATGCAAAATGCTAGCTATTAGGCATGCCAAAGAGGTATGACAAATCTATAGGCATCGAGATAATGCTTGTATAGCTAAGGAACAAGGAACTTTAGCTAGAGATATTAAGATCTCAGCTATAGATGTTAAGGAGATTACGACGATAAGGCTCTGCGAGCCGTCGAGGTAGACTATATATATTATATTAAGATTATAGTATTATTAGTTTATTATATATAGTATCGTATATTCCCTTAGTTAGTCTAGTTAGTTCTATAGTTAAATCTATAAGTTTAATCCTATCCTATATTATTAGATATTATACTATATATCTACGCTAGCAGGTTATAAGCCCGGTTAGTAATATATTTTAATAACTAACTTACTTCTTAATCTCCCTAAACGATTATATCTTACGATATCTCTCTTACTAAAGTTTAACGAGGCAAAGCTAAAGGCTAATCTCAAAACTACCTCGATTAGAGTATATATATAATTACGTTCCTCAAGTATAATAAAGTCTAGGATATTACTAGTAAACCGCTTAAGGCTACGGTAGCCGATGTAGAGCTAAGTACTAAAGATTAAGATAATAACTTAAAGGCGTATACTATTATTAAGCTTATTATAAGGTAAAGACTCGACGTGCTTATCTACGATCTACTAATAGTAGCGCGAATAAGGTATAGGATACCTTAAGTTCGGCGTATATCGCTGTTACTACTATTAGTAAGCCTTATATTAGGAAACAACTAAGGTAGATTTAACTTAAAAACGAAGTTAATATTTAAGGATTTATATAGAAGTATCGAGATCTTATTAGAACGTATAATAAGATATTAGGCTTAATCTTAACGGAGAATACTAAGGCGGAGAAGGCGAGAAGACGGGCTAGGTATAGGCTTAAAGGATAATATAGCTATAGTAGAGGCTATTAATCTCGTCTAATAACCTTTAGTAGCGACTAGGAGACGTTATTACGAACTTTTAGTAGATAATAGATTTAATAGCAAAGAAACCGACCCTTAATATGCTCGAGAAGGCGCTACTCGTCGAAGAGGTAAAGCGTAGATACGATATACCAAAACGTTAACTCTAAGAATAATAAGGCGCTATTTAGAAGGAATAGCCGAGGTAAAATCTAAAGGAACGATAAAAAAGCTCGTAAGTTTAAAGTAAATACTACTACTACGATAAGGTTAGATATAAAGGGCCGATTATAGAAAACGTATAAAGGATAAAAAGGATAGCGGTAATAACGGGGTATTAGGCCTTATAGTATAAACCTTAGTACGAGATACCGGCTTTTAGAGAACGATCTAATAGTTTTTTAACTTAGGCGTATCTTCTTATATAACGATAATAAGAAAATATTTCTACTATAAACCCCTCTTAAAGCTATAGAATATTATAATCGGTAATAGAGAAGTACTATAGGCTATCGGCACTAGCTTAATATTTATAAGGCTTAATAGGGAGTACGGCGGTAGTCTTATTAAACTTAAAAATACGCTATACGCTCTAAAGATAAAGTATAGCCTATTCTTAATCTCTCGCGTAGATAAGATAGGATATATAATAACGATCTAATAAGGTAGATATATAATAACTAGACCGAGACTAAAATTAAAGCTACCATAAAAATAGGACTATAGGAGATCTTAGGTAAGATTATAATATTTATAAGGAAAAATTTAGCTCTCGCTACTATATAAGAAGTATATAAATAGCTCGGATATATCGGTAAGGATTATATTAAGCGAATAATTAAGTATAGAAACATTACCGGCATTACTAAAGACGGTAAAGATCTATAGGGCTATATTAACTATAAGGCCTGCGGACTTACTAAATTAAAATAATACTAAACCGCGAGAAACCTTAATTAGGTAAGTATAAGCTAATAGAGATAATCTTCTTAGATTTCTACTAATAGGCGTATAAAGAGCCTAGGAGATTATATAGGGTTTATTACCTTCTTAAAGGGAATAGTCGGAAGTCTTAAATCTACTTTATAAAAGATAAAAAGGTAGAGACGATACTCTCGTGTTTTAATAGTACTCTTAAGATAACTAAACGTTAGTTAAACCTTAAGCTTATTAAGCTATAATATAACGGAGTAAGAATATACCTTAATCGATAGACGCTATAACGAAGTAGAGATTATAGTTTATACTTTAGCTATATACGTATCTTAATAGAATAGCGTACCTAAGAAGCTTAATTAGATTCTTATTAATAGATTAAAGGTAATATAGCCGTATTGGAATTATCGCCGTAGCTATAGATAGAGGCGGTAAATTATTATAATCTAATTTATAACTATACGCTATTAAGGCCGCTCGAGGTACTAAAGAATAGTAAATAGACGATACCGTAGGAAAGATAAGAAGGTAGAACTCCTAATATCTTAAACTTTAGATATTTAGTAAACTATATTACGTATATATTAATAGTAAACTTTAGAAGAAGCCAGATATACTACTAAGAAAATATATTTTATAGGCCTAGAGGCTTATAATATCTACTAAGTCTAAAATTCTACTATCTGTAAATATTAATCTATAGAGATATTAGATTTCTAATTAAATTAATCTTTAAGTACGTAACTTTGTAGAAGATAATAAAGATCCTCTTAAATATATTAAAAATACCTTAGAATAAGTTTAGTCTAAAGATAAAATAGCGATAGCGCTAGATTATAATTAAAACTTAACTTCCGATTATTAATTAGATATCTATAAGACGATTATACTAGAGCAGCCTAATTAGCTAGATTATAAGAATAAGAGCGAAGATCTCGATAACGCTAGTCTATAGCTAAGATCTAAGGATACTTACTCTTATAGAGGAAGTTATATAGATACTATAAGATAGATCTACGACGATTAACTAAAGATAATAGATATATTCCCAAAATTATTAAAAATAAGATCTAGTAATTAAACTATAAATACCCTATAGGCTAGAATATATTAGTAAAAATCTAACGGCTATACGCCTTAGAGAGAAGGCCTATAAAGGATTAATAGTATATATCGATAAACTAGAGCCACTTACCTATAAAGAGGCTATAAGCTCTATAAACTATAAGAATAGCGTATATCGATAGATTAAGAACTATCCTTAATTAAAGAATAAACATATAGAAACCTATAGATTCTCAAAATCTCTTCCTAAAAGATAATATCGTCGACAGTAAATAGATATTTAAGTATAAACGCGTACTACCGATTAGATTACGATACTTAAATCGAGACTAGTCGCTTAAAGCTTTATATAAAATAAGGGATCGATTATAACGAGATATACGTATTAATAGTTAAGATATTAATAGTAAGGCTATTCTTCGTATTAGTAGCTAGCTTAATCTTAATATAAGTAGATAGATATAATAACGGCCTTCTTTATACCTAAACTAAAGTAAAGAATTATCGTTAGGCCTCTAGAAGAGAGTAGAATCGATAGATTAGTTTAGTTAATAAAACTCTGTATAGCCTTAATAGTTACCTCGAGAATAATACGAAAACTTACTTTAGTTCTTAAATTACTAAAGTTTAAAGTTTATCGGCTTAATAATAGCTTATTTATTAGTAAGGATCGTTAGCTAATAATAATTATCTATGTTAATAATCTATTAATAGCTAAATCTAATAAATATAAAGTTAAAATACTTAAGCGAGATCTTAGTTATACTTTAAAATAAAGGATATAGGGCCGGTAGCCTATTTCTTAGATATATAGATAGAATAGACTAGGTCTAAATTAACGTCGCTTAGTACTATATTAGTCCGTATATATATAATCGCTTTTTAAGAGATTTAGGCTCGAGGATACCCAGGATTAGTACTTCTATAAAAGAGAGGTATCCCTTAAACGGAGGATTAGATACTATATAGTAGTATAGTATCGATAGATAGTAAGAAGTTTAATCTATATTTTATTACTAGGCTAACTAATACCTTTGCTATCTCGACGTTAGGTATATATTAGCGAAGTAAATTAAACTTACGAGAAGGTAGTAAGAAGATACTACGATATTAGAAAGAATCCCTCGATCGTACGCTTACGTACTATACCCGTAAGATAGAGGATAAGATACTAGATCTACGTATCTACGTAGACGCTAACTAGGCCGGATATAAGCTTATTCGTAGATCTATTACCGGCTATGTAATAACGTTTAACGGAATAGCTATCTTATACTATTTGAAGAAGTAACGTACTGTAGCTACTAGTAGTACTAAGGTAGAATATATAGCTATAAGGGAGGCTTTACGGAAAGCTCTCTAAATACTTTAGATATTAAAGGATATATAGCGAGCCTTTAAGTTTAAGGCTTCTAATAGTATCGAGATGTATATAGATAATTAAAGTACTATTAGTATTATAAAGGATCTTAAATACTATAGTAGAACTAAGTATATTAATATATAATATTACTTTATAAGGAAACTAGTTTAAGAAGGAACTATCGAGCCTCGATATATAAAATTAGAGGATAATATCGCGGATATACTTACTAAACTACTTATAAAGATATCTTACGATAGCGCTATAAAGGCTATAGGTATAAGAAGATAGGATAAAGATTACTAGTATTATCGATAAGAGGAGGTACTAGCTATTAGGTATACTAAAGAGGTATAACAAATCTATAGGTATCGAGATAATACTTATATAGCTAAGGAATAAGGAACTTTAGCTAGAGATATTAAGATCTTAGCTGTAGATGTTAAGAAGATTACGACGATAAGGCTCTATGAGCCGTCGAGGCAGACTACATACATTATATTAAGATTATAGTATTATTAGTTTATTATATATAGCATCGTGTATTCCCTCAGTTAGTCTAGTTAGTTCTGTAGTCAAATCCACAAGTTCGATCCCATCCTACATTATTAGATATCATACCATACATCTGCGCCAGCACAAAAGGTTGTGCAATGACTTTGGGTTTCATGGTGGATTCTTGTACGGGCTCATGTTCACAATTAGATAATACGCATGCAGCGAATTCGAAGGATGCAAGTAAGATAGCTCAACTTTGAATACTGCAGCCTCTATACCTGCCGTCCTATCTGTCTACAAAAGCCGGATTTCAGGAATCATTACGTCTTCTGCAAAAGTCGCCCGCGTATACCACAGCATATTTCTATCAAGGAACAGAAATCCTAGACCAGCAAGTACCATCGAAAAATCATATAGAAATACAGGATCATTACACCAAACCCGAAGCCACTCATGTCGAGAAGTGTGCGGCCTGATCAATTGCAAGTCGGCGCTCACGATCACCTCAGCCCGCAAATCCATGCATACGTACGTGCCCTCCGAGTCGCGCAAGAGCACGTACTTCCACCTCTGGCGCTTGAAATTGCGGAAAACTTTGTGAGGCTGGTTGATGTCAACTATCGGAACAGACGCTACCCTGGTCGTTATTTGAGGAGAATCTTCGAAGCATTGCTGCGTAGCATGGGCGTAATTCTGAGAAGATGGAAAGTAAACGGGAGGAAATCACCACAGCCAGGCTTCTGCAGAACTTCAGGGCAAGATTAATCGTTCGAGGACGGAATGATTAATAGCGCTTAAATTACCTAATACATGGGATATGTTATGATTATCTATACTTCATAGATGTCAGTGTTGGTTCTAAACAAAGAGTCTAGTTTATCGAGCTTTGGGTGGCTCGAGTTTCCCTTATTAGCTATCAGAAATGGATGACGAGAAGTCAAAATCTCGGATCTTCTATTACAGCGTACCGACCGCTTATAGCAAAAATCTCTATATATATTGCATTGCATTCAAAGAGAGACCTAAGCTTGCTGTAGCATTTTGGAACGCTTAATGTGAAGTTGATATAGACGTCCTTCGATTAAAGCGCTTGCCAATCTCGATAACAGGCTCTCAGCGCAAGCATTCAAATTCATTCTCGTTTTACCGGAACTCATACCATCAGGTAAACTGGTAATTCCCTGGTCAAGCGGTTTCTCATAAAGTTCGAAGTTACATCTGCGACTTTTTTTTTTTTAGGGAAAAAAAAAAAAAGAGAGAAGAGAGAAAGGAAGACTCAGAGAGAGAAACAAGGCTTTCGCTCAATACTGTGCTAAGGCAACAGTATTCTGAATCTTTTATCTATCCCAGGGCCCTGCGACGACGAAATCTGGAATGGGATAGAGATGATTTACGAACGACACTATAGCCACGTCCTGAGGACGGCTGAGAGATTTGTATCCAGATCGAAAGCAAGTCATATAGCCTGCGCGGTAATGGACAGGTTTTACCGCAATTTGACCGTCCCTTCGAAAATCTTAAAGATTGGAAGATTACTTCATGTATCTGATGAACCGAATGTGGTTATTCATGGAAATATGGACGCGACGAGGCAGGGAGATTAGGAGGGATCATATTCTACATGAACTGCAAAAGTCCGGCTGAGGCTCTTCGTCTGAAGAATTGAGAGTGGGGGTTCTCTCGCCAGGCTGTCTCTCCAACACCTGAGGCGTAATCGAGGAGGGAGAATATTTCGCCTCGCTGCTATTAACCTCGCGCGAGAAGCTTAGAGAGGGAATGCCTAGGAGCGAATCATAGACCGTCTTGTATTCGTCGCTTTTTTCCATCGCATGAAAAATCTTTGTCTCTTGACCGCTGAGTGAATAATGATGTTAAAATTTGCCACAATCAATGAGCAACTGAAAGCGTAACGGAGCGAAGTTGTTTGTTTACGCTCCTTTTCGGGGATTCATCATTACCCCGAGCTGGAAATGGAACCCGGAACCACATCGGTTGCGTTGACATCTTCACAGCCGGTGTCCCGATTTAACACTCAAACCCGACGTTCGGGCTATCAGCTGCAGACGAGAAACACCTCGAAGGCTTAGCTACACGACATCATCTACCTGCTTATTGGGACTTAAAACGAAAGACGAATTCGCACAGCCTCACGGGAAAATTTCCTGTTGGCTTACTCTCCCGAATACGAGTTGAGGGTTATCATGCCTCGAGGATAGCGCCGCCGGAGTCTCCAAACTGAGGTCCGCAAATGCAGGCATTGTTCAACATGGTGAAATCTGTATCCTGTACACAGAACGTACGGAATTTCTTAATTTTAGAATATGACTCTTTTCATGGCCCTCACGCCTCAGCTGGTTCTAAGCGGAGCCCTAGGTACTGGTCGTATAAATGCATCGTTCGCATTCCCCATCGCGGCGAACAAAGGTTTCTCTATATTCGCGATATATTCCCCGATATTTTATCTTCCGCATTGCTAGTCCTCTATCTGGTCCCCCAATATTTTTTTTGAACTGATTGAGTGAACCTTAAATTAATTCATCCCGTAAGAGAAACACTCTGGGATAATCATCGTCATGGCCGACACTATAGATATTACCCCGTCTACCGACGACTACGACTTGAATAACCGTTACTATATGACGACCCGCTGTGCTTACAATATTCATAAGGCTGCATTGAACGACCTAGTTGCAGCCCATCTCGAGCGGAAGGATCATGGGCATGGCTGTCGTGACGATCTCGAGCATCGGCCAGACTTATTGGAAGACCCCCGCTACAAATCATGGCGGGACGGCAGGAAACAATTTCTTAATATAGTCGGCAAGGCGGGAACGGGTAAATCTACTCTTGTCGCTGCTGCTATTCGAAATTTGTCTTCGCTTTCGGGCATAACTTCCGGGAAGTGCGCCTCGCCTTCTTCATTCGTAGCGACTTCCATCTCGACCACGCGGAATTTGTGTTTCTTACCTTGGCCGCGCAAATTGCGCGCACTTCCGAGGCTGCGGGAAAAGCGATTGATAGCGGATGGACCGCCGCTCAAGCAATCGATGAAGGTGTCGGATGGACAAACAAGTGGACAAGAAGCACTGGATTGTATATTCTCCGCCGCGGCAAAGGGATTCGAGAAAATTTACATCGTCCTTGACGGCTTGGAAGAGAACCCGGATCGATATTGGCTTGGGAAGGAGGCGATGGACGTTTTTGCGGAAGTCGCGAAGAAACATCCTAATTTTCACATTTTGATCACCAGCGAACAGAGAATCGAACTATACACGAATGAGGACGCAGATGATAGCTTTGGTACTATCGAGCTTGACGGCAATGATAAAGAAGCATTATCATGGCGACCGCGTGGATTTAAGTCGGAAGTGATCATGGCAGACGAGAGATTTAAGTCTCTCGACCAAGAGTCTTATGAAAAACTCATCGCCATGACCTCGATTTTGGGTCGTCTTCTCGCGAAACTCCAATTGATTATCGTGCACAGGCGAATAACCTCGCAGGGTGAAGGAAATATAGCCAGCGCTTTTGTGGAACTTCCGAAATCCATTGACGATGCCTGGCGAGACCTCATTGAGACGTACATTGGGGATGACGGTAATTATCTACGTAGGATGCTCATATTCATGGCCTACACGTACGAACCACACGGCTTCGACGGCACGGAGCCGCTCGGAACCGGCAGAACAATCAACCTCGCGGAACTCACAGACTACGTTCTTACCGAACCTGACGATATCAAGCACGACACCGAGACTCGCTGCCGAGGGATTGATATTCGGCAATGGGAAGACATCTTCCTCAGCATCAGAGATATACCAGTCCACGATTCTCCAGATTCCGAGACCGCCAAATTGAAAGTCCGGAAGGAATGGGTGTCTCTTATCCACCTAGTTTAAAGCGATACGTGCGCTCGTGGATCGGAACCGAAGAAGCGCATGCCGATATAACGAGGGTGCTCATGGCGTATAACTGCTTCGAAGGATTCAAAGATGACTTCGACGACAATGAAACTGACGAGCAGCAAGAGCAAAGCACCAGCAGGAAGGTGGGTATCCGGAATACGAGCGTTACCCTTATAGGTTCCGCTGGTACGCCGCGGTGCATCTGACGAAACACGCCAAGGAGTCGAACATGCAGATGGAGGAGCGGTGGTATGAAGAGTTTTTCTCGCCGCAGGCACTTAAATGGAAGTCCGTGACCAAATTTGCGACCGTCATCTTGAAGGTATCGCCGAAATGGACCGGATCCTCCACAGCACCCAGCTTGAGATGCTTGTGCGGGACGACGTGGTGGAGTGGATACGGCACGTAGTTCGCGATGGTGTACCGAGGTACATACCTTTCTTCAATTCGTCTTGCGAGGGCGGTGTCTGTTCCCTTCCGCCCAATATCTCACCGATATCAGACGTTAAAAGCCCAGAGGCGTTCGAAGTCCTCATCAACGCACCAGGGATAAAACTCAAAGGGGCTTTGAGCAGTGCCGTCTGGATTGGAGAAGAAGCCGTGCAGAAGCTACTGGAGCTTGGCTGCGACCCTAACGATTCCGATGGGGAGGCACTCGCGACGGCGTGTCGCAGGGGCGATTTGGCGATGGTCAGGTTTCTCGTACAGCATGGCGCCGACGTAAATTTGATGCCTAGCCCGAAACCGCCCGGCGTTCCGGTGGAGAGGCGCTCACGAGCGCAGTGTACGGAAATCATCGCGACGTCATCCTATTTCTCCTGGAAAAGGGAGCGGATATGAACTCTGGCGCCGGACATCATTGCACACCACTATTCTGTGCTGTGGAGTGGGGATATAAATCCACGATGGAATTATTGCTGGAGAAAGGCGCAGACCCCAACGTCGTTACGCCGAGAGGGACAGCGTTACATATAGCCGCTCAGAAAGCCGCCAGTCAGGCGACGCCCGATCGAAGGATATCTTGATGACACTCCTAGCCCTCGGGGCAGATCCAGGAGTTGTCGGGGTCGCTGGGGTACGGCGTTACAGGCTGCGATACGGAGCGGTGTCCCGATTGCTACCCGCATATGCTAGAGGTCGTAAGGGCCCTCCTCGGGCATCCCCGTGGCAAACATATGGTCAATACAGTAGCCGGTAAATATCACACAGCTGTAGCAGCGGCAGCTTCGTTGAATGCGGGCGGTATTGAAAAGGTGCTAGAGTTGCTCAGGGACAACGGTGCGGATTTGGACTTGCCAAGAGGTGTGCCTCTGCTCTATTCAATTCACAAGGGGAGCCTCGAGGCGGCTATCTTCCTCCTTGAGTCCGGCGTCGATTCTAACGGCGTTGTAGATCCTGAGTTGGCGCCGCAACCGTACTCTGGTCGGTTCAACCCCTTTGATATGAACGATGGAGGCGAGATGGTCCAGACCTTGAAGGAATTCGGGACGCCTTTACATTTAGCAGCTGCAAAAGGCAGAAACGATATAGTAGAAGCCCTTCTGAAACATGAAGCGGACAAGAGCAAGTCAGGCGGGTATTATGGTTCTGCTGTGGATGCCGCGAAGCGGAGAAGAAACAAAGACATCTTGGAACTGCTAGGTGTCGACGTCCAAGATTTTGATGATACTATGGAAGTGGAAACAGGGGATAAGGACGAGGAGATGGCAACAAAATGAGGGCATGGGTGAGCCTGGACCAGATCACGATCTCGTAGTTGAGAGCGAGCTAGAGGATGCTTTGACGATTATTAAAGGGAAAAGCGTCAGAATTACTATGAGTCCACTTATGATTATGCAGCTTGGTTTCATGTTATCGTTTATTGCCCTAGATCTAGATTTCAATTACTATGTTACAAAAAAGGTTACGCGCATTTAAAGCGATTTAGTGCTGCTACGAAGCCCTTCTGGCCATCGTGTTGAGCCAAAGAGCGAGCCTGTAGCCTCCCCGTGCGATCTGTCCTTCTACGATCGGAGCCGACCGCTGGAAGTAAGCGCCGCCCAATTCATGGTCGGTAACACCAGCGACGTCGGGTCTGAAAACGTCTTCGCAATTCACTTATTCGTATCAGCAGCCCATGCCATTGCGCAGGAAGTCGCACCCTGCTTGCTGCCGACATCGGCGCAATTCCAGGTACGGTCGTACTTGTTGCCAAATGCACCGAAATGGCCAGAATATAGCTTAGCACAGAGGCGGTTGGACCAATCCACAGCGTGAGCCAGAGATGAGTTACCGGCGATTTTCTCGGGGATACTGAAGTCCCAGACTGAGTGCAGATTTGTCTTCACGCCATCGAAGGTAACATTAATTTGGTTACCGCCGAGGGCAAGGTTTTCGACGTGTAAAGGCTGGGCGATATCGCCGAGGAAGTGGATAACGAATTTCATCGCGTCGGCGCGCTGGTCGGCGGGCAAGGTCGTATCCTGTACGCGTGTGGTGTAGTTTGCGATCGCGCTGACGACGCAACCTTCGGGTCCGCAGTCCCGCTGGAGTTTACACCGCAGGTGTGGGAGGTTCGTCCTTGGCGTCGATGTAGTGCAGAGCGGAAGACCACTCATTGCCGGGCACCTTGCGCCATGTATCTGGCCATGTCGCGGCGTCTGTCATGGGCACATCGCGAAGGATGGATTTTACCCATGCTTTGGCTTGTGGCGTCATCAAGTGTTCTGCGATCAGGGCTACCGTTTGGTGGCCCATCGGTCCCCAAGCCATAGTGGCAGGGACGAAAGCAGCGGACAGAGTGATTAACGATGGACGCATCTTTGTTTCTGTAAAAGAGTGTATTGGTTTCTTTGGAGTTACTGGCGCTGATGAGAAAAAGCGAAGATGATGCAAAGGAAGGAGCCGGGTTTATATGGATTTCAAATTCGTATATAGTTACCGCTCGATGGACTAGGCATTACCTCCGAGGATATAGACTCGGATTGAACCAACACCCTTGACTCTCATTCGTCAATTGCGATAGATTCGGTGTCGATCGCCCAGTTACAACCTTTCCAGAATGTGGAAAGACATTCTTCACTATCACCCCAAACACCTACCCGTTTCTGTGAGTGGCTCTAGGGTGTTTGCGATAAGACCAGCAGAAACTTTCAAGGCGACACTTCCGATTCCACAGACTGGAGCTGATTGGGAATGTCAGATCCACAGAAAGGAATCTGGGTATTCAGCAACTCCACATTATCCACATTATCAGCTAAGAGCGAGATTATGAACGATGTTTTTTATGCCTGAGTTAAGAAGTTGCTATTTGGTGCCAGAGATTGAATCTGAGAAAAACGGAAGGAGGCTTTTTTCGCCTTCGCCGACCTTCTGAAATAATGCTCCTCCACGCGATAACCACTCCCGCTCGCGGCCTTGTGGATTTCTTGGATCTCCACGAAAATATATCCAATGGCCTTGGCGAGCCCCTCAGATCGCATACGATCCGGGTTTAAGGGCCTATGGCTCAAGACTGTGCACGTGGGAGCTAAAGTTGAAAAGGCGGAGTCCTGAATCTAGGAACACCATGCCGACTGTTACTTAACTAAAGGGTTCCTATGGCAGTGGTAACCTATCTCTCGTGATAGATTAGTACCCTAGGCATAGGCTTTATTGTTCATCCTGACATGACTATAGCAGAAGTTTAGAGGCACGCTTAAACAGGTGCTGTCGTCGGCGGCCTCATTTCTAAGATCCCTTAAAGTTTCCATGTAAAAGGAGCGTTTGAGCTTTAAGTTCAAGATCAATAGTAGAAAGTCTGTTTTATACTTTCCCTGCTTTCACACCGTGACTTTTATTATCTTTGCCAATAGTATCACGATATAGCGCTATCGTAGAAAAACATACACGTACTAAATTCCGTCGAGGCAATCTAGATCGCAGGCGATGGCTAGCTTCGCCGTATCACGACTATCATCCGTGATCCGACCTCGCAATAGGCCTCGTACTTGTCTGGTCCTGTCCCTGCTATCAGTTGTAACTTCAAAGATGGTCCACATACTCGCATCAATCTGATCAGGCCATACCAACCTGACATGGCAATGGTTCCTCTACTTTTCCGCATTCTTCATCAAAGATATCACCATTATCATCCTGATAAGTCTAGCACTCTATCCCGCCGGCATGTTTCGTTTGACTAAATTTATTTACCACTGGGGTTGGCTTGCGCGTTACATTTTGAAATTGGTCTTCACGGTATTTCTCCTGTCGTTCGGCATCTTGTTGCCATATATTAGCGCCATTGCAGCGTCATGTGAGGTGTGGATATACACATACTCAGGCGCTTTGGTTATCTGGCAAGAGGTCCCTGCGTTGTTCCTCGACGCAAGGTCATATATACCGCAGATACGCGACCTACGGTATGGCGACCTAGCGGTTCTCTCATTCGTCACATTAATCCTCCTGGCAAGAATAGAGCAGGAGATCTCCTTATGGTTCGTACGGGAGAGACGAAGCTACCAACATCTTCCAAACTACGCGGAGCAACAAATGAAAATCGCATGTCGCGATAGTATCGTAAACGATACAGCACATAAAGATAGAGTGAGCCAACTGATGACCCGTGCGCGAAATCGGTTCTCTGGATCGCAATGGCTGTTCTGATGGTTTTGTCGCTATTGCGGCCACCACTCGTATACGATTGCGTATCTAACTCCGTTCCTTACATCCTGATGGAAATGATAATGCCTGGCACGATCGAATACCGGAGACACCACGATACAAATTTGTTCCAGGCGATAACGACTGGAACATCTCCGGGATGCTCGGATTGCCGTTCTCGTAGCTAGTAGGACCAAGCTCAAACGACAAACATGGCATAGACTACTTGATAAAACGTTTTCTCGGAGTGGCAGAGCTCCCGATGGGTTCGCGAGGTTCACTAAAGAGATCGATGATTCGTGGAGGAAGGCGAATGCCACACAGAAAACTCCGCAGGATACCACCACGACTACGATCCGCTAAAAATATCTAACCTGGATAACTCCCTCCACACAGAACTGTTCACCCCCCCAACAGAGCAATTTGGAATGTAAATATCCGAAATATTCTCCATATAATTGTTGAATCAACGCGCGAGGACGTATTCCACTTAAAACCGGATAATCACTTCGGCGAGATCATCAAAAGGGATCGTGCTCGCTACCCAGACGAACACCGCGAGCGTATATTTCTCCTAACACCTTTCGAAAGCAAAATCCGTGAGAAGGTGGGAGTGTTGTGGTTCGCGTGCGTAGAGCCAATCGTCACTCTCGGTAAAAAGCCATGTCCAGCCTGTGCGGCTGTCAGGCGATTCCGCGCGGAGGGCTGCAAGATGCGTACGGGGAGATATACTAGCCTTGTGTTTCATATGTGCTAAGGATGCTTGGTGATAACGTTTCCAAAAACGACTGGTGAACGTACGCGTGGACGACCCAGTATTTGCAAACATGGACGGGGAACTTTAACGGCAATTCGGAGCTTCTGAAGAAAACAGGCTTCGAAAACTCAAATGTAGTGAAGCCAGAACGGAAACAGGAGGAACAAATGCTACCGGAGACTTTGGCTTAAACTCTTATATCCGCGATATTATTCGGCGATCGAAAGACGAAGACCGAAGGTTCCACGCCGCTGTCTGGATAAACTTCACTCACTGAAATTCACAATGCCAGATGAACAGTCCTTGGAGGGAAAAGTGTTGCCAACGATGAGTAGATGAATAACTACGTTAACTCCATCGCCTTTCAAGATCAGTGGCTCTCCGGTACAATAGAGATGTTGGAAGAAGAAGGAATATGTAAAGAAACATTGCTGGTATTACAGGGGATCACACATTTGCCATGGAGAAGGATGCAGAAAGTGTCGATTTGAGCAATCCAATCGGAAATCCCTACCATACCTTTTTGATATACCTATGATATTTCATCATCCCAATATGCTAAAATTAAGTATCTACGCGAACGCATCCACGCTATCTATTCTACCGACTATTCTAGATATTTTTTGGACTCTGATAGTTTCCCGAAAGAATCGGAGACTGAAAAGCTGTTACAATCTTCCTCTCTTTATCTACAAAGGGCAATCTTTGCTGCGACCTCTGAAATACAAGAGCCAAGGCGGGCTAGACGAGTATCAATTCGCGCTGCCGAATCACGGTGGCTTGGTCACTGCTGTCAGTTCATTAAGCCCGGAGAATAAACTGAGATTATCGTACCTATCGTGGAGCATTTTCCGTACGCCGTGTCAAGCCTGGAGGAAGACCCGCTAGAGGAAAAGCAAATACGGTGCTGGACGGACAATGAACTGCTCGAGCAAGCGGAGGAGTGATGGGGACGGGCAAAATATAAGTAGATCGAGGCAGGCATGGAACTAGCGTACTAGTGGAGGCTAGAAATGGCGAGAAGATGGAAGAAAAAGGAATTGTAATGTGGTTTTACGGGAGTTAACACTTCTAGTATGGGTAGGTCGAATCATGGATGACTATTGACTCTCCCAACTACCGATCGCGATTATTGATCAAAATATTCCAGAGCGTACTGTATAATACTAAATAACTAATTTTGCTATCATAAAGGAATATTAACTCTGTACGAAGCGACTGGTTCTAGCAAATCTGTTAATAATCGATATACCGACACCGATTTGAAATTAGTGACTAGTCGCGAACCTTAATATGATCCAACCTATCTGTTATTCCCCCAGGAGCCTAGTAAAAGGAATCATCGTCTTCTGCAAAATGAAATCCGACGATGGTACCATACTTCCCCCAGCGCTAGTCCCGGGTGCCCCGTCCGTTCCCTCCACAGGCCGCTTTCTCTTCCTCAATACCTCTTCGCAACCTATTATCTCTTCTACAAATATTCCCCTTTCAAGGCTCTCTAACTGCTCCTCCCTCTCCTCTGCTGGAGATACGCTTCGCGTTCCCTGTGGCTCGATTTCTCCGCCTGGCGTTTGCCTTTATAGTAGTCTACCCATAGCTCAAACTCCTTTCGACGTCCCACTAGCTGGATTTCCTGATCTCGCAACTGTGCCTCTCGTTCGTTCAATTGTTTTTCTCGTTCCGCCAACGAGGTATTCCGTGCCCCTTGATCCTTGCTGGTGTCTTTGACGTGCTGAGTTCTTCTACGCAGTTGCAATGAATGCCAGACCTTTCGCGGCACTTTAACAGTTCATTTTCACCCGCGTCGACTAGTGTCTTGCCGCGACTCTGGCATTTGCCGGCGGGTTCTGCCGTCTTTCCTCGCTTTCTTGGTGAGAAATTTGCTTCAGCGGTCAAGTAATCCCCTTGGTGGTTTCTTTTCCTTTTACCGACGTTTTTTGTTTTTCCTGTTTTGCCTGTCTCTTCACCTAGCGCGAAATCCTTGAAAGTGTTTCCTCCTGGACGATCTGGCGATATGCTGCTTGATTTATCCTCCTGCCCCAGAGCTCCATTCGTAGCTTCGAGAGAGTTCTCATTACCGTCGTGACTAGGAAAGTAGTCAACTGTGACTGTGCCTCGTTTACTTTCTAGAGCGGGGAGTCTCGCCACCTCTGGCCCGGGAGAAGTTGATGATGACAGGGGTTCTTGCGCAGATCTCGCTTCGTATGCTTTCATGAGGGTGCTAACCTCAAGACGGGCTTCTTGTTCGCTAATGGCTTTGTGGCGCTCTGCATCCTTCGATACCGGCCCGGGGCTGTTCGTGGTTTCGTCCGCCGTCTCGTTTACCGCAGCTGTAAGTTTTTTATCCTGTGATTCCGGTAGCGTCTCGGAGGGGGTCTTTTTTGTACCGGCATCGAACATAATTTTTGTTTTGTGACCAGATAATGGTAACTCATGCCAAAAACCTCCACGTCTGACGTTTCTAATGTCACAATACGTCGTTTCCTGCTTCTCCGTTGAAGCACGCCTAGGGTGCTGGGCCTTCCGCCTTCCAGCTTCCTGTTCCATAGTTGCTATAATCTCTTCTTGGATCTCGGTAGAGATCGTGGGATAGTGTCGTTGTGACGAAGCAGTCTTGAGGGACACCCTCATTGGCGTCATGGAAGGGAAAGGTGGCTGTGGTGTTCCAAAAGTAGGTTGTCGTTCTTGCTCTGTTTCCGGCAGTGTCTCCGGATCGGTCGGTGCTCCGAAGCCCCATGCGTACTCCAGCCAGTCCTCAGAGTCTGGCGGAAGGGGATAGTCGTCAGAAGACTCTTCGGTTAGTTGACAGCAACAACGTCTTGTATTCCCGACGTTCCTGGCGAGAAGATCCCGGACGCCGGTAGTCGAGCTTTCCATCGGGATGGTCAGGTGGCTGTATAAGCTGTATGCGCCGTAGTTTGATTGAACCTCACTTCTGTTCCCCTGAATAGCTGCTATCGATCTCTTTCTGAAAACGCTATATCGTACTTTGGGAGTATTGTTATCCGTTTGTTCAAGCTGTTGACGGAAGATCGCGTCTGCTTTCGAAGATTTCTTGGGTGACCCGGCTAGCGTCGTAGGACTTCCGGAGCTCAGGTTGCGATATGGCGACTTATCGGGGCTTGTGGATGAGTTCATGTTGTATATCCAGTCCTCGAGGTCCTCCGGCGCCGTTTCAGTAGTTGGATGGCGGGGGAATCGCTGCGGTGTGAATAGGCTCGGGTCGTGCGTCATGTTGGAGGCGTCGTAGTCCATGATTGTTCGATCGGGGATACAAATCGATCTGTGCACCGATGTACAATTCTTATAGTAAATTGTTTGATATTAGCTGAAGCTCGCAAGAAACGCTTTCAAGATACAGGGTGTTCCGGTAAAGCTTCGACCTTTTCAATCTTTTATACAAGTTCCTGTTCCCCTCTGTTCAATAAAGGTCGGTTCAAAAATATAGTGAAGATCTGTCGCATAATCCTGTTCGATTTTTTGTAGACCGGCTTTAAAGAAAGAGGCTTGACATGAAGAAATCTCCAGTGGAAAAAAAGCTGTTGAGCTGTTTGATTTGTACTGATGTAGAAAGAAGATCAGCAAAAGATAGAGTTAAGCTTGATGCCACCAGGGTGACATGCGAACTTCCGTCCTTGCTATCTAGCTTAAATTAGCCTCCCTAGAACTTTTTTATTGTAAAAGCTAGAGAAAACTCTTTGCAAAAAATGTCAACTACCTTGGCTGAACCGCCGGTTTTTTTTTTTTTTTTTTTTTTTTTTTTTTGGTGGTTGAGAAACTAGACGCGCGGATAGCGGCATCGACAACGACGGCGCGTAGCTCCCAAAATATGGGCTATTGTGAAAATTCCCAACCTCCTCAGGTCGGGTAGATGCATTCTGCCACGTAAAATTTGCGTTCAATCTCCTGAGGACGATGACAATTGAGGAAAAAATTGAACAACAAAGTTCCTCGTTGCCAAGCTAGAAACGGCGAGATGCATCTGCTGAGCGTGGAGTCTCTGACTTCATCTCATGTCACGATTTCTTAGAAATGGATATCAGACGTATTGGCTATGGACAACAAATCTGCGCGAGAATGTCTCTATATTTTCCTCTTGCCAGTATTAATTCGTACACTGTACTCGCCGTCGTTTTGGATATAACTTATTCACGGTCATCAAGAGGAACAGGAACATCGTATGCCGTCTACTCCCGATAAACTTGAACATGAAATGGGCATGAAAATATCGTGAGGAAATTCAACAGCAATCCCCTATCAGCGTCGATCACATCCGCTCCCTTTAAGTTTATATTAACTATAGTCGGCGTCTAGAACGGAGATGATGAAATTAAACCTCTGCAGAAGAAAGGCGTGGTGAAAGTGATGTAAAACATACGAGCTATTTCCATTGAGTGTACGACTACTGTATAAAAAAAAGGACAGAAGTTTTTGTATCTGTCAAAGGCGTTGCTTTATACAGATGTATATTTATCGTGCCCTAGCTCCTAACTCTTTCTGTAAACGAAAGCCTGGCTAGAAGCGATCATGTTGATAGAAACATTTAAAAATTTCGACAATGAAAGACAGAGAGAACAGAAAGAAGACGATTAGGGAAGAAAGAGAATTTAAAAAGAACGAGAATTGAGAAAAGGCAGAGAAGTAAGGAAAGAGAAAGAGAGATTAGAAAATAATATATAACCAAAAAAAAAAAAAAAAGGGAAGAAAGTAACAATTACTAAATATCCCCACTAGGGCCAGGAAACAACGCCGAAGAACAAGTCTCCGTAGTTCCAGCAGTTAAGCAAGTTCGCTCGCACAGCCCGCGCAATTTGATCCTGCGCCATTCTTACCGCCTGAAGGATACCGACCTCAATGCGGGAGTGGTCCTCTGGCCGGGGGTTATCAAGACTGTGCGTCAGCTGTACTAAACGAATTTCGAGCTGCACCACTTCGACAGACCCAACAGCATGGCGGTCTCTTTCTTGCGTCGTCGAATCGAACGAGGCTTGTAGGGTCGCGCGGAACTCGACCATACTGCTGAATTTAACGCGCGTAAGTTTTCTTAGCTTGAAGCCGACTGAGGAGATATGGGAAAAGAGGGGTTCAGGTGATGGGGTTACTGGCGGCGGTTCCATGTCAGGGGTTTTGAACTTGCCTCCGGCCTCTCCGCGGGGTTGCGCTCGACTTGACCAGCGGCCTGACTGTCGCCATTAGCCCCCTGACTTCCTAAGCTCGGGTAGCTCGCCCTTCGCGCTGGGTTTGCGGCTGGCGGGGACCGTTTTGTCGAACTGGACCACGGTAGAGATTGGGTTTGGCCCCTCTGGGCCTGAAAGTCGGATCGTATTCGCAAGCCCATTTTTTTTGTACGCCTTCTGGGCTTTTAGACACGGCCCGCACAGATTTCCGCCATCGATCTGTAGAATTTATTGCGTAGTTAGCATCTCAAGGGAATAATCGAAGTCTAAGCGTTGTCGTGATGGATTTCTTGGAGAATGTAGACTTCAAAAGTGGCGTGAGGGGAAGGGGGCTAATTTGAGGTCTTCACTTACCGCCTTCTTATTCCATTTGCAAGCAACACATCGGTTCCTGCTAGCCTCCAAAGCACGCTGCATCGCAGGAGAGCGCCGCGCCCCGTTGTGGGTTCTAGTATAGGTATAGCATGCATCGCAAATGATATCCCCTCCGCCGAAAATTGTTTCATTGTCTCGACGTCGAACTTGCATCGCAATCCCTTGGGAGAAAGAGATTTAGTGATGTTGGAGATTAGCTTCATCGTATTTGGCATGATATATATTGGTAAAGGAATGGACTTACTCGCAACTCCGCGCTTCCACACCTTCTTCACCTTCACCTTCTTCACCTTCGTCACCTTCTCTATCTTCCATTTCCTCCTCGGCGCGGTCCTTCTCTGAACTAATCCCTTCCGCCTCCGCACCGCGTTCGACTTCGTTGGGTGGTGGGGACGCTCTCGTCAAAAACTTCCCAGCGTTGGGACGACTATCTGGACCAGGTTTAGCCATTGACACAGTACTTGCTTCTATTAGAGTCAGTCGGGATTTATGAGTTTGACCTCGGGGAACCGTTTGTTGACTAGCACATGTTATTTATTTTGTTTGATTCTCTGTTTGTTGCGTTGGTGGTTCTAGCAGATTTTTGACAGGTGGAGAGAAAAATCAAGCAAATTAATAAATTATTAAAGGAATCAAGTTTGCAGGTTAGTTTTTCATCTCAGAAGAGATTTGTCTCCAGGTGGCGACAACGTGGTTCGAACGCGAACGAACGTACAGTAGGGAGGGATTTGGCTACGTTATGAAGCACGCCGTTACAATCGGCGCATGATCGCGAGGTTGGGTCCCACTCTCTTGACGTAAAATGCTTATATTAGGGAAGATTGACCTCACCCATGTGTTCACAATGCCAAAAGGCGGAAGGCCGACTTTATAACATGTCCGCTTATTCATGCCCTCCAGTATCGCGATCCCGGAAATCGATGCAGATTTCCCGTCGTAATAGCGATATCTCAGAAGAACAATCAACTACCCCGCGCTACACAAAGCAATCGTCCGCACAATTGTGTAGAAGATGGATAATATGCTGATGTGGACCCGACAATGATAGCGTATGTGGTGTATAAAGGCGACCTCGTGGTGATGACCTCACTACAGCCTAGGACGGGTTGGTGATACCGATCTGTTGATGGCACGTTAATGGTATGAGACCAATACGTTTGTGAATTAATTTCTTCAATGGATCTAATGCCGATAATTCCATGAGCAGGATGGCGGTGCTTCTTTTGACATGAAGGTTAATGGTGGTGGGGAAGGTACCAAGAAGAGGGAGACGTAGACTTAGTTGAGGTCTTGATATAAGGGAGATGTTCCGACTCTTATTGCCATTCTCTCAAAGGAGGTTGGACTTAAGGCGCTAGTTGTATAAATAAGCTGGTGAATCATTTGACAATCACACATCAATCGCTTACGTCGCACTGAGTATTCAGACATTTTAAATGTCGCTTGAAGGCTTAGAAGAAAGCAGTGCTTCCTGAAGCGACGGGGAGTATGCACCAAGTCTAGGAATATGTCTCGTGCATTCGATTAACATTTCTTAATAAATGTAATTTTAGTTACTAACGAACATTTTCTCGTATATTCATCTCATCGTCCAATTTCCCGACTGTAATGGATTAAACTTATAATCGCAAGTTGTTTCGTGAAGGCCCGGGGTTGCCTCCTCGGGCCACCTTTTAGCCTTTTCTACAAACATAAGGCCTTTTCTTCTAAAAACAATACTCCATTTTCTCTTCTCATCTCTTCTTAAGCCCTCATGGGCACTTTGCAGCCGCGACAGTAGCCCTTACAGTACCCAGTTCCGTCGCCCTTCCACCGGTCAAGTAGTCTAGCGCAGCGTGGCCGACGTTAAACGTAAGTCCGGCGTCTACGGCGATAATATTGACCGTCTTGTCCTGGAAGGTAATCGTGTAACATAATCCGCAGTTGGGGCTGCCCCAGCCTGCGACATCGGGACTGGCGGCTACATTCCAGCCGTTGGGATTTACGCCGAACTGCGGAACGGAGCCGAAGGTGGGGTATTTATGGTCGAGGCCGTAGAGGCCATTAGAGCAGGAAACAGTGTCCATGGACTGTGCGGCGTTGTCGTAGACGGAGTCCCATTTGATTGCTTGGGACCCTACGGTGGCACGCTTACGGAGCTCTGCGGGTAGCGCGGAAGCGACTCCGGCGGCGACGGCGGCGATGGCGATGAGTGAGAATTGCATTTTTAAAGCGAATGTAGTGTGGATGGTAACGAGAGCAAGGGTGATGATATGGAAACTTTCGTGAAGTTTAGCTTCAGGTCTGAACGAATGTTTAATCGATGAGGATGATGATATCGGTGGCTTTTGAGGGAACTTCGGGTCTTTATATAGCCATCACTACGCAATCTATCTTTAGCTCCAGGATCTTTTCTACTCCCCTTGGTCTTTTGATTCTACGGTTCGGCTAAGTAAAGTAGGGATCATGTATTGTTGAAATCCGTTGAACAATCCGTCCTTTCTTCCCCAACCCCCAAAAAACGGGTTAGGTAAATGTAACATGGAGTGATCATTTGGTGAACAATCCAAGCCCGTTCTATCCCTTCCTTCATCCTCGTAAACGCACTACCGCTAAAAAGGGACAGATAGAACCCGACTTGGAGAACCAAAGCAGATCAAAGCTCTCAAATAGTTACTCTCATCATAATGCTAACGGTCAGTATATCCGTACTTTTGGGGAAAAAAATATCATCCCATTGTCTAACTATGCTCGGGAGCTCTATAGCCATTTTACAGTGGAGTAACCCCGTTTTGAAAATAGCTTATGATTGGGTTACAGTGCGGGGAAAACAGGAGGAATGCTCGGATCCTTCCGGAAATCGTCATCACTCTTACGCATCTGGAGGTTATTTTCGGGAGACAAGCGTTAGTTAAATGTAAAAAAAAAAAAAAAAAAATTGCCCCGCCCATGGGCATAGTCAATAACGGAGACTCGGGACTTGGGTTTGCGAGCGCAATAGCAGCGAAGCCTATGAACGATATTTCGCGGGCTTGTTTTTTTTTTCTTATCATGCATAGGAACAACGACGCATCTTATACGGCTGTTTCCCTGCGGAATCGTTCCCATTGAGGAAAGCTGCCTTTGGGTGGCGAGCTACATTTTTAAACCACGGAAAACTTTCCGCGAGAACAGGGAGCCGCGTGGCTTTCAAATCCCCAAGTTTTTGCTACGTTTCTTTTTGTTTGGTTCAAATTCATTCTAGCTCCCGTGCCATTTACCCCCAGCTCGAGGGATGGCACTGCAACTACTACACAGGAGCCCGATTTGATGCGTAAACTACACCTTAGGCGGACACACGCAAATGATCCACAACAAGCCGGTGCGGTTGTATGGAACACCTGTTATAATTATAAACGTCACCGTGAAGTCGATCGGCCCGTCGCTTTACAGGGCAGGCTCCGTCTAAAGAAGAAAAGCAGGTCATGCTAGTAATCCGTCACCTCTCGAATCTCCGAGCGAAAGCGGACCGCAACTACTGTCCAAAAAGGCTCAAACTCGACAGAGCCCTGTTTTTAGCTATACATATATTCAGTCGTAAAATGGCGTCCTTAATTATTCATCGCTCACCTGAAAAACGCCACAGGTTCCAATAACACGAAAAATACTGTCTCCTATCCTCGCTTGGATTTCCCTTCGGTGGCGTAATGGGCCTCCTTGGAGAAATGGAAGCAGAAGTTATGAAATTGACTCAGGAACTAGACTGCATTGACGCTGAACATCAGCGTCGAGTTCTTCTGGAGAATCGGCTCCTTAACCTACGAAGAAACCTGTAAAACTGCGTATTTATTGATATCCGGGACGTGAAGAAGGGTTTGTGTCTTCAAACCTAGTTGGAGAAATTCTTGCTGAGAAGGTGAAGACGGACGTAATGGAGCTATTATCCTTCGGTGATTGGCTGAACGAACTTGTGCCTGCCAGCTAATTAATAGCGCTGATCTGCATGAATGGACACAGGCGACATTTGTAAACCGGTGTTGAAACTGACATTTATACCTGCTGTCCATCCTTCTATATTCTCATTTATGGGGCGAATCCAATAACAAATCTGTCGGATAAAAGACAGAACAATAGAAACTATGTAATACTAAAGCAGTTTGCAAAAGTCGTTTCCCCAAGCATTGAATTGTACTTTCACCATATGCTAGCCGGTTGGTAGATCAAAATGCGGCATTCATTGGGATCAGTGTTGGGAACCCAAAAAAGATAAATAAATATAAATCATATTTCCCGGCGTTCGCTCGACATCTATATCAGGATAGAGGTATTCTTATCAGCATTTGAACCCCAGATACATGTATTTTGAGGAGCGGAGGCTGCGCAGGTGCTTCAATTTGCCGAAGGCCTTTTACAAGTATTAAAAACTCCTTTTTCTTGACCTTTAAAGCCGTCCCCTGCGTATGGGGTCCGATATTTTAGCAATATCAATGAGAGTACGTAAATGAGAAAACAAATTAATAAATAAAGAGTCTCTAAGTATTATTACATCCATGCAGAGGATTTGAGGCCAAAAAAAAAGGAGAGAGGGAGAGAAAGCTATAAATTAAATATTTTGGTGGACTTCGAAATATTCCGCTTCTAACAACCGCCGACGACAATAGTAAACAGAACAAACAAACTTCAAACTGCTATTCTAGCATTCCTACAAGTCTCTATTATAACTCGATTGCCTATCGCCTTTCTTATCAAGTGAAAGGTCTCTACTTTATCTGTGGAAGTGTTCTTAATTGATATATCTTTATATCGTTTCATCGTTACCGTTAAATCAAGAACGATCAAGAGTCGAGGCGCAGATAGGGAAAAAACTACAGCCCCGGAAGGAGGTACTAGAAGGACATAAGGCTTTGGATCTAGGATACTAAGGGGACGGGTCGATTGTTCAAACCTTTATATACTACCTATCATGCATGGATGGATTGATAGACTATTATTCCTTGTTGATGTTCTTTATTTCATGAGTTCATATGGTTTGAAGAATCCTTCTGTTTTCAGTGGTTAGTGATCATCCAGGTCGCATCACTATCCCGTTCAGAAACCTTCTTGATTACTGCCAATCCCACCGACATAGCGATAATCAAGGCTTTTTTTTATGTTTCATACTGTTATTTGCTCTTTTAAACTCGGAATAAATTCTTATAATCGGCGGCAACGGGTTTCGAACGCGAACGAATCTACAGTGATCGAAAAGCTCACCCTGACAACTCCCGCATGATCGTGAGGTCGGACCCAGGCCTCTTCACGTAAAACGTGTATGAAAAGAGGAATTCGACTGTGCGCTATATTAACAAGCGAATGCATTCAAGACCGAGTTTGAACCCGTTCTTCTTCTCCTTGAAGTCGTCCACTGTGGTCATGTCCAAACTTCTCATATAGAAGCCGTTCAACAGATACCCGCCTTGAGAGCCTTATCAAAATCGGTCCTTCCACTACCATTGCCGGGTAAGCATCCAGTAGCCCTACTTCTATATGCGATCACCGCCACAACCAGGCTCACCTGCTAGATCTAAAGATGTCTACATTTTCAAAGCTAGATCGTCAGCACGGTATCAATTCACTCGACAGCAGAGATATTGCCGACTGCGTTAGTTACTTGTGTAGGAATAACGGCGCGTAATATCTCTTAAAGATGTTAGCCAGTATTAGTCGCAGTATAAGACGGAAGCAAGAGAAATGGCGGAATTGTACCAAAAAACCAAAAAAAGAAAGAAAAAGAAAGAAAAGAAAAGCACTATAAATTAAACCAGCAACCAAAAAAAAACAAACTTCCCACTGCAAACAACGAACAACAACTATCAACTTCAACCATCGAAGGGATGTACAAAGGATAATATTTGTATAGTATTTTGTACAAAGTCACTACGGAATTCTTCTTTTTCAAAAGTACACCCTTAATTCTTTCTCTTGTTTACCTTTTTTCGTTCTTATAATATACTGTGGTGTCGGCTTTTAAGAGGTTCATGGTGGAAAATAAAAGGAACTTCGCAACTCGTATAACGATCAACTATGGTGCAGGCCTTTGGGAAGTATATCGAAATCACCCACTCAACACACAGATCTCATCCGGTACCATCAGTGACTACGTAGGTAACTCCATCTCGATCGATCATCCTCAGTGATCGTTGCAGGGTTACGGAATCGCCGAGGTTTGTGGCGGGGCGATGTTATAACTGCCATGACTACTCCAAGAGGAATCCTGGCAGTGAAAGGCCATTGGAACTCGAACAAAACGCGCCAATAGAAAAACCCGGAAATGGTGCCTCACCATCCAAAGACCTAAGGCTGCACTGCTCGCAAGAACAACCTCTTGAATTAATACAAAATATCAATACAAAGCATTCATGGTGTAATAGTCCAATACCATCTTTAATATTCCCTTTCCTTTCTGTTCCATTCGATACAAAGACAGGTTATATATCTCGCATCTCACTCAGTGCGTAGGGCAGATATACCATAGTTCAACGGCTCCAAGAGTTGTGCTGTTTCCTCCTTTGATGGAGGAAATCCAGTTGCTTAAATTCCTGGTCATTTCATACCTTCCATCATCGTATATTTATCGGAGTGCATGGTACTGGTACGTTTCCAGTCTCCTATCTCAGCATAAACTAAATACCAGCTAGCAGCAAGTCAAAATACCGGCCGCTCTATGGTACCAGGGCTTTATCAACCATATGCGGAATACTTAACTAACTAAAATCCCTCGGTATGGCTATTTTTTTTTTATATTTTTTTTTTTTTTTCATTAAGGAAAAAATTGGGAAATTATTTTTACCCGCGTCAACATCGAAATGCTTAGGCTAAGCCCGAAATCAAACAACTCACCAAACACTGCAAACCATCAATTGAACAAACCACGACTTATGAAACCTATCAATTATAGATTCTAGTAGATTGTATTCTCTATTTAACTCCCTAATAATACCCTACTTCGTTATCAAGATCTTCTCATTCACACACATGTATTTCTGTCTCGATCAGAGATTGATCATTTATCCATATCAATTCTTCGATAAAAGGAACGGTCGAAAGGGCGAAGGAAATATCCGAAAAAACAACTTCACTCAAAGTCAAAGAAAACTGCTTTCCCTATAGTATACCGGCTATTTCTGGATCATTACGAAATGAGTAGTAGCAAAGACTAAAGCAACAACTGCACTAACACGCCGTTGAAGTATCCGAACGACGAGAGTACGGAGAACACTGAGGATGACGGGAGCACGGTCAATCCTGCGACGAATCAAAGCGAAGTATCCACGCCCGACGCCGGCGTCTCCGCCCAGGTTCAGGAGCGCGCGCAGTCTGGACGGCTCTTGGGGAAGCAGAACGACACCCGCCGCAAGCGCAAGGAGAACACGAAACCCAAAGGCATGATCTCGACCGCGGCTTCCTTTTTACCGAAGGAAGGATTAACGGACCTGACGGAATCTTCGGAAAATACACATACCCTCCGAGCAGAACCAACGTTTAGCGATCGCGCAGTTCGGAGCCAGCGCCGGGTCGTCTATGAAGAATGTCACGTCGAATAATCGGGGTGCGTCAGGTGCGACGAGGAACCCTGCTGATGCCAGTGCTGCTGTTGAGGGGCTCGGAAACGCCGGCGGTAACGGTATCAAAAGTGGAGTTTTGGGTTCCGAGGAAGCCGTTGGAATAATTCAGGCCGCGCGGGTGATTCGGATGAGAACCTGACATGCAAGTCAGTTTTTCGCCTCAGTACTACTACTCCACATCCTTCTCTTATCTAAGAAAAAAAAAAAAAAAAAAACTATGGAGCTAATGCATACCCACGCACGCATCCCCTCTATTAGCTACTGCCTATACTGTCCTTGAACGCTGTGGGTACGAGGGTTGAGCGATGGGGATTGGTACATGTTTCTTCTCAGCTTTTCCTATTATTACTATTTTCTGGTTCATAGTTCAGTTTTATTGTCGTCTATAAACATTCGCCCACGGTTTACTTATTTGAAAGGGAGGATTTTTCATATTATTGTTTTTATTCCTGCATGTACTTTTTCTTTTCAATGTTTTCAAACTTGGAGCGAATTTTTCTCAATTAAATGTAATTATGTATCTGCAAAAGCCAACAGTCTGTTTCGAACGCGCGGCGTAATTAACCAGCTACTTACAGTCAGTTAACATAATTGTTAGGACACTTGCCTAATTGGAAGCGAAACACCTTAAATCTATCAACCCACGATATAGAAAATATCTAATTATAAGTTTAGTACTTAGTATAGCCCCCCTTATTCTTTATATAGGCGTTAACCCGTTATAACTAGCTATTATATAGCTTATTAACTACCTTAATATTAATAGCCTCCTATTTAGCCTATACTACCTCCCATAGCTCGTCCTCTATATAAGGCCGTTTAAAAGGATCTAAGGCTCTAAACCGACGGCGTAGATACGCCTTTAATATCGCCTATAAGTTTTTAATAAGATTAAGATCTAGACTATTTATAACCTAATCTAACTTTAAAATCTTATTATTATTAAACTACTCTTACACGTACTTCCCGCGATAAATTAATATACCGTTATCTATAAATAGTACTCCTATATCGTCTACGCCTAGATCGTTATAAAATAGAAAGAATTTTAAGTCTAATATTTTATCAATATACTATTATATATTAAACTAAGCTAATCTATCTTACTTATATATTCCTTAGGCGTACGCTATCTATAGCGTACGATAGGGCCCTTCCGGCTATATATAATATATACCTATATTATAATCGACGTTTTAGGCGTTTTAAAGGCCGGCGTAAAATATTTTTATTATATTTATTATTAATAGCGCGTCAACGTATATTTACCGAGTTTAACGGCTATTATATATAGCCGTCTCGTTACTCTATACGATATTTCTTATATCTATTATATTATTATCCTTATACTATAGATATAGAGTAAGCCTAGCGGCCTCTTTCTTTACGTCTAACCATAACTTTTTAATAGATATTTATACCTTAATACCGTGCTTTATAATATTTAGTCGATAGTACGCGGAGAGACCTTAAGGCCGGTATACCGTATTATTTTAGCTAATATATTAAATAGATAATTATTAGTATATTATATAATACGCCGTACGTTATATTTAGTAAGTAGATAACGTCTACCGCTCGAGGGGAGGACGTTAAATAAGCCCGTAGATATATAACAGGAAACAATACGTTAGTATATACTATGTCAGGCGCATCCGGGCGTGCCATGCCGAATGTGGGACCTTCCTTAGTGCTATGGCCTGCTACTGGGCCAGCTGGCAAAAAGGTAGACGAGTGAATAAGCCACTTGTTCGCTTAAAGGCACGCTACATAAGGTAGGTAGGGGACTACCACCCTGGTACTATACGGCCGTTGCGTATAGGCTCGAGCTACCTTAAGGCTTACTACTTATAAGGCACTAGCCTTATATTATCCCCCTTAGGCGCCGTTATACCGCGTACGGTACTGAGGCGCCGTACTACCTTACGTATATACCCTAAAAGGGTATAACCCCTTTTACCCTCGGTACTTATCTAGTAAGACTAGCGCTAGCGCTAGGGCTATATACCTAACACGGCTAGTATATATATGCTGGCGCCGGGCTTGAACCGAAGGTAAATCGGCTTGTTCAGATGTCAGGCGTATTCGGGCGTGCTATACCGAATATGGGACCTTCCTTAGTAATATGGCCTGCTACTGGCTAGCTAGTAAAAAGGTAGACGAGTAAATAAGCCACTTGTTCGCTCGAAGGCACGCTACATAAGGTAGGTGGGGGACTGCCACCCTGGCACTACACGGCCGTTGCGTGCAGGCTCGAGCTACCTCGAGGCTTACCACTTGTAAGGCACCAGCCTTACATACTACTTAAGTAACCGAGTATATCTCGTATTTAGCGATACGAGTATCCTAGCGCCGCATAATAAATAATTTCTACTCGCTGACTTATATCTAAGCGTTTTCCTAGTATTTATATGGTTATTATTGTTAATAAGGCATCGCGATACGGCGCGTCCGATATTAGATATGGGAAATTCGCTTCCAAATTAGGCAAGTGTCCCAACAATTATGTCAACTGACTGTAAAAGCGAACTTACCCAACTAGCGCATGATCACGATGCTGCTGATAACTTCCACAGAGTCAAATGCATCATAAGAGGCGATGAAATCCAGTACCACTAACAGATACTAACGAAGGATGTTTCGACTCTTTCCCTTTCAACCTTCCATGGTCACAAACCTCTCCATTCCCAACTGCGCAGTAAACTCACTGCACGCTATATCTCGGCAAAAGGACTCGGCAGGCTCATAGTGCATGCTGCGTACCGGAATTACTGCTTGGGCCGAGAACTTGAGGGTTCAACCAGCGGATCCGCCCCGGCCAGCAAAATTGCCGCTCTATAGACCTCAAGTTCTCTCATGTCCAGTATCCGGCCGAAGATAGAGTATAGCACTTCGAACGTAAAGGTAATAGTATCGCACAGTCAGGTGTCATAGAGAGGGGAAAAAACAGGACGAAGAAAAAAAGAAAAATGTGCTGTGAAATATAGTAGTGTATAAATAAAATTATGAACCTCGCAGGCAAAAGAAAAAAAAAATAACTCTTGCAACATGCCATACTCCGTCAATCAAAATCAACCATGATTGATATTATAGTATGTTATTTATCTTAAAAACATTCAAAATATTCAGATTTCCTTCCTTCTGGGATAACACTATTATCAAGCTCCGCAAGATTCTCGCAGGTACGTAAAGTCCAAACCGAATAATGGACACTGCTAAAATCGGGCCGCTAAATTCTAACGTCTATGTGGAAACTGCTGGAAGTACTGCGATACCCACGGTAAACATTGTGCACTCGATCTGCAGGTAAAGCTTGACAAACGAAACCGGAGCAGCACCAACTTGAGGTTCCTGACGACGACGAAGACGCAATCCAATTGGAGGTGATTCAGGAGGTTTGATTTGATACCCTGTTCATGCAAACCGCTCTATCCTGAGCTTTTCAGCGACATAGATGTCATTCCTGACTAACTTGGGTTCTCCGTTTATTCAGGGTGACGACTCCAGCAATGAACACCACAATCAACAAGACGAACTCCATCAAGATCCCCCGACGGCGACTCTCGCTCCGGAAAGCGCCGCAGATCCTCATTAACATGGCGCCGAAGTTCACACCGATACGCGCTTCAACGGCGTTTCTCACGGCAGTGTCCAGGGCCTCATTGACGAAAAACGTGCAATCAGTCGCCGTCAGCGTGAAGAGCAGTACATATATCCTCCCGGCACCAGAAAAGGAATACTATCGCGCACCGTTTGGTTGATCTCGATTCCAATATCACGCACCCCACACTCTAGCGTTTCCTCGGGCGCCGGGAAGTTATCCTCCGTTTAAAAATGCCGCTACGTACTGCGCGGGCTGAATTGCGTGCCAACATGGACGAGCTCATGCTAATTATCCCGGTAATTTCCAAACACACGGACGTAAGCAAAATTCATTCTCCCTAGGCCGTCCCGCAAACCAACCCCAATAACGGTCTAGCTGAGGCATGGTATTACCTTGCACCACGTCCCCTTCCGCACGGTTCGAGAGTTTGTAGCCGCGCTGCGTAGTGGAATTGAGCACCTTGAGGACACTCGCGACAACAATCTTCCTGGCAGTGTCCCCCGTGCGGAAGCTGAACGCACCCTCGTAGATCTCAAGTATAACATCCAAAATCCAATAATCGAACGTCATATAGGCCGAGAAGAAGGTATCCAGATGGCTGTTGTGCCGACGGAAATGATCACAAACGCTCTTACAGCCAATGTTCGCGAACTACTCGCTCGGGGCGATTGTTTTTTCCATTTAATTCCTTGGGTAGAGTAACAAACTAACCGGCGGCGCGAGTAGACGCGTTTAGGCTATGCTGCTCCGAGCAGCTATGCGTAAATTAGCCGTATAGTGCACAAGACTGCACCAATAGTTGATTAAGTGGTGGATTTTAGGAACCATTATGAGCCATATTGTGAGCAACTGGGGTCCAAAAATTGATTGACTCTCTAGTGCTTTCTCAATAGTAGATATGAACTCGTCGTTTGACTAATACTACAAATCGTCTCTTCGCTCATATCCACTTCTTTTCTTCTATCATCATATTGTGTTACGTATACCAATTCCTCATTGTAGGCCAGTCTATTTCGCCAGATAGGTTATGAATTTCGGAGTTGAGTTTGTAACTCCTATCTATCTAACTGAGTACCGTAGAAACTGGAGCATAAGCATGCTACCCTGGGCATTTTGGAGTTTTAAGAAATACTACACATGCATGCTTAATCGCAAGTACATGTTTATTCGATACTACGTGCCTATAATACACCATAACCCTAACCTAATTTTACACATATTTTATATATTAAATCGACGAGATCTGTCGTTATTTGATAGTTTTGTGAAATTTTATAAGTTTTTTTATATATGGATTATAGCATACATGCTTATCCGCGATCTTTTGATGGTTTGTTGGAAATGTTTTCGCATGCATATATAGAAATCCCCCTCTTCTATGTACTAACACGAACCGGCGTGTGTTAAACGAACAACACGCACAAGAGAGTGCCATAATATCGCATCTTCATGATGCACAGAAGTGTACCTTCATGATGCACACCAACCTTTGTATGTAGAACCAAAGACTATATAGGATATAGGATTTCCCTTAACTAGTAAGAGCAATCACCAGTGATAAATGTAGCCATCATTCAATATATACTATTAATATTAGATAACCGCAAACACCTTATAAGCAAGCAATAAAGCTTACCTTAGGCGTCACTACGACTAAGGACTTCATATGAATAAACGCCCCGCCTAGTACAGTGCCTTGACAACTCCCCCTTTGAGTGAAGACACCGGATAGGGAAATACTCGGTACTTCTCTAGGTATACCGAAAGGGAGCCCACGTGACATATACTTATTAGCGAGTACATGTTTATTCAAGCGTACGCACTTCTGCTCCAGTTTCTACGGTATATTCTTACGAGACTTTCTAATTTATCCTTTTCAATTATACAACGATCTCATTATGTCTAGCCGTCTAGTTCTCCGAACACACCTAATGTGCTGATGCAAAAACAAAGTTTCTCCAGGCGAAACGACCGATGTCATTTCTAGACCTGGGTTTGATTATGTTGGGCGAAAGAGTCTAGCTGTGAAACAGGCCGTTCAAAATGAGCTCTCTCAAGTTCGAGCCAGTCACATGGCACGGATCGAACTGAGAATCGCCGGGTCACATTTTCCCCGTTGAATACCTCAGTTTATATAGACAGCTGAGTCTTGCCGTGTATTCGGTTCTAAACCTCTTAATGCAATCGCTATGAAGCTTGATACCGAATAGAACCCCTTTTCTCAACTCTGACCATATATACGTGAACCAGGTTGTGATACAATCGAGATTTGATCCGTTTTGAATGTGATAATAGTCCCTAGTTTCGTTCCCTCATCTTTGGGCAGAGAGATGTTCTGTTTCATCTCCATCTAGATAGAAAAATTCGGATAACAAAGGAATTGCTTTCGGAAAAGTTATAGCGCCTTGTTCGCGCATGTCCACGGAATTTCTTTGAATTTTCGAACCTGATAAAGCCAAGGGGCCAGTTTCTGCCTTGAGTCCTGTACTTTCTTGTTAAACAAAGCTCCGTTCATTAAAGCCTTACATGAGTCCGTTTGGAAACAAATTTTTTTTCTATTCCTCTGTCGGGCCTTCTCAAAACGAAACAAAACATCCAGTCCGTCACCACGAGCAAATCTATCACCATACTGTAGTTCATTCTCTCGCAATCGTTTCCCTGCGATTCTTCTCTGCTGCTTGCGAGTATTTAAAGCCTTCGAAAAAGCTCATCTTGCTGAATTATATCAATCTAGCGAAACCGACGAACTTTCAAGTCTCTCCTCGCTCATTCGGAATCAGCGGCTAGAAACATCGATTCGGACCTCACGGAAACCCACCCAAACCTAGTACATAAGAGGTCCACATTTCAGCAAACGGCCCACGGTCGAGTTCAAGACCAGGCGTGTTGAATATTTACTTACCCTAAATCATCCCTTGCCGGGGAAACCTCGGAGACCCAGGCGGTACTACGCGTCCCAGTAATGCCAACCGATCTCTCGCCACCCTCTCTTCCGACTGTACAAGCCAAAATTAGCTAATCACACGCAGAACGAATACTCCGATATGCTTACGAAAAGCGCCTGGGCAGAGGCTGCGGAGGAACATTTGGCTACTCGGCTTCGAGAACTAGATAAAAGGGAACAGGCGCAGAAGGAAGCGATCCTGACGAATACGGGCTCGTGTGACATATCTTCCTACAAGAACCACATCGACACTCGGAAGATAGCCCACTCGCCCACTGATTATTCGATAGCTACAAAACCCAGTGACACTTGAAAGAAGCTTCCCACATCACAATGCCAAAAATGTCACAAATAAACAAAGCAAGCGGCCTATTAAATCACCCAAAAAGTCAACCCAATTCTGTCTACAATTCTGCGAGTAAGCCTCTCCAATTTACAAGAGTAAAAACTTGAACGAAAACTACGTAGGAAAGAAAAATAGCCGGGGCTAATATTTCATGCCAGCAATTGCAAATCCGATCGAACTACCAACTGGAGGATTGGTCCTGACGGCACGATCATTTGTCAGGCCTGTTGGATGTACTGGAAAGCGCACAATAGAAACCGCCCAGTAATAACGGACGACCCTAGCAAACACAAACGATCAACTACAAACAGCGATAAACAATCCTCAATGAAAAGGGCCGCAACGACGTCTCCTGCCTTTCAAGCATCCGTGCCTTGCAAATGGAATATTTCAGGTGTAAGCCGCCTAAGACTTCAAACTTGTTTCAATATGGTTGTCGTGTACACCTTGTTTCATGTAGCTTGCTGACTTTCTTTGATTCCTTGTTTCTTTTTTTTAGTGCCGCGACGGCGACTGTTGTTCTGAGTGCACGGATATCAAACCGCAGTATCCGACGGATAACAAAGTAGATACTTACCAAGTTCCCACGACAATCGTACACGACGTCTCGAAGAAGCGTAAATACGAGAATTCTGGTAGAGCAGTCGAACCGGTTAGACCGATGAAAAAGCGTGTCCGCACTGCTTCGGTCGATAATATAGCAATCACTTCTTGCGATAAACCCGCCGCAAACCGCCGAAAACCGAACCTTCGAGTCCGGCGATCAAATTAAACCCCGTTCACCGAGAGTAACGCGTTCACGATCACCAGCACCGCCAGCTTACAGCGCCGTCCTTGCTACTGACACCGCTACCGCCGCTGAGAGGAGCTGTGTCATACCCCGTTCGGTCAGGATCTTGTTGACGGCATAAAGTCCGAGTGTAGCAGGCTGAAGAAACTCTATTCGTCTTACCCCGAGAACAGCCAGTTAAGAGACGTCGCCAGGAAAAGTGGAGAAAGAGACGAGAAGCTGCGTGATAGCTTATTGAAACAATATCTGCACGCCGAATACGAAATTCTTGATTTGGGTTTTACTCCAGACGTGGAGAAAGAATTAATTCAAGCTAATGTTACGGGCCTGCTTCAGAGCTTGAGCCTGTAAGGCTTATTATATATAGGAACATAAATTAGTTGTCTAGGAGGAAAGATTAATTAAGCTACGAAACGCAAATTCGGAACTATTAGAAGCAGATCCGCCATCATTCGTTCTCTCAAGACAAATCGAAATCAAAGTCACAGATAAGGTCAAATTTTGTAAACCAAAATAAATAGGAGAAGTACTCTACTTCATATAAACTTCTCTCTCTAATCACCTTCTTTCAGCATTCTTTCAAATTCGCCTCCATCAATTGTGCCTTCTTTGATTCGCCAAGTTGTTTCGCTTGGATCTTCTGTTCAGTCTGTAAGCGCTGCGTCAGCTTCCGATTTGGAGGTTCTTGGCAATCTCTAGGACTTGGCACTTTGCCACCGCCTTCAGGAGATTGTTGGTAGGATCCGAGGAAGTGAGATCCTTCAGTTCTTGCATGTTAGAGCGCATGGCGTCCATAAGGCCCTGTACGGACTTATAGGGAACGTGGTTGCTCTTGTTCGTACTTGTTTTTAGTGGAAATTTTGCGGCGCTGGCGCTTTGCAGCCAACTCAATATTTGATTCAAGCTCGGTCGCGAAAGCGGAACGCTTCGTCACTCGTGCACTATGAGTCTGCTTTTGCCCCGGATTGTATCTGGGTACTTATACATCTCTGGTAAATCGCTCGGCGCTCGAATTAGGGTCGTACACGCATTCCCATTTGTTGCCGTTCGGGGACACCCTATACGCGCAGCCGCCGCATTCAGGTTTCTTGCGGTCGCACTTTTTGTTGATGTTCAGAGTGTAAATTAGCAAAGAACTGAGATCGGTCGGGGTCAAAGTGCAAAGCCTACTTTACCGCTGGCCCATCTACAACGGTATAACGGGATAGAGCGACTACTTGCTAGCTATTGGGCATGCCAAAGAGGCATGACAAATCTATAGGCATCGAGGTGATGCTTGTATAGCTAAGGAACAAGGAACTTCAGCTAGAGATATCAAGATCTCAGCTAGAGATGTCGGGGAGATTACGACGACAAGGCTCTACGAGCCGTCGAGGCAAATTATATACATTATATTAAGATTATAGTATTATTAGTTATTATATATAGTATCGTATATTCCCTCAGTTAGTCTAGTTAGTTCTATAGTTAAATCTATAAGTTCGATCCTATCCTATATTATTAGATATTATACCATATATCTACGCTAATAGGTTATAAGCCCGGTAGTAATATATCTTAATAAACGTATAGACTTACTTCTTAATCTCCCTAAACGATATATCTTACGATATTTCTTTTACTAAAGTTTAACGAGGTAAAGTTAAAGGCTAACTTACGAACTACCTCGATTAGAGTACCTATATAACTACGTTCCTTAAGTATAATAAAGTCTAGGATATTACTAGTAAACCGCTTAAGGCTACGGCAGCCGATATAGAGCTAAGTACTAAAGATTAAGATAACGACTTAAAGGCGTATACTATTATCGAAACTTACTACGAGGTAGAGACTCGACGGGCTTATCTACGATCTATTAATAGTAGCGCGAATAAGGTATAAGATACCTTAAGTTCGGCGTATATCGCTATTACCGCTATTAGTAAACCTTATATTAGAAAGTAGCTAAGGTAGATTTAACTTAAGAATAAAGTTAATATTTAAGGATTTATATAGAAGTATCGAGATCTTATTAGAATATATAATAAGATATTAGGCTCGATCTTAATAGAGAAAACTAAGGCGGAAACGGTAAAAAAGACGGAGCTAGGTATAGGCTTAAAGGATAATATAGCTATAATAGAGGCTATTAATTTTATCTATAGTAATTTAGTAGCGACTAGAAAACGTTATTATAAATTTTTAATAGATAATAGATTTAATAGTAAAGAATTGACCCTCGATATACTTGAGAAGACGCTACTCATTAAAAAGGTAAAGCGTAAAATACGATATACCGGAGACGTTAGCTCTAAGAATAATAAGGCGCTATTTAGAAGGAAATAGTTAAGGTAAAATCTAAAGAAACGATAAAAAGGTTTATAAGTTTAAGATAATATTATTATTATGATAAGGTTAGATATAAGAGGACCGACTATAGAAGTATATAAAGGATAAAAAGGATAGCGGTAATAACGGAGTATTAGGCTTATAGTATAAACTTAGTATAAAATACTAGCTCTTAAAGAACGATCTGATAGTTCCTCGACTTAGGTATATCTTCTTATATAATAATAGAAAAGAAGTATTCTCTACCTATAAACCCCTCTTAAAGCTATAGAATATTATAATCGGTAATAGAGAAGTACTATAGGCTATTAGTATTAGCTTAATATTTATAAGGCTTAGTAGGGAGTATAGCGGTAGTCTTATTAAACTTAAGAATACGCTATACGCTCTAAAGATAAAGTATAGCCTATTTTAATCTCTCGCGTAGATAAGGTAAAATATATAATAATGATCTAATAAGGTAGATATACGTAACTAGACCGGGGCTAAGAATTAAAGCTACTATAAAAATAGAACTATAAAAGATCTTAGGTAAGATTATATATCTAAAGGAAGAGTTTAGCTCTCGCTACTATATAAGAAGTATATAACGGCTTAGATATATCGGTAAGGATTATATAAGTAAATAATTAAGTATAGAAACGTTATCGGTATTACTAAAAATAGTAGAGATCTATAGGGCTATATTAACTACGAGGCCTATAAACTTACTAAATTAAAGGCTATACTAAACCGCGGAAACCCCGTTTAAGTAAGTATAAGCTAATAGAGATAATCTTCTTAGATTTTACTAATAGACGTATATAAAGAGTCTTAGAGATTATATAGGGTTTATTACCTTCTTTAAAGGAATAGTTAGAAGTCTTAGATTTACTTTATAAAAGATAAAAGTAGAGATAATCTCTTATACTTTAATAGTACTCTTAAGATAGCTAAACGTTAGTTAAACCTTAAGCTTATTAAACTATAATACGATAGAAGTAAAAAATATACTTTAATCGATAGACGCTATAAAATAAAAATATAGTCTATATCTTAGCTATATATATCTTAATAAAATAGCGTACCTAAAAGCTTAATTAGATTCTTATCGATAGATTAAAGGTAATATTAGCCACATCAAAATTACCGCCGTAGCTATAGATAGAGCGGTAAATTATTATAATCTAATCTATAACTATACGCTATTAAGGCTACTCGAGATACTAAAAGATAGTAACAGACGATACCGTAGAAAAGATAGGAAGATAGAACTCCCGACATCTTAAACTTTAGAATATTTAGTAAACTATATATATATATATCGATAGTAAACTTTAGAAGAAGCCAGATAATACTACTAAGAAAATATATTTTATAGGCTTAGAGGCTTATAATATCTACTAAGTCTAGGATCTTACTATCTAGAAAATACTAATCTATAGAGATATTAAATTCCCGATTAAATCGACCTTTAAAGTATATAACTTCGTAGAGGATAATAAAGATTCTCGAGTACTTAAACGGTAACGGCGCTAGATTATAATTAAAACTTAACTTCCGATTATTAATTAAATATCTACGAGACATTACGTTAGAGTAGCCTAATTAGCTAGATTATAAGGATAAGAGCGAAGATCTCGATAACGCTAGCCTATAGCTAAGATCTAAGGATACTCGCTCTTATAGAGGAAGTTACGTAATACTATAAAATAGATCTACGATAATTAATTAAAGGTATTAGGTATATTTCTAAAATTGCTAAAGATAGATCTAGTAGTTAAACTACGAAGATACCCTATAGACTAGGATACGTTAATAAAGATCTAATAGCTATATACCTTAGAGAAAAGGCCTATAAAGGATTAATAATATATATTAATAAATTAGAGCTACTTACCTATAAAAAGGCTATAATTCTATAAACTATAAAGAATAGTATATATCGATAGATTAAGAACTATCTTCGATTAAAGAATAAGACGTATAGAAACTTATAGATTCTTAAGATCTCTTTTAGAAGATAATATCGTCGATAGTAAATAGATATTTAAGTATAAGCGCGATACTATCGGTCAGATTATAATACTTAAGTCGAGACTAGTTACTCGAGGTTTTATATAAAAATAAAAAATTAATTATAACGAGATATACGTACTAGTAGCTAAGATATTAATAATAAGGCTATTCTTCATATTAGTAGCCTAGCTTAATCTAGAATATAAGTAGATAGATATAATAATAGCCTTCCTCGTACCTAAACTAAAATAAAGAATTATCGTTAGGTCTCTAAAAGGAAGTAGAATCGATAGATTAGTTTAGTTAATAAAGACTCTATACGGCCTTAAATAATTACCTCGAAAATAATACGGAGAACTTACCTTAGTTCTTAAATTATTTAAAGTTTAAAGTTTATTAGCTTAATAATAGCTTATTTATTAATAAGGATTATCGGCTAATAATAATTATCTACGTCGATAATCTATTAATAGCTAGATCTAATAAATATAAAATTAAGATACTTAAACGAGATCTTAATTTATATTTTAAGATAAGGATATAGAGTCGGTAGCCTATTTCTTAGATATATAGGTAGAACGGACTAGGTCTAAAAAATAACGCCGCCTAGTACTATATTAGTCGTATATATATAATCGCTCTTTAAAAGATTTAGGCTCGAGGATACTCTTAAGATTAATACTCTTATAAAAAGGAAAAATATTCTTTAAATAAAAGATTAAGATACTATACCGGTAATATAATATTAATAGATAGTAAGAAATTTAATCTATATTCTATTTACTAGGCTAACTAATACTTTCGCTATCTTAACGCTAGGGTAATACGTTAACGAGGTAACTAAACTTATAAAAAGGTAATAAGAAGAGTATTTTAATATTAGAGAGGATCCCTTAATCGTACGCTTATGTACTATACCTATAAGATAGAGGATAAGATACTAGATCTACGTATTTACGTAAACGCGACTAGGCTAGATATAAGCTTACTTATAGATCTACTACCGGCTATATAGTAACGTTTAATAGAATAGCTATCTTATACTATTTAAAGAAATAACGTACTATAGCTACTAGTAGTACTAAGGTAGAATATATAGCTATAGGGAAGGCTTTACGGGAAGCTCTCTAGGTACTTCGGATACTAAAGGATATATAGCGAGCCTTTAAGTTTAAGGCTCCTAATAGTATTAAGATATATATAGATAATTAAAGCGCTATTAGTATTATAAAGGATCCTAAATACTATAGTAGAACTAAGTATATCGATATATAATATTACTTTATAAGAGAACTAGTTTGAGAAGGAACTATTAAGCCTCGATATATAAGATCGGAGAATAATATCGCGGATATACTTACTAAACCGCTTATAAAGATATCTTATGATAGCGCTATAAAGGCTATAGTATAAGAAGATAGGATAAAGATTACTAATATTATCGATAAGGGAGGTACTAGCTATTAGGTATACTAAAGAGGTATAATAAATCTATAGGCATCGAGGTAATACTTATATAGCTAAGGAATAAGGAACTTTAGCTAGAGATATTAAGATCTTAGCTAGAGATATCGGGGAGATTACGACGATAAGGCTCTATGAGCCGTCGAGGCAGATTGCATATATTATATCAAGATTATAGTATTATTAGTTTATTATATATAGCATCGTGTATTCCCTCAGTTAGTCTAGTTAGTTCTGTAGTCAAATCCACAAGTTCGATCCCATCCTACATTATTAGATATCATACCATACATCTGCGCCAGCACTACTCTCAGGGAGGAGCGTTAGCCGCTTTAGTCGCCGTCAACCCGGCTACCTTCTCAACTTTGCGCTGGCGTTCCAGCTCTAGCCCTATAGGACGAGATTGGCCGTTGTGATCTCTAAGATATTTGTAACAACTTCGCGGTTCCTCATGCCGTTTTTATCTTTCCTCCAGGAATAGCTTGCAACCTTAACAACGTTGCAGTTGCTGAGATACTATTGTTAGAATCTGGTATAGTAGAGGGAGCCAGTCTATAGAGGAAAGCCTTACTAGCATTGCAACTCAGGTTCAAGCGTATTGCTTCAGGAGTGCCACCCCCTCGAAAATCATCGTCGTTGTTATTATCATCTCCTTCATCCCCTGCCTCCTCCTCACCCTCCTGGAATCGCTCTTGCTGACTGCAATCCGAGCTTAGGTCACCCTGGCTCCCGTTTGTCGGCCCCTTCAAGCGACCACTCCTGGTCGAAACGCGGTGCCGTGAAGACCGACAGATCTAGTTGTTCCGTGGTAGCGCTTGGACAAGCCACGCGCGTTGCATAAATACCCACCTTGTCCCACATCACACCTCCATAGGCTCGTGTTATTTGCACCGCAGTTGTTGCAACTTCTCTCTACGCGACCCGTCCCGATCGAGATTCATCGTCACTTTCGGAAGCAACATTTTCTTCATTTTTCGACCCATTATCAGGAGGTCCATAGCGTCATCCAGTTTTGTCCTGACTTTGTCCTTTTGGTCCGTGCTCGACGCGAGCTTTTTCTCTCTCAGCAGCATCATTTCGCGTATTTCGTCGGGCGAGAGGCTGAGAGCCCCGACGCGACTTCGAAGTTCACATCTCGAACGGTCGCGTGGGTAGCGGAGGATTCGCCGCTTCTATTTTTGCCTGACCGAACGGGGGAGGCTCCATTGAATGAGATAATTGTATGTTACCAAGAAGGGGCGGACGATACGTGGATCTTGAATCGAGCGCGATGATCTGCGCATAGTGAGACTACTGGTTCTAGCAAGACACGAAGCTAGCTATGAGATGTTATATCCTAAGAATACGAAATTATGAAAGGTGTAAGTATTGCTTTCTTCTTCACCACCAGTATAAAGTTGGTGCTCTAGGTAGCAAGGAGTACCGAAGCATTGTTTGCTATGTAAAGTCCGGATTGTAAAGTCAAGAGGACGAGCGCGAGAAAACCTAACAAAAAAAGACAAACCGCCGCCGTAAAAACAGAAGAAAATCGCACGAAATATTCAGCAATGCCTATTTAAACAATTTTACGACTACATATTAACCAATAAAGTGACCGGCAACTTGCTACGTATGTACATTGCTGAATAGAATGATGACACTGCTAAGACTTTCCGACAATCCACGGCTATGCACACTGTCGCGGCGCTCTTACAGGTGGGAGATTGCCAGCTCAGCTTCCCCTGAACCAACGCTTATCTAGGGGGTCCGCAGCCAGATACGTGCAGTCTCCCGCCTCGAATGCTCTCCAGATAGGGCTATCTTTACGCTTCAATATGCGTTGCAAGGAAGTCCTCAAGGTTTGCCCGAAGGAGTTTCTCTTCGTCTGACTTTGCAAACTCGACGCTAAAATCTCCGCTTGAAAGTGAAGTGCTAATTCTCGCCGCGGAGCTTTCGTAGGCCATCCGGTGGTATTTTTTGACGGCAGCTTTCAATGTTTTTTGTTCATCGCACGAGGGATGCAATTCTTTAAGCGCAACAAGCTCAGATCTAAGATCATCGATGAACTGTCGAATTGTGCCAAACTTATCGATACTAGGCCTTGTGATGGAAGACCGCTTCGTAGTGGTCTGGACATTGTCCTTCGCAAGTGTCTTGGGGCATGACTGGGATTTTGTGGGCAATTTCGTTACCGGGAGAGACGGCGTTTCTTGGGTCTTTTGCAGGTGTTCGCCCTCACGTTTGATGTCGAAATTGGAACAAAAGCGCTTGGTGGCAGGGAAATTTTTTATCTCCGACCTCGCAGTTTCGCTTTAATATCTCCTTGGAGACTTGCGTAGGTGTTGCTCTGTACATATCCGGCTTGCTAGCTGTGGCGTACTTGAAGTTTGGATCGTGATAGCATTCCCACCCACGTCTTGTTCCATTTACGCATTTTGTGACGCACTCTATGCAAGGGCTTCCACCACTACACTTTTAAAATAAAACGCCGGAAAATTTGCGTTAGAAAAATTTCTATTTATCCAGCAGTAAGTGTCAATCCAGAGACTTTTACTTACGCGTATACCATCCCACTTGCAAACAACACGGTTGTTTGTTGCGGCTGAGCTCCGACAGCGTGGCAGCGGATCCTAGTTTTCCATTCTCTTGAAGTAGAGCAGCCGTTTCCATCCTGTTAACGCGAAGCCTCTGTTGACGGGCCTCTTCCATGACCTGTGGTCGTTCTTTATTATATCTCCTCCAATGCACCCAGCAGGCCCTACAAACAATTTTACCGTTGTGGCCAGGGCTCCAAGCACTCGTTTCTTCAGTTCCGCAGTTTCTACGTCGAGATTGGTTATGGAATGACAGTTAGCGTAGTGAAGTAGCCACACTTCTCCTGATGCGAGGACTTACGAGCAGGTTCGAACGACTGCCGTCTCTGTAGTTGTGCGGGATGAGTTAGTCTCGGGTTTATCATCATCCGAGGAGCGGTTCCTGTTTTTGCGAGAAGTAGAAGAACGCGATATCAGATCAAAAGCTCTTGGACCGAGACCCGTGTTTAAGTGCCAAGTTACTTCGAACACTTTCGAGTTTTCAGTCCAGCATGTTAATGCACTGCTTGTGAGATTGGGATCACCAGACTCTGGCGTGTCCGTGACCAACGCCTCACGACACGCCGTTGGTGGTGTTACTTTCTCAATATTTTCTTGCGAGCGAGACGTATCGATCTTCAGCGGTGCATAATTAGTTGAAAAGAACGCCTCGGATCGCGAGATGGATCGAGCATCCCAACACCGGTGTTCGGCGAGCCGGCGAGAGGACAGCCTTTTAGAAGCGCCGGTTTTCCTGGAAAATTCGTCGATAGTTTCGGTAGGTTATGATCCACAGAACCGAGGAAGAGGGGAGGAATGATATGGGAATTGGGTATCCTGAACTTTCCACTTGCCGGGAGGCCTTGGAGGATTTAATAATACATGTTTATGACCGCCCAAAAACTTAGCAAAAAAAAAAAAAAAAAAAAAAAAAGAAAGCACGCGTTTCCAGTATACTACAGGTTTGGCTACAAAAGTACCTTGATAGTTGGTGTGCGCTATTGAGCAGCTGGCGAATCTCTTGTTTCGTTTCCGCACTCATCCAACCCTTTATTTTGTTCGCTCTTTCGTTCTCTCTCCGATTCTTTGATCTCAGACCCAAGCCAAGCCCAAACGATGAAAGAAACAGCGAGCTTGTAGTAAGATGCCATCCCTGTACGCTTTTCCTGAGATCAAGGAAGCATAATAGGCGGCGCTTGTCTCCTACCCTGCCCAGCTTCTCTAAGGGAGTTACGAGACAAGCGGAGCTCAGACGTCCAAAGAAAATATTTCGCAGCGTTGAGAACGTTTCCCCCAAATTGCGTTTCAAGGTAGGAGTGTCCGGAGAGCTTTTCATTAGCGAAGTAGATCACCTTTGTTTAGATCTAAGGAGGGAATATGGAGGAGTCTTCGTGCACTCTACTATTATAACTAACGAGTCCAAACAAGCTGAAATAATAATTGACCAATAAGAAATTGACTGTGGCAAAGGAAATGAAGCGCTGGAATTACCCGGACTTAATATTACTGCAATGAATGTAACAAAAATAGAGGAAAGAGTGAAAGGAAGAAAATAAGGCACGCGCGAACCCGGAAAGAATGAAATCGATTTTAAATCTCCTTTCGCAAATTCGTAACCATTCGGCGACTCGGGCCGCAAGTGCCGGGGAAATCGAACTGATATTGGTGACCTCTATGTCCATGTCGGATCTTTGTATACCAAGTAGCATCCCCATCCCCTTGTTTAGGAATTTGGGGGTCCACGCGCTGCTGGCCTGGCATACCATGAAGACTGTTTTGCACCACACCTTCTTTGACCACCCTAGTTGGTCCACCTTGCCTGAAGGGTGCGTAGCAAATTTTGAATTTTCGCGGCTAAGATAATGGCGTTCGCGTCGGGGCTGGAAGGCGCGATCGAGGTGGCGTTATCATGTCCATCAGACTTGGTTGTGACTTGGGATTTGATATTACTGGAGGAGACTTTTCTTCATCTTCCAAAACCCCAGTGCCGGAGCGGCTTCGACACCCAGGCTAGAACCGAAAGAAGGAAAACCAACAGGTGGGATAAATAGACGAGGCTTTTCATAGTAAGTGAAAATAGCGGTTATAAGAAACGTATAATAAGCATAAGAATCAAAGTCGATCCTTCGGTTATCTCGAAGACTGGCTCGGAGCGGTACGTAAGGTAATACAGTGACTTCGTCGGTTGCTATGGCGTAGAAAATGAAGGAAAGTTTTCAGTTGACTCAGACTATCTCCGCAGAGGACGAATATATCGAATAGTTGGATATCGAAGTTGCGTGATGATGGACTGCCTATACCCGACCTGCCAAGGTTCTTGCTCAGTTATATAACTGGCTCCGAACAGCCATAAACACTATCCGCAGGGTTCGCGGTCACCCAATATAGTAACTATAGTCATCTGGGTAAATTTTGTTTAGCCTTGTTGTTCATTAGTGTCTGTTTGGATGAGAAATCCAGAAACAAAACTCCTACACGTACGCCCATAGCCTAAATTCCGCCGAGCAACGCGCCACGCATTGATATTTAGATCCTCGCCATTCGTCTATGCGGGCAATATTGTTTCATGAAACGAAACCAGACGTCTCCATAATTCATGCAAGTCTCACGTCGCCGATCGTCAGTATAAGGATTAATGACTAGATGCTCCAAAGCGGTTTAGCCCTTAACCCTGCATCGTCGTGTTTGGACAACATGATCGAAACAGCCGAGTTATTTCAGGATTTAAAGGACATATAATATATAAACATTCATTTTTGTTCTGAGGGCCTGTAATACTCCTCTAAAAGTTTAGACGTTTCTTTGAGCTCGTTTGTAAAAATCTCACGATACATCTCGCCACGAGGATTGGGGCTCGAAGCGCGGTTGACATACACGGAAAAGCCACAACCAAAAGCCTCGAGACTTGTTGCGAACGAAACAAAACACCTTTTCCTAGTATCGCCATCGCTATGTCTGTATTACTATACGAAGATTTAGGGTAGATTTTTACGGTGCTTCGATGGATTCTACCTGGAATGAATTCACTCGCGGCTGGAGCGATCATGCCAGATTTTTCCGATTGCTGCCATCAAAGAGAGCAGATTAGATTGGTCTGCAGCCGCAGAGCTACTGGATGTCTCAATTTGAGTCAAACAAGTTATACAATAGGAGGCTCGGGATTGAAGACAAGCAAGATCGACAACGAGACCAATAATTTCAACGAGGAAATACACGAAAAAAAAGAAAAGAAAAGAAAAAACGCCTATTTCAAAGTCTCTGGGTCTGTCTTGGATAATACGTGTAGGGGTTGGGAACAAAATAGTGCGGAAATCGGCCGTTCACCTGCTGGCCTAGATCACGGCTCAGACTTGCAACGGCGCTTGGTAGAGTTTCCAGTCGCTGCTCGTATTGAGAATTTATGATAGAAATTGTATCTTGCGGGAACGCGGTCCCTGGGAGGAAGTTGGCGGCTGCGGGAGTTTGGTTGCTGCGAGGGCGGGTGTCGCTTTTTTGTTCCATGGGAGCCAACTATTCTTAAAAGGTTTCGCTTCTATTTTGTTCTTGCTCTGAGGACGCGCGGGGTCGCGTTGGAGCCCGGCCCAGCGCCCTGTGCTGGCGCCGCGTTCCTAGAACTACCGAGGCCGTACACTGGTGGTTGCTTGTGATAGAGATGGGGGTCAGTGGAAGCTGGCAGACCCGCAACGTTGGCCCTTGAGCTCCCGCCACCCGCGACGGCGTTTTTGGGATTTTGGGGAATTATTAATGTTAATTTTGGGCGCTTTCCGATCTGTCCTGCAGCATGTCCGGGCCCTTGATGAGGACCCTGTCCAGCCGCGGTTTGCCCTAAGGGCGGTACCTGTGTACCCGCGGCTGGCGGAGGCGGCCGTACAGGCACTCCTGGTAGAGGAAAGGGCGGTACCTGCGTACCCGCGGCTGCGGAGGCGGCGGTACAGGTACTTCTGGCAGAGGAAAGGGCGGTACCTGTGTACCCGCGGCGGCGAGGCGGCGGTACAGGTACTTCCGGTAGATGCTCGTCTACCACCCCAGGGTCGGCGATTCCTATCTGGTTATGTCTGGTAGGAGCAGCTTCAGCTACCGAGCGAACGCCAACGAGAAGACAACCAGGAAATGATACCAAGAAACGGAGGGCTTCATGGTTGAATGTTAAAGCAGGGCCGGTTAGGGAGCTTAGCACAATCAGAACGCGTGCGATACTAAGACTTGATGCGGAGAGGAGATATACAGAGAAAGTATATGATGGATTCGAAGAGAAGAATGCGAAGATGTTGAATGAGCCCACTGTAGTACTGCGAAGAGGAAAGTTCTAGTAAGGGTTGCTCAACGGACCTATATAATAGCAATTGGGACTTTTTTGTTATTCAGAGACAAAGAATAATGCCTTCTGTTAAGTCGGATATCATGCGATGATAGGCTAATACCGCCACGATACTTCGCCTCGCGTTTATGAGGCTAAATTTGTTTCCACGATGCAAAAACCAAGATACTTAGCCTTGCTAGACCTCGGACAGTATACCACTATATACATCCGATCATTCATCCACCACGTATCGATAATTTCCTCAGAAAGCTCTTTCTTCTACCCCTAAGCCCCTGCTTTTTCGTCTCTAGATTAGCACGAACGATTTTGCTTTCTAGATCATATATATCTTGAGAAACAGGTTTCAGGGCGGTTTCTCGTCATCTACAAAATCGTGTTCATGACACATGAAGGCACAAAGGGCCCTAACTGGATTTAACAATGTGTTTATAGGTTATGAGAAAGATTGAGGCCCAGAGAAACTAAAAGAGGAGAGGTAGAACGCCTGCGTGAATCAGCGGCGCCTGCCAGTGTGGGCGTAACAATCGGCGTTCCTTTGATAGATTTGTTAGTGAACGGGGGCAATCTCCTCTTATACGCGATTGAAAAAATAACATCATAGCTATCTTGGAGAAACGCCGAAGCCGCCAGTATCGGAAACAGAACAAACAAAACATGGTGATAGCAATACAAATATAATTTACACACAACTAAAGACATGCTTGAAAAACCAAAGTATATACGAAGAACGTCCATTTACATGCCGAGAAGTGACGTTAAGCGATTGCGCAATATGTCTAAGAATTTTACCCGCAGCCCGGAGATGACCGTCCCAAAGTGTCCTCCTCTTCTAAGGTCGGCGGGAGATGGTAATTTGAATAGTTCGGAGGAGCGGCTTTCGCAGCCAGATGAACTCCCATGAGGCAGGCAAGAATTAAGTGGTGAAGTGCGACTGAAATGTTCATCCTCGCACGTACTGCAGGGGAGCGATGAACCCTGCCAATGCGACCGACCAATCGCAGACGGAAAAATCGATTCTTAGAGGGATAAAGTTCTGATGTACTACAAGAAGCTACAGTACTCGGAATTGCACTAGAATGCTCTGCCGTGATCTTACTGCAGGCATAGGCGATAATATAATCGAAACATCGCACATCCTGGAATACAAGATCTATATAAAGCCCTTTCGCGGGCGTCCTTGTGAGACTTTGCGGTGCTTGTCCCGTGGGGCTGGAAGATTATTTTGGGCGCTGTCTGTAGAACAGGCTAAAATTCCACGATACACCTCGCCACGAGAATATCGGAGGCTCAATGTACGGTTAATTTCACGGGATCGGAAAGTAAAGTCGAAATGCCTCCATGCCTCATGTAAACGAAAAAAAAAAACGTTTTTTTTCCCCGGATTCTATGTACCAGTAATTTTCCAGTGCAGCGAATGAAAACGAGACTTTAGCCTGTGGCAAGGAGTGCCATATCAAACAAGGAGTGCCATATCAAATCTCCGTTTCACAGTTTCTCTGGCGACCATTCGTTTTCATGGTTGTGAAATCGAGGCAGCACGTAGAGAAACATCCACAAGGAGATCAGTGTACTGAGTTCCAGGGGCTCTATTCTACAGAATGGCGACAGAATCCAAGCACTATTCACGTTTTCTTCGGAAAAACGTGACCAGACTCTCAAGAATTCGTTGGGTCTCAATTAATCAAACTACCTTGTTAACATCACGATCACTGGCATGACGATTGCGATAGCTGTAATGAGTAGACTTAAAAAGACGGATTTACAGTAAACAGGGAAGGAAATTGATATAGTATAACATGAAGTTAAAACAATAAGAGCAACATTATATATCAAGGGACGTGAGGGTGCTCTGTGGAACAGACCACGGATTGAGAAAGAAACGCATGAACTCCAGCCAAAAAGAAAGAAATAATGAAAAACACAAAAAAAAAGAAAAAAAAAAAAAGATCGGAAAGGAGAGAAGAAGAACGAGGGGAAGGGGAAGGAGGAGAAGACAAAGAAGAAAACCATGCACACACTTTTGCAATTTAAAATTTTGCAATTTAAAAAATAAGTCAGATAGTGGGTTAAAATCACATGTACATGATAAAGTACAAAATATTTGAATACAGCTATGTAGGTCGGGGAATCATAACAATCAAAGATAACCATAATACTCTTTTTGGGCACGGGTCAGTTCAGATATTTAATCCTGGTTCCTAGGTCAGTATGGAAGGCGTCCTGCCAGTGCACTGGCTTGTGGTCCGTTGTAGGAACCTGAGGCAGGGTGATCGCGGTATCCGAGGACGTTCGGGAACTGGCGCCCTCTTTTGGTCGTCTGAGGCGAGCGCAGGCGCCGTAGAATGATGCTGATCCGGGTTCTGGAGCGAGCCCACCTGCTGGGAGGAATGAGCCTCAGGCACCTTTGGAGGTATCGGCGGAGGCGAAAGACTAGAACCCTGCGAGCCGCTTGATTGTGGTCGTGGAGAGTGCTGGGGCGAGCCTCCACCGAAGAACTCTGCTTGGGGGCCCTGGATGCTGTGACGTATCAGGCTCAGGTGCCTTTGGGGGATCCGGCGACGACATAAGACTCGATTTCGTCGAGCCACTTGAATGCGATCGCGTAATTTTCTGTTGCGGCGTATTTTGTTGCGGGTCTGCCCCAGCGTTGGCGTTGTGTGAAGATCCTAAACTACAGGTCCACCTGCAGGCACATTGGACAGATACTCTGCGCGGGCATCCCCAGTTTGGTGCGAATCGTGTGCGGAAATAAAAGTGCTAGGGTTCTCTCTCCCGCGTGTCAGGGCGTTCGCTGGCCGCTGGACGTCATTTGGCTGTCCGAAACCCGGGTGCCAGTCGGCCGCAAGAAAGCTCAAATCTTGGCGTTGCTGCGGACGCTGCGGAGGCGGCGGAGGCGGAGGCGGCGGAGGCTGGGGCTGCGATGCAGTCTTTTTCTTGTTAGGAACGAACGCCATTATCCCGGATATGAAAGTTGTAGCTTTTTTTATAGGCTTGGTTGTAGTACCGCCCTTTGAGAGGATATCTGCGCCGAAGTGCCGCCGGGTGATGGTTGGCCGCCTTGAGCAGAAGCCCCCTTCTTTCCCACAGCCGCCACAGCTACTGTTGTCTTTGTCCTTGTTTTATTCTGCGTGTCCGTGAGGCCGGCACCTTGTTGGGAAGCTGTATTTGCGTAATTACCCGGAAGCCCTGTGTGGCCGGCACCATGTTGGAATGCTATATTTGTGTAAGTACTCGAAAGCCGGTGTTGTCGCAGCTCTGGTTATGGGCTGGTAATTTGAGGTACGGGGACCACTGCCAACAAGGTTCGCCGTTGAGCCTTGGCCGATAGGCGAGTTCCGTAGACGAAATTGTGGTGACTTTGTAACGAAGGAAGATATACTGCCGGTCTTGCAGGTAAACCCCGAGCAGGTTCCTGTCCGTTTGCAGCCGCGGCGGGCGGTGGAGGCAGCAGTTTCTCTTCTGGGAAGGGTTTACCCCTGCAGGATAACCGCCGGACTTTGAGGATCCTTCTCCCGGTCCAGGTGAGTTGTAATGTGTAGGGGCAGCTTCAGCAGCTAGTTGGACCCCGACGAGGAGGGTAAGGACGAAGTGATAAGAAGGGATCGGGAGCTTCATGGTTGCTTTAAACTAAGGGGTTGGACATAGGATACGTCCGTCCGTGGTGGCAAGAGTAAGTTTAATGAGCTCGACTGCCCATATAAAAAATAGTTGGACTAGTTTATATAAACAGGAGTCGGAGTTGCGAGAGCCTGAGGACTACCCAACAGACATATATATGAATAAGCTGCTACATTATCGCAGCGACATCGCCTAAACACGTTTCCAAATACTGCCAGGCCTTTTTTTTGGTGTAGAAAAAGCCCTGTGTAAACAGGCTAATATCTCTGCGATACTCCGCCACGTGTTTTACAGGAATTTATTATGCGGCTAATATGCTTCCAAAAAACCCTTCACCAAAGCCACCCCAAACGAAACGAGAAAGCCTCGAAAAAAGAAAGAAAAAAAAAAAACCGCTTCAGTTTTTGGACAAGAGGATGATATCGAACGGAAGCTTTACGCTGGCAAATGAATTTTGGTCGTTTCACAACAGACTCTGTATTGGCCTTTTTTAGTTTAAATTAGTTTCAAAGTACTACGGCCTGTTGTTGTATTAAGTTTAATTAAGCTTTGCATTACAAAACTTCTCATATTTGCGCAACTGCACCTAGTTTTATGTGGTCCAACTCACTCTGAACGCGCTATTCTATAAAAACAATAATGAGGTATGAGTTAATCGAAAAGTTGAAGTGTTAAGGAATCTCCGCGAGTAAAACGAATCCAGACCACGTAGACTCGGAAGCAGCAAAAAGCGGGCATTACAAGAGCTAAAAGCAAATAATACACAATTGCTGTGACACGAATCGTACAATGAAGGGAAACTTAAATAATAAAGCAAACGAATAACTCCAAGGTGACTGGCTACATGGTAAGAAAGAAAAGAAAAGATATTAAGAGGAAAGGAAAACTGAAAATAAAATACAATAAAATACCTAAATATTTTCTCGCTGGCTCCATCTCTACCCGGCCATAGTTCAAAGTCTCAGAGTTGTTCCTTGTGCGTGCATAAGCGGGTCCAAGTATTAGCGTCCTGTCTATAAGCCCGAATCATGGCCGCCGCGAAGAACCGCCGATTTGGGTCGCTGGAGTTGTGTGGCTGGAGTGTTGTGATCAGGACTATTTTGTTGCTGCGACTGGGGTTGTAATGCCGACGACGGCGCGGTTGACCGGTCGATCACCGGTTTAGCTCCACCTAAACGAGAAAACCAGCCTTTACCCGTTCTAGTCCGAGTTCCAGGACCGGGATTCTGCGAGGACGAGCCGCCGGCTGGTGCTGGACCATCCTGAACCGGTGTTGCTTTCTTTTTTCCAAGCAGAAAAGAAGGCCACCGCCAACGATTCTGACTACTGCTTTTACTCTGAGGGTCTTTAGGTATCGGGCTTGAAACCTGGTCGGCACTCTGGAGCGATGCGGGGTTCTAATTCTTACCGAACCGGGTCCAGCTCTTGCCTGTTGATAGATTAGTCTGAAGCCGAGGATCGGGGAATGTGGAGGAGGCGGAGGCAACACTTTCTCTGGAATGTGAGGTAAGGGTTTATAAAGGTGAGGATTTGAGAGCATATGTTCATCTAGGAGTGATTGGAGGGCCTGTGTTCGTCTAGGCTTGTATTTGGAGGGATTATGCATCTATGTTAGGCGGAACGTTGTGGTCTTGATCTTGTCTCGTGCTCGAGGATTGTGTCTGAGGCTTCCGGCCTATGTGTCCTCTGAGCCATGCCCTTCCAAGGGAGTCGGCTCATATTTCTTGCCTGGGGGTTTGCGATCAATTCCGATGGAGATGGCTTCTTTCCTGGTGTAAGCGATCCGGTATTCTGGTCTTGCTGACGCAGACCTATGATATATCTAGTAATGTAGGATGGATAGAACTTGTGGATTTGACTATAGAACTAACTATTCTAACTAAGGAAATGCACGATACTATATAATAAACTAATAATACTGTAATCTAGATAAAATATATACATTCTGCCTTATATGGCGCAGGCGCCGTATATACGTAATCTCTCGAAATCTCTAGCTAAGAACTTAATATCTCTAGCTAGAGTTTCTTGCTTCTTAGCTATATAACATTACCTCGATGCTGTGGCTTTGTCATGCCTCTTTTGGCATGCCCAATAGCTAGCAGGTCTGTCACGGTGGGAAGAGCTTCGGCAGCCTGGTGAGCACCGAGTAGAAGAGCGAGGAATAAGTAATAGCGAGGGCCAGAAATCTTCATGAATACTCGATGGTCGTGGCTATATGAATGATGCTCTTTGTAGCGATGAGCGTAAGGTTATTAATAGGCCTGAGATGGTCTGGGTTCGTTAAGAAACTTAATTGTAGGAAGTCTCGAGAATTCATGCAACCGAACCTGAATCTTCTCTAGCCACTTTCCACATTTTCCGGGACTCGGTTTAACCCTTTCCCCTTGATGATAAAATCGATGTTCCGGTTGGTAGCAATGCGCTAAACCGATGTCCATCATGCCATAGTTTTGATTATGATGAAAACCTGTCTCTTCTACAATGAGCAAGCATTTCCTAGGTCATACGGAACTATTTTGACAGCTTTTGACGTGGCCTTTGAGTCTCTGCCGCAATTAGCCTGCCGAGAGACAAGTGTGATTAGTACATATAATGATGGGCAGCTATCTAGCAACATGTCCACATTTTAATTTCTCTAAGTAAACGAGGCGAAGCGTATTTAGCCTTAATCTCAGAAAAGCAAATGCTCACTCCGCCCCCAAAACATCCTTCCTAAGGCCAGGAAGAAACAAACCCCCCAAAACGTCATGGGATGTGTGTGCATTAAAGTAAACAAGTAAACCCCCGAGCTTCTAGAAACACCGGTTGAAAGGTTGAAACGCCGGACTCCAAATAACTGCACCTCTGAACCAGAAGATGGTCGAAAGCGATGCAAATAGCGCGAAACCAGCACGGTCCACCATCGTCAAGCCCTAATTCGCGGTCCCAGGCGCCTGGGTTAATGGGAAGTCAAGCCAGGGTAGGAGGGACATGTTATCAGTGGTAATTATACTTTCGCAATGGAAATATGGATATATTACTGTTAGATACAGCATTCTATAACTGGCTTTGGTTGCAGAAATGCGATTTTGCATCCAGTACTGTGTTCCCCAATATTTATAAGCTCTCAAACTTCCGTAATATCCACGAGTTTTCTGCCAGGAAAAGAATCTTTATTACTTGAAATCCGGCTCAATAGGACACAATACAGATGATATTGAAATAAGAAAGAAACTACTACCACTATAGAATTTACGAGAAGAGAATATGTGGGGTATGAACACTCAGGCACATAAACGACGTAGCGTGTGCCGTGATGCTGTTAGCTGGGGTTGTTATAGATCAGTTGCTCACTCTAAGCGGTGTCGCAGGTCTTGAGAGTAAACTCAAGGTTAAAGCGGTAGTATCGATAGAGGTGGAGGTACTCGCTCTCAGCCGGCCAGGGAGTCGTCCATGTATTAGATGACTCTTGGCCGGCGTAAAGCGTTCGGGATCGATTATCTCGGGAGGAGCTTCGAGAAGTGCTCCCGCAGAGCTGGCAGGTCTTGTTTGGGGATAGGTCGTGGCGAGGAACCTACACTCGCTACGGAACTCGAACTGCTACTCGGGGAGTACAAATGCCCCTCCGCTGCGCCTGTATATATCCCGGCGGGAGGAGTATGACCGTCTGCGAGAGCTTGAGCAGGGCCAGCGTGCTGATGCCCGTCGGGCCGGGGAGCGGTGGCGGGATTGGAACTCCTTGATGAGAATATTTTTTGGGTTCTGCAGCTGACGGGGCTGGGGTATGATCGTGGATTGCGCCGAATTGCGGGTGATAGTAATTTCTGTTGAGTATCGGGACCGGTCGGGCTGGAACGGGTTGGACTATACTGAGCATTCTATGAGGAGCTCTGTCATGATGGCTCGACAGAGCACCCCAAAGTTCTTGTTGTGAAGCTGAGGGTGACGCATAGTCATTATGAGAGCTGGGAGTCATTGCCTGCAGCGAGGGTGGCAGGCCTGAGACATGATGGGAATCCTCATGTTGACTGGGGTCCGGGCTTGCAGATGAGGATAAGCCATGTTTAGCACCGTAAGGACTATTATTTGGTGCCTTCGTGGGCGGGGTGGAGCTATAATGGGAATCCTGGTGCACCTCTGGATGGGAGCCCTTCGCCGGTGAAGGATTATAGTTGACGTAATAGTTGTGATCGGGTCCTTGTGGCGGTGGGGATGATGCGGTGGGGTAAGCCTGATGCGGCCGAGGATTAAGGCTCCAGGTCAAGGGCGAATCATAGGGAAACCCTTGATTTGGTCCTGAGCCCTGAGCTTGGTCGGAGCATCGACGTGTTCCCCTATTTCGCCCCCACAAAACTTGCTTATCGTGGAGAAATATCCGCCCTTCTTGCCTTGATTTGGGGTCCGGCGGCCTGAGAGTCGGGGGATGGTATTCCGCACCGGGTGTCCTGCCGCATCGCCAACACCATGGCCATTTGCCGGCGTCGAGGGTGATTCTTTGCTTGTGAACCCCATCTTTCCGCGCCACCATTTCCTTTTTGTTTTCGCCGGAGTTGGGTTAGGGCAGGGAGAGTCAGGGATGGGTTGCTGGGCTGCTGTGTTGGTATTTAGAGCTGCAACGCTCACGGACACTCCGGTCTGAGGCGCCGGCGATAGTACCGGTGGTTCTTTCTTCGGTCGGAAACAGTCGGCAAATGACCTCCTTCGTAGAGAATTCTCGTTTGTAGGATTCGCGAACGGTGGACGACGTGCGACGGCCGTGTCGGACGTTCCGGCGGCGATGCTTCCGATCCATGACGGCGCGGCCGGCGCCTCCTGGCTCCCCGCCGCTGTACTCCACCATGATCCTTTGCTCGAAGGTAGAATAGTGAACGTGTCCGCATGTCGAAGTATCGGCTTGTTGTCTCGTCTATATTTTGTAGGAGCAGCTTTGGCAATCAGTTGAACTTTGGCAAGAAGCGCAAGCAAAGAGTGAAAGGAATAAAATTCGTGAACTTCATAATGACTTAAGCAGAGGAAGCGCTAGGAGAGGGTAGAGATTCCCAGTCAGTAGAAGCGTGGCAGCGTGAATGAAATTTCCCCACTGATTGGCGGTGTAGGGCGTTACAGTTTTGAAGAAGGTTTATAACGAGGGCGAGATGGAGGGAGATTGGGAGGAGTCCTTTTGAGAAGATGCAATTTGCTCTTAAGTTTCCTTGAGGTGATTCACATCGCCGTACTCCTGCTAGCACGGGATATATATATCATCGCCCTGTAATAGGAATACTGGAAATGCAGGTTCTCGACAAGAGAATAAGCGTCGAGAATAGACCTACTCTAGTGCTCTAGTAGCTGCATCACTCCGGGGGCGGCGGTATGAACACTGCTAAAACTCCAAGGTGCATGCCAAACAGGCTAAAAGTCCCACAGTACTTTGCCATGTATTAGTGGAAAACGAGATTAATGCGGTTAATGTCGTATCACAGCAAAAAAAGAAAGAAAGAAAGAAAGAAGAAAAAAAAAACACAGCGCAGCACGTACCATAGAATGAAGCTACATGTTTCGGGAAAAAGAGAAGGAGCTGTTGACATTCATTATACCGGCTTTGAAATCCTCATGAAAATGGTGTATTGCGAAGAGAAAGTTCATCAAGTCGCTGATAGGCAGTGACAGTGACAGTGGCGTCCATCTTCCTGGATAACTTTCCATGATCTAGCGCTACCAGTCGCATAAATAGACGCGCCTCAGCGACTATTTTCCATCCCCACCCACCTTCATGAAACATGTTACTAGGCTTATACGCGCACACATGATAGTCACTGGGCAGAAGAAGACAGGTATGGTCTGAAGGCGACCCGAGCAGTCGCATAGCCTTACGGCTCGTTATGCCCAGGGATGCTGATAGAAAGATGGTGCAGCATTATTAGGCTAAATACGATAGTACAGCTGGTCTTAGGAAACTCAGTCTGCATCTGCATCATCGTATTTTTACATACTTTTAGCGGAAATATTACCAGAACAACATTCTAGACTTCGAAAATTCAACCGCCCGCTCGTGTTCCTCAGGACAGATATATCAGCGCTACCCTAAATTACAACGGAACGCTTCAATTGAAGTTAAAATATCATTGGCATAATTCAAAATCCAGAAGCAAGGCCTGGAAGCGAAAGGGAGAACACAAAGAGATTAGATACATGAGCGAATAAAGGAATATACAAAGAGGTCCCGAAAGAGGCCTAACTTATGGTACATAAAAGCCTGTGCCGAAATAAATGCAGAAAAATAATTTACATATCAGGTAGATAGAAATAGTCAAATCCGCCACTTAAGATTTATAATAATAGATCGCAGTCGTATTCAGAACAACAACTAAATTTACCACATATTAGGGTTCCCGGGTGCGGACTGTTCAGGCTAACACTACTTTTCGAGGAATGGGAACCTGACGGACCTTTCCCAAGACCTTGTATTCCAGTAGCAGCATCTAATCCAGGTTTTTCGGAAGGCGCAAAGCGTCGTTTTGGCGGGGCGATAGGCCACTTGGATTCTCCGCCGCGTTATTCAGGTCGGCATCGATGGAAAGTCTGGGCCTTGGTCTTGCAATGGTACCAGTTGGAGCCTGAATGTCAACGGGTATCGACGAGGACCCACCCTCGTGGATCGAACCAGACCCGGCGATCGACGAAGTGTCGCTAGCGGGCCTAGAACTGATACTAGCCCCGGAGAGGATTGATGGGAGTCGTAAGGGCTGTCATGATGTCTGCCTTGAGATGGCTGCGTCGATAAATCCGGCACTAGGGAACTGTAAGAAGATCTAGCCTGCTGGATTTGGCTTAGACATTTTTCTTTGAGACTGCCGATGCTACACTTTGACCTCAACTTCAACTGAGTCTGGAACCTAGCGAGTTTGCCCCTTTCCTTGACTTGGGAGTTGGCGGTTAAGGGATGTGGAGCGCGTGGGGTTTGTTCCTGGAACGACGTCAGCGTGGCCGGGAGTCAATGTCGCCGTTGATTTTGTGCTTCTCAGGCCTCCTAGCTTGTCCTTCAGGTTCCAAGCGCTGAACTTTTTTTTCACCGGTGCGTCTTGATTGGGTGAATCGCTGGGGGGTTGCGGACCTGCGACGGTAATGGTTGGTTGGGCTCCGGCGGCGGCGGGAACACTCGCTCCAGAGTTGCTAGTTAATGTCCGCTTTAACAATAATTCTTGCTCGCGCTTGTATTTCGTAGGAGCAGCTTCGACCACTAGGTGAAAGCAAGGAGAGCAGCAATCCATAGGTGATACAGGGAAATAGCGCGTGGGACTTCATAATTGCTTGCGGTTTTAGCGCGGCTGATATCGGATCCTGTCGGGTAATTTGGGTAATGGTATGAATTGATGGAACGAAGTCGAATATGTTTAGTGATCGATATCGAAAATCTTTGTATGGCTGCGGATTCCGAATGGTCAGGAGAGATTTCCGTATACGTAGCGATCGTGAAGACGGATGTCAAGGTAGAAGTTGTCTGACTTTAGTGAGATAGATAACGGGGGGTATGCGAAGAGATATATGTGTCATCGACTCATCCTCCAAGCGCGCCCTGTTGACAAAATAAAATACCTGTCATGCTAGAGCTTGCGTAGCGAGCTGAATCGAAGTGTCAGAAAGCTACGGCTCCCCTTTTTTCTTTTTTTCTTCTTGAGAAAGAGGCTAAAGTGCCCAGGAGGAACATTACCAACAGTTGTTTCATGGCGATGCCGCCCAACAATGCCGTTAATATGGTTATTTTTCATGAAACTCGACACACGAGCGAAGAGAAAAAGGCTTGGTCTGGTCAACGTCAACCGGAGCGATATTATTGTCTACAACGTCCGTTGTTGTGTCATTATGAAAAGTTATTTTTCCACCCAGAATATGTCTTCCGATTCTATAGGACTACGCACATGGTTCACATGACGAATGGTATTATTAGGAATTCAGATTACAACTTCATGAGCGTATAAATGCTAACCTCACCACGCCGTGCCTCGACCTTCTTCCGGCAAACGGAATATATTGCATTCTCACACTTTTACGGGGCAGTTGGTCGGCTCGACAGGCGTCGAACCGGTCTTTGTTATAAACAGATTCGCGTTATAAACGGATTTTGAAGCCATGCTGTGCTGGTTACGGGAACTTTTGCTGTTTACTTCGCCATGCTCTATTTCGGCTATTTCAGGCTAAAATTGGCCCGGGGTGGGGGGGGGAAGAAAACCAACGGAGCAAACAAACAACTCCTGTTCAACCTAGCATAGCCCGTTCTTGTCGTCGATGCCTACGTTTGTCTGCCGATTCGCGTTTCTGGGAACCTTTTGAGAACCATATCAGAGTGACCGAAGCGGTGTTGTATGGCAATCAAGAAGCCTACTTGTATACGAGGAGGCTTCGGAGATGACCCTGAAGCTCCGTATTTACAACGCAATTTATCGAGCCGGGATGTCGTCGACTGGTGAGACTGGACAGGACAGTGATACAAATAAATGTTAAGCTTGAAAAGCCATGAATATGAATACAAGTCTTGCATCCTAGGGGAGAACATCTTGGAAAACTGATGTAAGTTTACTGTCTGTACTCTACGAGTTATTGGATGAGAGTCAACAAGTTTAGCGTTATAACTCTAAATGACGCTGAACAATCGCTCTACCAGTACTTTCCCTTGTAATCGCTAACCGTTTGATATAGTCTTTATTTGCCCTGAAGTTTGGATATGTGATACTGGTACAAGCACCAGAAAATCTTTCCTGGCTCGCGATACATATACTAGACACCTCGACGGTTCGGCCGATCTATAGTATGTACAAGATTTCAACGAAAACGATAAACAAGAATGAATATAGGAAAATGAAAGATCCATATGCGTGTACAGTAACCGTGAGGGCGTTATTTTGGCGTGCCCTTTTCATTTTCTTCTTGATCTTTTACAAACTGGTGTTCTGGAGGTGCGAAAGGGCGTAAAAACGACGAGACAATTTTAAACCAGAGAAAATCTGTTGGAACAAACATCATTAAAGAAAAGAAAGGAAAATCACGTAAGATTATAGCAAAACCGTATAGATTTCAAATCCGAAAAGCTGAAATCGATATCCCGTTCATGACGATATCCGTCCTCCAATTCCCGAGCTTCTTGCAACGCTTCAAGACTGCTCCGAGACGCTGCACCTCGATATTGTCGCGCAAGGCGTCATCCTGTTGAATTGCGGCTTGCTTCTGCCAGATTTGCTGAAAGTTAGATCCGTTCCGGTTTAGCTGCGTATTTGTGCCTTCTTCTCGCGGACCGCACGAGCGTAGTCTCCGGGTGGGTATCTATTCGTGACGAGCTTGAGGGCGCAATATCCTTCAATAAAAACTGGTGCAGTTCGTGAATGGAATCGTACATGTAGAGCGTATCGTCCACGTCGGCGATGTAGATGTGCTGCTGAATGATGGCGGCACCGCTACCGACGGCGGCGGACCTTTCCTCGACGACCCCCTGCGAGCCTTCAGCGTTTCCATGGCAGAGTTCGCGGCGGGTTCGTCCTCCGTCTCTTCCTTGCGCGAGTTAACGACCCCGTGGTAGTCGTCAACGCAGTGGATGTCTTCGGCTCGCTCTTATTTCCAGACGCTGCTACTTTCCCACCAGGGATCTTTCGCTCCTTTTCCTCCGAGTAAAATAGGCGATGACGACCGTGTTTGTGCTCGTACGAGTGACAAGAATCACACAATTTGTCGCCATTCTTGTCGCTCCTCCGCGAGTGCCGGGACCAAGTGTCCTCGTAGCACAATTACTAAATTCTTTCAAAATGCTAATGTCAATGTTATTCGAAATCTCAGCTGTGTTTGCGCGCTGGGGGTCGTTTGGGGGTGTGAAGGAGCCGATTCAAACCGCTCTGCAAATAAATGGAGAGTACTTACAAGTAGGTTTCCGTGAGCGTCGAATTTCAATACCCCTTTCGCCGCTCGTCCTGGCCTCGCCATCGACCGGGCCTTGAAAGGCACGGGGGTTGAATTTATCGAGGTCGTCACTCATATGCATCGTCCTTCGATTGCTTTATTCTGGAGTCGTGTATTAGTCTTCTAGGGATGTGTTTGTTTGACGTGGCAAAGAGTGATATGTAGGAGATATTTATTTTGAATCTAGGTGAAATTCTGGTATTGCGTGGCCCAATAATAAAAAATAAAAAAAAAAAAAAATAAATCAATCAATAAATAATAAATAAATAAATAAATAGATAAATAATTCTGTCTAAATATATGGAAACCTCACTTGATTTATGTAAATCAATTTATTAGCGCTAACTTAAACAGCACCTCGATCTTGATACTACCCAGGATGGTAGAATTATTATTGGCGTAATTTATAATATATCTAATAATATAAAGTAAGATTAAACTTATAGATTTAATATAAAACCAAAAATTCTAACTAAAAAATATATAATATTATATTATATAATAAACTAGTAATATTCAAGTTTTAATAATAATATATATACAATGTACCCTAACGGCGCATAGTATTTTATTATTACAATCTTCTAATATTTTAATTATATAAATATTATTTTAATGTCTATAGATTTGTTATGCCTCTCTGATTACCTCATAGCTAGTAATTATTATATAATTGGCGTTTTATTTGTAATAATATTATACATGATCGCTTTGAGAGTTCTCCCTTAAACATATATAGCTTTAAAGCTTTGCTTAAAATCTGCGCAACCATTCGTCTCGTATCCCCGTATGTGATTCCAGAGGTGAGTAATAGGAGAGTATATACCGCATATAAGTTATATTAGGAGACAAGCTTTGTGTAATATTACTTTCAACGAAACGAAAAACCATGATAGACTCGCACAGTTCAAGTTATATGAATAGTGTTACCTCACGCAGGCTCGAACGGTCCTTGCTCGGCACGCTTCGAGTGATTGATATACATGCTTAAGTAGTACGCTAATACAACATGTCAATTGTATGCTGGAAAACTGCTAGAGCCGTAGTAAATGTACCAGAAACCAATAAAAATCCAGAGCTCCCTGTAAACTGAAGGAAAAAACCTGCATGAAACAGTAACCATCGTCTTTGGAGGTGAAACGATTACAGAAGCGTTGCACAATACTGAAGAATATAATATTCATCCTCCTCCTTTGCTATTTCTTCCCTTATGATTTCTCTGTTTTTTTTTTTTTTTTTTTTTTTTGATGTGTTTCCATGTAAATCCGTAAACAATATATTTGAAAAATAACAGAGAAGGAAGGCTACAAAGCCCGCGATATCCCGAAATCCTATATTAAACGACATCCCCAAAGCTCAACGAAGTTCCTCGCGCATCGCTAGCTTCGTTACATTACGAGCTCCCGTGGGTTGCAGCTTGCTCCGAGCTCGTAGCGGTGCCCCTCTCCTGCCTCGCCGTGGAGTGGTTCGGCGCCCGATGGCAGTCGCAGACGCAGCGGTGATCCTGGCTTGCTTTTTCTTGGCTCGCCTTGCCGCTGCCTGGGCTTAAGGCTGGGTCTCTCGGGTGGCCGGTTTTAAATTCGGAGCTGTGACAACTGTTACACAAATTTTCCCGCTACTCGACTCTTCCTCCAATGGGACCGGAACCAAACGTATTCGAACCACAATTGCTAAAGTTTTTGTTTCGAAATTTTAGCGTCAACGCTACGCGGATTGATCATTCAAACTTTTCTCGCCGTTGGTGACGGGCTTTGATGTAAAGTGTTGATCGGAAGCGGTATGTAACCAAAGCGAGGGTACTTACAACACCTCGGGGCGGGAAACGGTGGACTGATGTTCCTGGTCTTTTTCCACGTATTACTCGTTCTCAGGGATAATCCGCAATGTGATTGGAAAGGATCCTTCGGGCTGGTGCTCTAGCTCTAAGCTCTTGCGTCCTGCTGATGCACGAACATTGCCTGGTTTCTTACGCTCGGCTGAGAGCTATGAGAAGAGCCGAGCTTGTAACCGGAGTTTCGGGTTAGTCTCCCATCTAGTTCGAGAGGTCGCCCCCGCTATTTTTTCTTTATCCACCTTGACATCGTGAATACCGTATTTTATGCACATGAGACTGGCAGCGCGTGCGAGTGTCAGCGCATCAACCATTAAAACTGTTTGAAAAGACATTCAGGGTAAAGTATTAGATTTTGGGGCAATGTTGTGGATGCTATTGTGGGTAAATACAGGTAGTTTGATTCTGGTTAAGGGCATATGTAATCCAGTCTATCCAGTTCCTAATTGAAAAATATTATCTTAAATCGATAACGATACCCGCTCTAAGGAAGCCATCATTTCCATATTGCTAATTCAAGTTGGGGACATCAAAGTGGAGGAAACATGAACCAAAAACTCGCAAATCGGACTGGAGATATATCCTCGAGAGAGGAAATGTCAGATTCAGGAATTCTTGAATATAACAAGATATTAGCCGTTAAGCTTAAAAAACAAGTGTAGGTGACTATTTTCAAATATATATTTCGCAAGAACTAAGATCTACAGTATTAAGGGAATCGAGCTTTCTTGTAATTCCTTTGAAACGAAAAATGGGAAGGAGGTAACGAAATTTGGGAAATACAAATTCTACACGGATTCAGGGTACGATAGGTAGGAAAGCCTGCCAGCGGTAGTGCGTACTGTTACAGATGGCTCATAGGAATAGTGCGCCGCGCTGGGCCTAGACTCTGTTCTTCCGAAAAATAAAAGCTACCGAAGTATTCACCTAACCCTAGCTATTAAGTATATCTCTCCGAATACCCTTGACAATAACAACAATTCTATGGTCAGGTAATTTACTGCTCTAGTGTGATACTGACCAATAGCATCTTCGCGACTTATATCGTAAAACCTGGCGAACAAGGATGCATCATTATGGTCTTATAAGGACTCGGACGATGCTTACTTTACGTCGAGGAATTCAACAAAGCACACTAAATGTATACACCTATCGACGAGTATACATTAATTCCTTTCTTTTTTTTTTTTCTTTTTTTTTTTTTCTTTTTTTTTTTTTTTGCTGCTCAAATTAATTAATTAATTATTTATTCCTTTCATCAATTTTTTCGTTGACTCCTTTCTCTCCTCGCTAACCACCAACGGAAAAAATCAATCGTCAACCAAAACCACCAATAGACAAAAAGTCGACAAGAAAGAACAACTTAATCATCAAACCGACCTGGTAGGTATCTGAAACAAAGCATCATGACGAGGATCCGTTTCCACCTATCTCCCCCGGCTAACCATTCCGTTACGGGTACGTCGCCGGCAGCGATGCAGATCCCCATCCCACCAGAGGAGATCATGAAAGGCTTCTATTCTCCCAGCCAGGAGCCTGAGAACGACAAACCAGAAGACCAACAGGCCATCGCATTACGGCGGACGGGTACCTGCAGCCGAACTACCCGAGGAGGAAGACTCCGAGTCGGGCTCGGACTTGTCTGACCTGTCGATCGACGGGATGAAAGATCACACGCTTGAAAACGGCATCCAGCTCTCCGGCGATGAGGACGAAGGAGAGTTCACCGATATGGAGATTGATATGTATGGTAATGAAGAGGAGGAGCTCGGAGATATTGAAGAGGAAGTTGAAGCTGGGGAAGAAGAGCTTGAGGAGGCGAACTTGAAGGTATTAAGGATGAGACCCTTACCGGAAACCAGAACGAGAACGGCGATGACGTTTGCAGGTAAGAAACGTCGCCTACCCCTTCACTTAAATTCTAGTTCCCTCTCTATCACAAATCGTTGCTTCAACTACTTCACCACTAGCAAACTCACTGTGAATTAACTAGCAACTGCCACACCAAACGGGCCGACACGTTGAAGTTCGTTCAGACTAAGGACGGGCCTGTCCTATGTGTCAACTGTTACGTCTATCAACGCAGGCACCACAAGGACCGCCCTCCGGGTTTGGAAGCCGAGCGCCTCGCCGGCACCCGTGGAAAGTCGGTTCTTCAGAACATAGGTCATGACTCAGATCACGAGGCCGAGGACAAAGATGTCACCGCCGGTGTTACCAAGCCCAGGCGCAGCGGGAGGAAGTTCCAGCAGCCCATCACCGCTGCTGAAGAAACTATCGCCAAGCAGGTTGCTCCTGTCAACGGGAATTCCGGAGCCGTCAAGGGAAAGGCTGTTCAGACGAAGCCGGGGAGGTCGTGCGTTCCTTGTAGTTGGACCGGTAGGAGGGTATGAGCTCACCCGCGCACTTCTACCCCTTCCCATTCGCATAAGAACTCTTTGGATCGATGCTCATAAAACCATGTTTCACTAGTGCGACAAGGAATCCCCTGCTCCTCCTGCACCGAATGGCAGGCCAGGCGTGGAAAAACCTGGGACTGCTACTACGACCCCAACTTCACTCGTCCGAAGGGTCCCACGCCAGCTATCTACAGGGTGGAAACGATCGCACCCACCCGGCGCATGGAAATACCAAAGGCAAGAAGGCTCTCCTTGACAAGGTATGTTTATTCCCCTACCCCTTCTGACACAAAAAAACAGCTCATACTAATGCAAATTTTCCACAGCCGACCAACGTCAAGCGCGCGGGAGTCCCCGCCACCACCGAACCGCGTCCCCAACGCCGCCACGGCCCGCCATGAAAGCCGCCACCGAAACCACTCACGCATCCTCAAACGGTATCTACTCGACCATGGAAAAATCCCCGCCCGCTTCATCCCCAAAACCCCATTCCTCCACGTCCCGGTCCATTACCACCGTCCGCGCCCTCAAACTTTCCCTCGAGACGGACGTCCGCGCCTCAACGACATCGCGGAGACTTCGCCGGTCACGCAGCAGTTCCTCCGCTCGGCTGCCGAGAAGCGCGTTTTGGAGTTGGCTAGCAATTTGCGCCATGCGAAGCTCGCGGCGTATTTGGCGACTGAAGAGCAGATTGAAGGGAGTGGGTTGGCTGAGAGTATTAAGGAGGAGATGGTTAAGGAGAATTTAAAGGGTGTTTGGCTGATGGGGATTGGAAGGGGGGTTGGTTGTTTGAAGAGGGAGACGACCTTGACGATTTGGATTCTCCGGAACCTAACGATAACGGACTTTTTTAACTTTGCATTTCATACCGAAACATTATAGGGAAACTTACCTGCATTATTACGATATGTTCTCCTTTCCGAAGGGCATAGAACTGGGTATTCTAACTTTATCTTTCCTATCTCTTTTTTTTTCACTCTACCGACCTCTTTCCTCCTTATTATCTCTGAGTTTTTTCCTACCTTTCTTCATGGTTTTTTTTCCCTCTATTTATTTGGATATGTTTTATCAACTTACTCTTATTACTACCTAGCTAGATGACAACTATGTACCTAGGCTCTTTACTTTCTTACCACGGAACTATAATTAATACGAGAGTTACTGGGACATAACATCAAACAACATCCTCCCACTGCGGGATATTGTGGGATCGTCTGCTCTTTCGCAGGTTTCCCGGCAATCTCTACGTCTTTCGTTGTTTAAGAGGGTTTAGCTATAACCATCAATAGTCCTTACACAGTACATCTAGGAGGCATGTTGTGATCCATTGGGCTGGCGACCGCTCTGGCTTTTGCAGTGTGTTGGTTCACAGTGCGGTACCGTCGACGGCTGCTTGTATCAACTAATCGGAGGTTCAATGCGATGCTAGTAAGTCTACTAGATTTAGTCCCAAAAATCCTTAAGTTCAGGACCGTGAAATAAACTGTTATGTCCTCCTTGAGCTTGAACAGGGAATCAGCACGGGATCCGACAATAGCAAACAGCTCCTACGCGCAACCCGTTTCAAATGCCGTAGTCCGACGAGGCGTGTTAGCCCGGAGATAAAGAGCGCAATGAATACTCCGGTCAACAGGCGCGTCTAGACCACGGCAGGCCGCGTCGAAAGCTATAGAAGAAAAAGGCCGCGTTGACGTGGCGTTAAACATGAGAGTTAAGTCCCTTGGTCCTAGGCCTTGGTAACGGATCTTCCACTAGCAGGAAAAGCGGATCTTCAAAAAGGTCGGAGTTCCCCTTTCACCTCAGTTTTTTACTTTACCAAGATATCTGCCCTCCTAAGTCTCCTGAAGGAGTACACTTCGAGTGAACTGCAAATTCTTTCAATATCCTTCGAAACCCGTTGAAGCATAGCCGCTGATGTCGAAATTGCTGCACCTTCTGTGAACGCGAATCCCCCTCCCAGAATAACTGCTTTCCACTGGACTATCCAGCCCCTCCTCATGCTCACGCGAAGAAGGCACCTTTGGCGATACCGAGAATACCATTACCCCGCTAATGTCATTACGACCGTCGACATTAGCGACAGCGAGAGCAGTGGAGGGAAAATATCCCTGATAAATGTGGAGCGCCTCCACGAGACCCTCGATTGGGTATTGAAAGACTCGCTGGCACCTTTTTTTTTTTTTTATCAATGTGGCTTTCACGGTTACCGAACAAAATTTGAATGCGACGCGTCCGAAACATCTCTGCAAAGCCTGTTACTGCCATCTCCGCAATCTAACTTGCTGGCGCAGATCTATAATATATCTAATAATATAGGATAAGATCGAACTTATAGATTTAATACTAAACTAACTATTCTAACTAAAAGAATACACGATAATATATACAATAAACTAACGATACTATAATCTTAATAAAATATATATAATCTGCCCTAAAGGCGCGTAGCGCTTTATTATTATAATTTCTTAATATCTTTAGCTAAGAACTTGTTTGTTTGTAGTTAAAGTTTCATTTTTAGCTATATAAATATTATCTTAATATTTGTAAATTTATTATACTTTTTAATATATTTAATAGCTAATATTTCTTTTATCAATAATATTAGTAATTTTTTTTATATCTATAGCTTCTATAACGTTATTATAAAATATCTGTATAAGCGGTTTAGTAAATAAATTAATAATATTATTCTTTAATTTTATATAGTATTATATATTTTTTACTTCGTTTTATATTAAATTTATAAGTTAATTTTATCCTATATTATTAGATATGCTGTAGATCTGCGCCAACAACATCATCATTTACAAGGATTAGATTCTCAGTTCTACGCAGTCTTTATTTTCAAAATAAACGGAGACAAATCTCAGAAAATCGGTTTACATAATTATTAGAATGACCTTACAGAAGTATTAGGATCAGGATTGGGCTTGGGACCCTCAAATCATGTAAACAGCTTAATCTTGCAGCTTTACATGTACTTTATTCTTACTAGCTAGACAGAAAGATTACCTTGAGTATTCTTTTATTTATAAATCTAGACGATTCTGGCCCGGCATATGGATCTATCTAAGTGTAGCTCAACACCCTGATTACGCTCACACTTTCCTTACTCCTTTTTCTTACTCTTGTTCTTGTTGATCTTGTTCTATTTTCATTTCTATTATTATTATTATTCTTGTTTCTCTTGTTGTTGTTGTTGTTGTGTTTCTGGTTCGTGCTCCTGTTCTGGTTCTTGTTCCTGCTCTGGTTCTTCTTCTCTTTCTCCTCTCTCTTGATTCGAGCCAACATCTTTCTCATTTTCTTCTTCATAGAAGCCCTATAAGCCGCGATTTATGTTAATTAAACGTGCTCACTATGAAAAAAAAAAATTTCATGAATTTACCGCCAGTTGTCAGGGGTTCGCTTACTGGAGCTTGCGCAACGCCGCCTTGAGCTCCTCCATCTCAGCGCGTTTCTCTGCCACCGCAAGCGACGAATTGTATCGACGTCTTCGTTTCCGCTCGACCTCAAGTTCCACGAGTTCGTAAGTTGCTTGATGTAGTGTCCATCCCTAGCTTCCGGGTTGTACTCCGCCAGCTTGAATCTCGGTGCGAATAGCTTTGTCCGGTCGTCTTTGTCGCTCTCGGCCGATTGGTGGTATAGCAAGTGCATGGCTAGTGTCTCCGGGACCACTTTCCTATATGCAACTTGGTCCTCACGGGAGATCGTTCCCGCGGCTCCGGATGGTGGTGATGGATATTTTCGTAGACTAGACGCCGGAAAGTCATATTGACTTGCGTGTAAGTGAAATACATGCCCGTATCGCTAAAGCTTGACGATGAGGCAAGGACCTCGAAGGGGAAATGAGTGGGACTGTAGCCTTCCATATTTTACACAAATCGCGTGCGCGCAAATCCTACGGTCGGATTTGAAAACCTTTGAGGGAGTGGGGTGCTTGTTTATATAGTGGACAGATATCTCACAGCCTTGTTTTTGTGCAATGTAACGCACAAGGCTAAGAGCCTGAGACCGTGAGCAAGGCGCGTTTGATTTGATTAATTGGCGCATCTGGCGCCTCACGGAGCTCTTAATTTCCGAACTTGGAAAGCCAAAGCATAAGGCTTTCCAACTAAAATACACCAGGCGTAGCAAATTTTGCTATCTAATGATAGACTCTACCTCTAAACCTTGACCCCCGTTCTGCGGTGAATAGCCTCCCAACACCAATCACGCCATTCCGCCCTATAATCTTCCTATACTATGTAAGCCATCAATAAAAGTGGTTCCCACCAGCTGTATACGACAGGTCGCCCACGTCTCCGTTGTGGACCAGTTCCAGCTACTATGCGGGGTATTGCATACTATAAGGTACTGCCGACCGAGTACGCTCCCAACCTGTTCGATACGGACCTGGTGGCCGGCCGCGCAGGGTCTTTGCCATTCTTGCTGGTTGCGGGGGATGCAGACGCGGCCCTGACAGTACTGCTGGTTGTTGTCGTTGAACCATGCGGTCATGCAGTGGCTGCCGGGGTCGACCTGCCAGTGGTATTGCAGGCAGGCTGCGGCGGATCCGGAATGGGCGAAGGCGAGGATGATTGTTGAAAGCTTCAATTTAAAATCCGACGGGGCGGTGTTACGGGTATATATGCGCCTTTGAATCGCTGAGTCTAGAGTTTGGTCCCGAGAAAACACTATCAGCTGTTGAAGGAGGTGACATTATCTTTACGAGAGAGAGATACAGAAATAATAGAGCGTCAACGTCTTTTATAACCGATATTCACCCGTCGAACGGTTCCTCCCAGATGTATTGGATCCATCATTGGGCGGAGCTTCCTATTGAAGAACGAAGTTCTAAAATATCTCGGGCCGAGATGGTTAGCTTATTCCATTCGGCTAATTCTTGCAGCCTATGTCGCGAATATTATTTCAGATTTTGTGCGATAAATGTCTTTCTCGCGACCATGCCGAAATACGTCCTTTCGTAGGAAACTAAGTGCAATAACTCGGACCATGATTATTCCGAGCCAATTGGCAGCACGGATTCAGCAGAAGCCAGGATAAGTTTATATATCCACCTAAGAACCTAGTTGCCGTTACCGCTTAAAATAGGAGGTAGCACCGTCCTGCGCGCGGAATCAGACAACGTTTTCCCGAAATTCGGTCGTCGTCTTCAGAATTTTTATCATTGCTAAAACGTTGAAATGGCCTTATTATACTGGCATCGGCCACTGAATTAGCGTCTCGTAACGTGATCACTAATCGTTGTCGACTTATCTACTCAACGACTTTAAATCCTGACAGGGTGCTGTCGTGTTAATATAACAACATCTCTATACTTATTAGTAGGATGTTACGGTTTTCAGGTTTCCCGTATCCTTTCCTCGATCAAGCTCTTTGGCACTATGGGGATTGAAGCCTATCATTGTGACGGCAATACACCTACACATAGATTTTCTATTCATCTCTCAGCTACTCTACAAGACATCGAAAACGGAAGCCAGGTCCAGATTATTAATATCTAGTTGCCGATGGTGTTTCTCTCATTCCTAGTCGGAAATTTATTCGCGTGTGGTGGCCATCAAGCTGATTGTTTGGTATTGGCGCAGTGCGATTTGCCTTGAACTCGAGGTCCCCACGATCGATCGCGAGGTGAGACAAGTTCAGATATACCGTCATAGGTTCCGCTTCACTACTATAATTCGTGCTGATCACGACGGCGCTTCAGCTGACACGAGTTCGTAGCCAGCATGATTCGCGATGTCGTGCGGAACCGCGTAAAGAGGCGCGTAAATAGGAGGCTTCCATGGAAAGACGCCCGTGTAATACCTGCCGTCGGCGTAAGCGATAGAACTGGTCATGTTGTCGATGAGCGGTATATGCTAGTAATGTTTGAATTATTCGTGCTACCAACCATGGCGTTACAAGACCAATCTTAGGCCATATAAATCACGAACATGTATTTTCTATCCGTTGCCTACCGTAAGTACCTAGCGTTACGATGCTGTAACTATGAAAACTCCCCTCCACCAATGAACACCCCATCTAAAGCCCCGGCTTATTCGATTCAGACGACGGAGTTTGTCGAGGCGCAATGAATTTCATCATCAAGTAAGAATAAAGACCTAGCTTGGTTTCGGTTAGAGGGAATGACCAATAGCGTCCGTCATTAAATTATATGAGATTATCGTAACTGAATCTCTGATACACTAATATATGATGTTATAGCTTAAGTTATGCTTGATATTCTTTAGGCCTTCCTAGGAAAGGTGCTTCTCTCTTCTTAAAGCATATTTGATAACAGAATTGGCGGATTAGGCAAGATCCAACACTGCTACGGACACACGTAGAATCAAGAGTTAGGGCAGTTCAGTCGCAAATAATTCTCCTTCGGTAATAAGCAAGAGAAGTATCCTAAAGTATTGGTCCAAATGCTGGTAAAGGGGCTATCTCAGGTAGAGGATTGCATCACTCAATATTGAATGGAAGGCTTTAGATCTAGAAGGAAATACATGTGTAACCTGTGGGAATGTACAGTACTTCTGCTTTATTAGATAAAAGAACAATTATGTCCAGTTAAAGGCACACCACGGAACAAAGCGAGGAACCAGGACTTCAAACCATCCCTGGTATATGGTGTCTAGAGCTGAACAGGCTCCCTTCTAAGTAGATACAACCCACTGGCAATTAGAGTATCCTGGAAAGACTTTGCCTCATTCATGAGTCCTTAAACTGGGGCGCATCCGGGTCAGCCTGGAATTTAGCGGAGGGACCCCCACCTCGCCAATGAAAATAAGGTCGCTGCTTTTCACCTCAACTCCACCCGAAAGGACGACGCCATCTGTTCGTGCGCGTTAGCAAGAAACAAATCACTCAATCGTGCGAAAAAAACTGGGAGTCTAATCTTACATGCGAGAAGCAGTTTAGCTCCCTTTTTGAATTCCACGACCTCGCCTTGATCGCCAGTCATGTAGTATTCGCGCTCGGGCCTGATTCCAACTTCGAACACGGTCGTTATCTTGTTGGTTCTGCCGCCGCCAATTTGGTGCTTCCCTTTCGAGAAAAGCTTTCTCTCCTCGCCGGCTAGGTTGAGATAGACTCCCTGAAAACTTCGCCGCTGATGTCGACATCTACCTCGTTATCGTTCAAATATGTCTGGTACTTAGGGTTAAGCTCCGCCATTTTAATTATGAGGTAGGAAAGGCGGGTAATATTGCTATTGGAGAGTTGCGATATGAAATTGAGACCTTGAAATAGTCGGGTTGAGTTGAAAGTGTGGTTAGTGAATGTTTTTTGCGTGATTTGGACAGGGTCAAAAAGATAGCAGAAGGACAAAGAAGCGTCCTTATATGCCTCTTTCCTACTCTCGTTGCCTTTTGCCATCTTATAAGAATTCATAATCCCTAATTGAGCCAGATCAGTGGATACAGATGAACCGGTGTTATAGTGACAGTTGGAGAGTCATTCCGTGTGTACGTGAGATTATATGACGCACGCGAAGGTATATGCACTGCTTCTCCACGAAGAGATGCAATCGATTACAATTCTACGTTAGCGAAGCACTCGAAATCCTTTTTAACTCAGCCCAGCTATGCAGCTTGGCCATACTGGGGCCACATGCAGCTGAAATGACGAGGTTTAACTAGGGTGGATATGTCCATGTTCTTCGTTTACCCTTTCTTAACTTTTGTCGGCCCATCGTTGGTCCCGGAAAATTCAACTTAGCACGGCGGCGTCATTTCAAGCACGAGTAATCCTGTTTAAAATGTGGAGGGTAAGAAGACAATCAAGGCAAAGGTGGGGAAGGGTACCTGGAGGGGTTGCAAGGATAACGGCAGCGACCGTAGGAAACACCTCAGCAAGATATGACTACATATCCTATCGACTCTCGAAGGCCCGCCAGACGCTCGGCCCAGACTGTAACTCAATTCTTACACGACATTTGACCACCGGGCCAAAGTTCGATCTGCAATATGCACCAGCGGTCCACTCTAGAGAGCCCATAATGATAAATCTGTACATCTATCAAAAATGACGAAAGAGGTTCCTCGCGAGGCGGAGAAGATCCAAGGGTTTGGCGTTTGCACTTCGGGGTGTTATAGTAATCGCGATTGTGCAGCTGGATTCCTGGATTGGAGTTGAGAGAAGTAGAGGACTGCATACTGGCATGACGACGTGCCACATAGCAGTGGTATTTATGTCAAAAGCGAATTTCTGTAAGTGTGCGACTTGTGCAGAGTACTAGAGGTTGATTGGCTGTTTGTACCGGGTTGAACCGATTGCCGTCTCCCGGCTATTTTCCGACGCGCTAAACCTTTCTAAGCGGTCCGCTTGTGCATATGCACAACAATGTCAACTTCCAGCTGAGATACTCAGTGCGGGCACTAGTGGGCGATTTTGGGTGTGAGCGAAACCATTCTTCGACTGGATGATAAAAGCCCATGCGAGAGTAGGCATTTCTGTAAGAATTCCGGCGAGACGTGCACATAAATCAAAACCAGTTCCATATGGGTTTACCAAAGTTTAAAATAAGAAATATGATCGAAAAGACTAGGAAAACTTGCTTCAAGCGAGGAAGCAATATTTCGAAAGTTGCGCTAGCCGCGACATTTCAAGTATTTCGCGTTGGGGAAGATCTCGACATCACAATGCATGAACTCTCGACCGCTACAATTCGACTTGGCGAACAAGTGATCGGCGTCAGTTGGGTAAAGGAGAAGATTAATATCAATATGATTTATCCAGGATACTCTTATCTTATCGTCCTTCGTCGCAGACTGCTTACCTACTCTTTCCGCTTGCTTCCACACAATTTTTATTTCCGGGGTGGAGAAGTGCAGGGTGGGATACGTCCTATGTTCGGGAAAGGATTCCGATGTTGCCAGGATCCCTCCCTCTCTAATCCAATCCACTAAACTCACGAGTGCACCGCCAAAACTTGTCCACCCTTTGTTGTACCTCGCAATAAGCTAGAGCATATGCGATTCGGTGAGAACAAAGTTATATCTATGTGGATTAGCCTACTAAGCTGTCCCCTGCACCTTAAGAGATCGGCACTAGCTCCGTACGGGGAGAACACTTTCGCTTTTTTTTTTTTTTTTTTTTTTGTAAAGCTTGCCACTGGCGACAGAAACCTCCGCAAATTTCAAGACTTACCCGATCCTCCGTATTGTTCGGCCCATAGGTAATACCGATTAACACTAATCTCGTATTTATATTAAGGCATATTATACTTTTTCCAGCTCGAAGCTCTAAATTAATCCATGTACTCAATCTATTAAAGTTGTCACTCTGTAGTCACTCACGACCATTATCGTATATTAATGAGATAATTACAGCAAGGTGTTTTTGAAGGGTTTTATCGCGGCTTAGATTTAATGCAAATCCCGAAGCCCCAGTACACAAGTGCAGTATCATCGTAGAACAAATCCTCAATGTTCGCTGCTGCAAGCCTATCTTCTAATAATTATGAGCCTTAGGTTCCCAAAAAGTTAACGCCACGGCTAAGTCTTAAGTATGATTAGATCCATCTATATTTTTTAACTGCTTCAGCAAAGTACCAATCATGCAAATTAGATCAGACTCAACGCATTGATTATAGAATCAGCCTTGAAAATATAAAGACTAAAAAATATTTCGAGACTCTCGGAGATTGTTATTATCAGCAGACCAGTTTCGAATGTCTCGGTCGAAAAAGCAATAATCTTGAACCGCACACCCTAGCTAACAAATGCATGCTTCTCTCCGCGTGAGAGAACGGTCAATGTTGACGACAAACAAGAAGATGCTTAGTAGAGCCATACCATACCCCTGCGAGGATGCCTTTAATTCAGAGGTCGAATTGCCATGGGAGGCGAGGAGCACCATTTCGCTGCGTGTTGGCATTGCGGTAAACTGCCATGTCCCCTTGTCTTTGTCATGCTGAAAAACATCCAATATGTTACCTGAACATTCATATTTTATTCACTCGTAACTTAGAATAAACATACCTTGAAACGAATAGGACCGCCGCGTAGACCTGCGTAAGTCACACCTAATGTGACAGACTTGTGATTTCCCTCGGCGTCCATTTGGGACCCTATTGCATAGGCGTCTTCAGCTGTATCGGCTCCCAATTGTCGTCATTCTGAGCGTTGAGAGGTCGCGGCCCGATGAGGAGAGCTTTGAAGACCACCATGTTGTCTAGAAAGAACCTATTTCCGCTGAGAACTGCATTACCCCTCTTTCTTCTGATTTCTCTGTTTCTCTTCCCCGTGTTCAATGAAATGATGAGGGTATGTTATAGTAAGAGTTAGCTAGATTTTAAGATTTTAGAGTATTTCTTCCTGAAGGATTCGCTTTCCAGAACAATAGAGGAAGAACGCTATGAATTATAGACACGGGAAGGCCCATTTTAAATCGAAGCTACTCAGAGAAGATCATACGGTTAACTACGAGCTCGAGGATCATAAATGAAAGTAGATTCGGATCCTCTATAGCCAACGAGCTTCATCAGAGGTAAGTGCAAAACATACCAGTGCCTCTCGAATTGGTGCTAGCCTCGGACGATAAGACAATGCAGGGACCTAAAGCAGCGAAGAAACATCTAGCTTGTGGATTTTGCATTTCTTGAATTGGCCCCGATCAGATCAAATACTCGATGTTAATAGCCACATGTGTTAAAAAATCATACAATGGAACTACATCGCATCTGTGAAATCTAAAACTAGTTATTGACTTATTACTTTCGAGATGCAAGGCTCATAATTTTCTATGAAAAAAAGGAAATATGTATACACGAACTTGAATGAAGTAATGAACTCGAATATTACTAACACGAACTTGTAGCTGTACAATACGCAAAATACATATGTATCAACGGCCTTTCTTCCCGCGCACCTGCGGCTTGCTTAACCGCCATGGCCACAGACTTGCCCTTTGCAGGCTTGCCAGATGAACCCTTTTTGGAGGTTCTCTGACCAGCGCTAGCATCTGCCTGCGTGGCCTCTTTCCTCTCCGCAGGCTTAATACAAAACCCAAATTGTCTCTCGTCGCGGTCAAAGCAAGCCATGATCGCCTGCAGCGCCGGCACACCGTAACCTGAAAATCCATAAGAGGATTCATATCCTGGACGGCGCCCCAACAGTGTGTGTTATCGGACGAAGCTTATTTAATATCAACAATCCGGCGGTACCCGATGCGAGATTTCCCAGCCCGAACTCTAAAGGGTTCAGGTTGGCATTACAGGAATATGCCAAAGATGTCCTCCGCGTCGCTGCCCAACCTTTCTAGAGCCGTCGATACCGTGTACCATTGGTCTACGACTCCGGGAGGAGGTGTATAAACGTCGATCCGGAATCAACCATGGCGGGCTTATCCGATTCGCTTGCGAAAGTGTACTCACCGCTGCTGTTGGGCTCTACCGGAACCCACTCAACACCTTCGCTTGGACATCCGCAGTCTCCTATGATCGTATTCGACGGGTTCGTTCCGCCGTTCGGTGGTTGGCGATACAAGTCCAGCGTAAACTTCCCCTTCACCACTGCCTTCCTACCGGCCATAAGCCCGAGCGCTTCAGCGAAGTTGCCCACCACCGTGTTCTGCTTCTCGGGCTTCACAGTATTCCCTCCTTGAAACCGAAGCCTAAAACACCGTGAGGCACCGCACAAGAATCTTCGGGTTTGTAACGGTAGTAATGCACTGTATAGCTTGCTTCGGAATAGAATACCCCGAGCCTTACCGATCCGTATGTCACTACGCCGGAGGAGCCGTATTGGTCAATGTAGTCGACACCCCACGTCTGGCCGGGTAGCGGGTGTGGGAATTGCAGTTGTAAAGCTTCTGTGGATAGTGCTGCGCATCGTCGCTGCCGAATAAATTGGAATACACCGTGAGGTCGGAGGAGCCTGTGTCCACGAGTAGGTCGAATTTGTATATGCCCACAAATACCGGCGCGGTGTAACCTCCTCCCTAAGGTACGTAAGCTTGATAACGCTAGTACTACATAGCGTTCTAGGCTTCCCTATGCGCTTGTTCCCTGATCTTCTGGGAGGACCTCTAGCACGAGGATAGCCGTTGGCCGCCGCTGTCGTAGGATGATGGCAAGCGAGAACTGTTCGGATTGTAACTATCCGCTTCTGTGGGTACCTACTACGTTGTCAACGGTATCGAAGGATCGAGCCACGCCTAGTAGCATGAACAATGTCGTTGAAAATATCATAACTTATTAGGACCCAAGCTGTAAAGAATGGTTACGTGTACCCGAAATGTCCTTCGTGTATTCGAATGTCCAGTCGCAACTAGAAAATAGCGAGGTCTTGTAAGCTCACTAAGTAGGGATTAGTGGGGATTCTCCGGTAGAACTTTGCTGAAATTTCTTCGTCTCTCCTTGCGTTCGTCCTTGGGATCCTGGAACCTTATCACATCTGAGCTGGCGATCTAAGTATATCAGGGAAATACACTACAGCGGATCCCACAACCAAAACACCGCCTAGCCCTAGTCAACAAAAGGACTAGGCCGGGCTGATGCCCAAGATTTACTGCCCCTAATGCATACGCACAGCGTTATGGTGAAACCTCCGCCCGGCTATCCAATAGTTGATATCGTGATAGCGCATTTTATAAGATTTCCAGGTACTAGTCTGATAATTTTTGTTTTGAAAAAACACATGGCAAATATATTGGCTAAAAGGAAAAAAGAGGAAGGTACAACTCAGCTGCATGCAACAGGGCACTTAACCATTACCAAGGTTTAGATCTCTTACACTAAGCTAATATTCTACTGGAGGTAGATAAAACGTTTTTACCGCTACTTAGAGGCAACTTCGTCGATAATTCCTCTAACTCTAGGCTTTCAAAGCTTACGCAATACGCTACAACAGGTATAGTGAAGCTAGCTGCAAAAACCATTCGTGTAGTAATCATATACTGGATACATGAATATAGTGAGCTGCTTCACACTCTATGGTAATTTTCCATCCCCCTTCGCAACTAGAATTGATGGATAAGTAATGGAAAGAAAACAAAGAGGAAACTAACAAAATTCACGAGGAGATCTATTTCTCCATGAAATACCCCGGGCGCAGAAAGTCAACATCGTCTGTAGTGGTTTATTTCTTGCTGTGGACCGATAAGTATATCCAAACGAGCCATGATGCCCGAGGAGGATTCTCCGACGGGGCCAATTTCGACCCACCCAGATACATCCGGCGCTGCTCATGAACCGCCGCTCTACATTGATAACAGCAAAGCCATCCTACCGCCGGAACATGACTCTACCTTCGAAGCTCCGCCCCCTGTTATTCCACGGTCCAAGGAGTCATTTAGCCCCGGCGACACGCGGTGGCTATTTCTGCTCAGGAATCGCCAACCTCCAAGCAAGACTACGAGAATTACATCAGTCGCCTCCACTGCTGACGGTACGTATAAGTAGCAAGAAGGTCTCAAGCGGAAGCGAGAAGACCAGGATGTAGGCGATAAAACCTCTCCAGCATTACTCCGGAGCCAGTGCTTCTGGTGTCTCATAAATAGCCCTCAACCGCCTCAGCAGCAACGCGAACAGTCAGGCAGGGACCCCGAAGGCTTATCGAAGGGAGATAATACTACTACGAAGGACAGAGAATCCGGGTCGATGCCTGAGCCTGACCACCCTCCTTCCCAGAACCAATCGCCACTCCAAACTTGAACGCTCAAGCCAGGTACAAGTCTGTCAAAGAAATTATTGATACATTCAGCAAGATTTGGATGCCGTCAATGAGATGGCTACGTGCGCTTCAGACTCCGATTCAATCTTTAAGAACGCAGCATTGGGGCGGGCTAGGAAGCTGACAATGAGGCTCCATAAAATTGCCAAGAATTTGGCAGGAAGAGAAAATACCGGTATCTACTGCCCTCGGAGAACAGAGTAAGATAAGGCTATTCGAGGCAAACCTTGAGGTTGTATTATGTTAATAGAGGAGGAGCAAAGCTACAGGCGTGCGTGAGAATGTCCATGCGTGATAGGAGACATTATTCGAGCTTGTAGTAGGTTTAAGAGAAACGGCTTAGAAGGAGAACGGAGGGATTCAGCAGCGACAGTAGCATTCCGAGCCGAAACGCAAGCGCAACGTCGAAGATATCGGCGACAACAATCGCTCGAATGGTCCTCGCCAGTCACCTATCCAACAACGCCGCGACCCCATGCACGCTGCCGGAACGACGAAGGCTAATACCGCTGCGGGAAAGAATGAAGAACTCGCCTCCCTGCATGTCAGCTCTGCTACTCCTACGTCGTCCGCCGTCTTGAGCTACGAAGCGAACTACAAGTCGTTCAAGAATTGCTGATACGATCAACATGAGCAAGGACACCCTCCTCGAGATCCTCGCTTACACTCCGGACTCCGATACCAGCCTGAAACTCGAGATCGCGGAGCAGCTAAATGAGCTTCATTGGAGCTGCGTAGGATCGTAGATTATCTGGCGAAGGAGGAGAAGATTTCTTCGTCTACGCTCGGGAAAGAAAGGAGAGGAAGCTAATGGAGGCGAATTTCCGGAGTGTATGGCAAAAAGAGAGTGGATACTTACAGCAAAGAAATAGGTTGGCTTTGACAGGACATATGTGACGACCGTTCATTATTGGTATTCAAAGCGTCATGGAACGATCTTTGATGGTATTACGACCTGTCATTACAATCCATATCCTGTTTACAACTATTACACGGTAGTAACATGGAGGTTCATCAATATATGTAGAAATTCCGACTCTTCTTTTGCTAACGTCGCGAAGTCCTCAGATACCCCCTCAATAGAATATATGTCCATACGTTCTTTCTCTAGAGGCTTTAGCTTTCACGATAGCGGTATCGTAATGCCAGCTCATTTAATGATAGGTTCTGTATTTTTTTTTAACACGGGTGATTTACTGGAAGATGCCCGCTTACAAGCAAAATCACCACTTAAAAATAACACCCAACAACAAGAACGTTTTCTCAGCCTTAATCAACCTACCCATTGACCGGCGAAGCAAATGTCAACAAAGCCAGGCTCCACCGGCAGGCGCGCGGCCGTCCTCTCATATGAAAGCGCTGTCAATCCCTCCTGCTGCGGCTCTCCCTGTTCCAAAGCCTCGTGCCCAGAAGGCTCGTCCGACTCCCAACCCCCCGCACGAGATACCGGACCGGAGCTCACGCCGTGGCACCGCGCGACTCAAGTCAAACTCACCCGTCCTTCCCTTGTTGTCACGCTCCCTTTGGCGGCTGAATATCAGGCCGACAAGATTCAAATCAATCACGAAGCCACGGCCGCTCTCCATGATCACCAGGAGACTCGTACTAAGATGTTGAACGGGAACGACCTGGTATCGTCGTCGAACACGCCGTGGAGAGTTTGAACGCAAGCAAAGGGAATTTCAATCTTGATGAGGCAATGGAACTGAGCCGCGAGGTCGTCGACGCGGTTGGAGATCTGGAGGTGTTCTTCAACGGCAAAGGAATTGAGGTTGCTTCGTCTGATGAGGCTAAGACTACGTTCGACGGCGGAAACTAGGATACTACCCCGCTACTACCCAGACGGTGATATTCAATACGATGATCAGCTCGTCGAAGGTTCGTCTGTTACCAAGGAGCAGCCGAACAACATCCAGAAACCAGAAACCAAGTAGACACTCCAGTCAATAGGCACGCCGCGCTACTGCTGCCAAAGTCAACGTCAAGCCGCAGACTTACAACTACGTCAGCCTCAACCAACCGCACAACGGCCTCGCGTCGCTTATGAGCGAGAGAGAGTACATGTACCAGCGCGCTGTCAAAGCCGTCTCCATGAGTCCGCAGATGGAAATTCCTACCGTCGCCAACGCCGCCGCCCGCGTTTCTCCCTCTCACAAGCGCCGCCGCATTAAGTCTCCGCGTCCAAGCTACGACTCGTCCGCAATCTCGTCGACGCTATCCATGCCGACATCGCCTCGTTGAAATCGCTCATCTCCGACGGTACCGCGACGATAAGATCCGCACGGACGCCGAAGTCAAGAACCACGTCCGCGAGTTGGAGGGTAACCTCGGGAATCCGTTACTTTTGCGTTTTCTTGGCAAGGAAGAGGCGATCGCAGGGATGAACACCATGGAGAGAGGAAGAAGGCGCTGCTTGTGAGTAATTATAAGGATTGCGACACGAAGGGACCATGGCGGTAAAAGGAGGAATATGTGATAGGTAACGCCAGCGATAGGGAAGAATATGGTCTTGATAGCTGGTCTACCATCATCAGTCTCTTTTCTCATTTTTTCATCTATATATTATCTGGAACCTTTCTTTTTCTCATATCTCAGAAGGCGAAGAACGGAAGGAAGATAACCTAGTAAGTGCCTCTGTTTAATACAGAAAACATGATAATACTTTATTCAATAAAACCGCGAGACTAGCTTTTACATCAAACTTATTCGTTCCATTATACTAGAATCATTTACATGTAGGGATCCCATTCTCAACAGTGACAATTTCGAACACGTTTTGTTTCACCTGTTGAGAGCTCTCACAAGTTCACGACAACCGAAACCGCCAAAGAACTTGCACGAATCTGAGTCACTGCTTTGGCAACGGCTACTCAAGCTTGCGCGCTCACTTGCTCAACGTGTGGCGCTTGAACTGCGGGTCTCTCTTATTAAAGGCTGCGCTGCCCTTGAACCCCCCCAGATCATTTCCTCTTTGCCCTTTCCCTCATACAACGGCGTTCACCAACAAGCACAGCTCAAAACGTACCCGAATCTACCATGTCTCTCGAAAATTCCCCTTACTATTTAGGCCCAACAAAACTGTTCGAGCCCGTTTACAGACACCTCGATATTACTAGAGCAATATTCAGCATAAGGATTCGCTTCACGGAGGCCGGATCGCGCTATTACAGCGAACCCCAGAGTCCGGCAGCTTACCTCTACCGCCCGGCCACCTTTTCGGCTTCGGTACCGACACTGACGACCAAGGATATCCCGTTGCGGTGACGTTAAGCATGACGGTGTTCGCTGTGTTTGGCATGCCTTTCGATTTTAAGGTATTTATTTTTTGTCCCTCTCCTTCTGGTGAGCATGCCTTCGGCCAACTAGAACTAACATTCGGTATCTTTTTTTTTCCTCCTCGAAAAAATGTTCAGTATAACAAAGACGAGAAGACATGGGCTTTCTATCATAGTAATAATCCGAATGGAAGCTTCAATCGATACCAAGATTACATAGCTCACAGTCCAATGACTCTCCCGTCACCTAGTAAAAGAGCGGGAAGGGGGTAGTGGCATTGACGGGGCAATACCATAGACTGCGTTTACTTGGTCTGTGGTATACATCGGATCCGTTTGGTATTTAGAGTAGTATAATAAAATCTTGGAGGTCTTATACGTACACCATGCTTACCGGCCGCGCGTCCACTTCCAAACCATTTGCCCTTAATATCTGCTTTCTATTTGTATCAAAATACTGCTGCCCTGGCTTTTTGATATTTGTTCTTTCTTTTGTTGCCATCTCTCTTTCTCTTTTTTTTTTTTTTTTTCAACCTCGCTTTGTTTACTTTAAGATTTGTATTCTAGATGCTCGTTGAGAACGAACTCTGGATAGAGGTGAAATGGTCTATTTCATCAGATGAGAAAGGGTTCTTTCAGTAGCTGAGGAAGCTTCTCACTCGCCCTTGTAAATTTATGATACCAAGGTTGTCTACTTGGATGCGCTAATAGGCTGGCTATCTTTGGCCTGCTGTGCTATGAGCTTTACGCCACCTTACCTTTAGTTCAAGGATACTCTATATTTAGTCCTCCAAAGGTAGCATAGGTTAAAGCATCAACCCGTTAAGGAGCACAGATCTCCTCCCAAGAAACTTATTAATTCAATAATATTAATAATAAGTGTGGTTAATATAATTTACCTAAATTTTCTACTTCAAATTAAATTAATAGTAAAGATAAGGTTAAGAGGGCTAATAGTATTAATAGCAATAATAATAATAATAATAATAACTAGGTTAAATGATATTAATAGTATATCTGATTTTTGAAATTTTTTTAGATTTTTGAAATTATATAAGCTTTTTAGTTAAATAGCATTTATATAAAAAAAATTGTTTAATAGTATTAATATAGTAATATCTAAGCCCGTTAATATTATTTAATAAGTTAATAAAATAGAGTTTTATTAATTATAATTTTTATAATCAATAAGCTTTTATTAGAATATATATATATATATACATATAGAGGGCTTGAAGCTACGATAGTACTTAGGGATAGCTATTTATTTATTATTTTATATAGTAGCTGTCGTTGTCTTAGCAACTAGATCGTCGGCTAGTAGTAGCTCGTAAGCCAGTGCGCCACGTTAAGCCACATTGAAAATTTCGCATGAAGACTCCGCACTACAGAAATTCGTCTTTCGTATAAATCGGGGAAGTTTCCCGATCATAGAGCCTCCATAAACATCTCCTTGCTTCCTTTTGACTGGCTTATAAGTTTACTCAAGAAAACACAGAGAGCTACGCATACAACTTCTGTTCCCGCTATCGAGAACTCGGCATCAGATTCAATTTAACCCCAGCTTCTGCTTAACTTGCTTAGCAAATATGAGGTTCTAACTTTGACAGAAATCTAGGTGGCATCGCGAGAGTAACCAAACAAAGCATGTAACATTGCTTTATTTATTCTAACTAGCTCATGCCTTCTCAATATTTCTCGTTTGCAAAAACCTGATGTAGCCTCGAAGTGCTCTGCGATCGTGACTCCGTAGAAACTCAAAAGAGAACGGGACAAATAATTTCCGCATCCCTCTAAGATATTACTTCGAAAAAACCGTGTATAAACAGATCATTTTCCTCCTATAGCTGCAACTACATCTTCACCCAACCGCCCAAAAAAAAAGCCGGCAATCAGCCCCATCACTCTTCGCAGTCACAGACCTTACGAAAACGCAATATAAAGTGCAGCTCTCAATCCAGACTATCGCCGCCGGACTCCTCGCAATGGCTGCCGTCGCCAGCGCCGCTGCGAAAGTAAGAATATCACTTGTTTCTTTTCTCATGCCTACATAGTCCTGTGTGCTAATATGCATTTCTACATAGAATGCAACGTCGTTTTTAACAAGTGCACTTTCAGCGGTCACGGTAAGAGTGGCCTTTTCCTGATCCAGAGTTGCGTCACCTTCCCCAACTCACTCAACGGATGCTGCTGACCGCCGTTTAAAGAGGCTGCTAAGATCGCCAACAGGGAAAGATGGATGCGAAATAAACGGAACACCTAAGTTTGCAACGAACAACACATCGCGAGCGGGGGGCTTCGGACACGAAGGACCAAATGTTCGCTCAATATTTTCGGTTAAACCAAAGCATACGGTAAACGAAACGAGGAGGGATCTGGTGCCATCTTACCAAGGGCGAAGAGGTTTCCTATCGTGGGGCAAACGCCTATGGAGAGGAACCGAGAGATAAAGTATTACAATAATAATAGTGTCCCATAGAATCTAGTAGTCATTGTAATAATAAGAAGAGATTGAGAGCAATGGGATCCTGGTAGTTACATATGGCTCTTCAATTTAACACCCGCCCCAGCGAAACCTTGAAATGCAAATCTGAAAGGGAAGAGCCGTTATATACGATGCAGTTTGAAACCGCTCGAGCTCTACTGGACTCAGGACTGGAATATTTACGTAGGAGATAAAATTTTGCCAAAAATCAATCTATGAACAGAGACAGTATACAAAAGAGGTCTATTGTAGAACATATAGAAGCAAATATTCGCGAGAAAGGATCGTCCCCAGCCAATCCCTAAATGAAAGTGCAAAGGGGGACATAGGTTTCGCAGGTTAAATGCTATTGATGTCAGAGATATTCCTCAAGAAAGAAATAGAATGACTATTATGAAAATATATTTATTCTTAAAGTAAGTCGATATATAATTCATTAAGTAATCAAATTTTTCAATAATTAAAACTATATAATGAATGCTATATTCCAATCAGATGGATAGCAGCGACCAAAAGAGGTATTTTTAAAGCTCCCAATATATTAATTTAAAGTTTCTACACTACAAATTTACTTGCGGCTATGGTAAAGATAATAGATTAGTGTTGGTAAGCCTCAGTCGCAGGGCCCATCAGGCGTTGATAGAGGCCCTAAGAGACCCATCAAATACCGCTCAAGTGCATATACTATCGATGCGAGAGCTTGTACGCTGATAAATCGAGGAAACTATTATGCCAGTGATGCATTCGAAGGCCGTTTAATTAAATCAGACACTAGCAGAGAGCACCAGAGCCCCGGTGCATTAAGATTATTCCCGGTCAGTAAGATTGTTCAAGACATCCTCGATATCCTGGAACATGTCCCTATATCATCCAACGTCCGCTCGTTGCGTCTTCCCATTTCGTGGATTTCCCTGATATCCGCCTTACAATCCTCAAGAAGCTGGCGGATCCGAAACCATGCTAAGCTCCTATTCGTTCGGGACTGTGACCTAGATGCTCTCCTGGACTTTTCCCTGTCGTTGCGTTGCTTCTCCTCGAATTGTCTCAGTGTGCTATTAAGCAGTGCCTTATGAGAAATTTGAGACCTATTATAGCTTTGTAGCACTTTGAACCGTTGTGGACGCGTGCGGGAGACGCGGGAGGAGATGTTTCAGGCGTAGTACCGAGAGACGAAGGTGTCTGAGACAGGGAAACCGGCGATGTGCCATCTGGGGAAGATGGGGAATCATGACTACCATGATCGTCCGGTTTGAGCTCGTTGTCCTCCTTACTAGTAGGAGGCTGAAAACTTGTCAGGTCTGTATTTTAGGAAGCGTAGATCTCTCGCATGAGATGAGAGAAGAATTACTGGAGAATAGAATTATGGACTTACCTCGATGCTAGAGCCATTCATCTCCAGGACCTCTGTCACTGCGGCGCTAAGTGATCCGGCCTTTCTCGATCGGTTTCGGTACTGGTGAACAACGAATAGCAGAGCAAAGATAAATGAATATACTCTCGAGGTGATTTAGGATGAAGGCTGACGAATTCGACGACGACTGGCGATAAGTCGATTGTGATGATGAGAAACAATACAATGAGAAGGACGCGGAAAGGCCTGTACACGGTCTAGATCCATCAGAATCTCTCCCGCGCCTTTCTTTTTTCCCAAGCAACCTTAAATGCTTAGCAACTTTGGAGTGAGTTCTCCATACTGTATCAAACCGGTTAAGCTTTTAGTGTCGTATAAAGTCAAAAGGGACAATATACCATCGATTTGAAGCTTATACAGGGCTTTAGGGTTCAAGGTTAGGTTTTATTGAATTGTGTGTGCTGCACTATGTATTGCCATTTTCCGTGTAGCCTCGAGAGGTATAAGCAACCGAAGACGATGGCGACCTCTCATCTTGGGATTTCAGGCATACTTTCCATTGTTAAAACGCCCCTCAAGAAACTGGGAGAAATCCATATGGAATTCAATTTTATATATTCTTGGCCGACAAGTGCAAGCCTTCGGAAATCGTATGCGTAGCGTCGAGAAACGCGGACCAATATCAGGACCATCACGAGGAAAGCATGGTCCCCAATCATCATCATTACTCTTTGAAGCCATTCTCTGGGAGGACTAACAGTAACATGCATGGTGCACATCAGCATTGATTGATTTTAATCTGCGAGCGACTATAGCGTACTTTCTTCCATACCTTCTTAGTTCTCGGGTGAATCGAGGACCATGTTGCATTTTAGTCCAAGTTATTATGAGCAAAAGTGGGGAAAAGGGGCGGGGAAGAGAATTAGAAGAGAGGGTTGGGTGGCATTGGTTAATTTCGTGCCCTAGCTAAGGTGAATCCAATCTTCCGTCGTGACATTGTGAATAAATTAAAAAACCAGGATCGATCCGATGAATGTGTCTAGAAAGTAGCGCTTTACAGTGGATTAGCTTCCTCCTAGAGGTCAAAAATCAACAGGTAGATGGATTTGTAAAGGATTCTAGGATTTGAGAATCCAGCGAGTTCATTTTGACGACAGGTCTCCAGATAATGGTCACGAACCACGGTTCGAGAATAAAGGATGAGAAGATGCGAAAAACGCACTTACTCTCCTAGTTAGGCATCATAGGACTGCTATGAAACTGTGCACCAAGGGTGAAGGAAACTTTAGAGCAGAATAATACGGCAGTTGATATCAATACTGAACAAAAGTCACTTCAACGCTCACGCGACCCTCGGTTCATCATCTCGGGGAAATCCAGGACGCAGCAGCCAATAATCCTGAGATAATACGATAGCGCCCCCACACGAGATCATCAGATTATAAAAGATCCTGGCATACCAGAAACATGTTATACAATTACTGTTTATTTTTAGGCTCTCGTTCAAGACTTGTGCGACAACTTGCAGTAATTTGCGAAAGCTAGTCAGCGAAGGTTCGGAACAGGAGGACCCCTCGTCGCTCGAAGGTCGTCGAGCACACCACCATCGTCTAAGCGAAACACAACAATTTTTCCTGTCGTTCGCCCTAGCCTGGTTATCACCGCCCTACTGTCTGTTAGAATCAGCGTGGGGGCTTCAAAAATTCATGATTACTTTAAATTGAGCAGATTATACTCAGGAAACAAATTGAAACGGACGACGATACGTCGCGGCCTTTTCGCCATTGGCCCGTCAAGGGAATCGACACCGTTACCATCCTAGCATTCTCCTATTTCCCAAAAAGGGCAAGACTGATAATATTTGGGGGTTCAACGAACTTTATCCATCGTCGCGATAAACGACGGAGCCTAGTTTAGAGCGCGTGGACTCTTGATCCTTGCCCCTTCTTCGTGACTTCGTCCAGAGCTAGGGGAAGATATCCACGAGCAGCAACTACACCGCATTGTTGATGAGGGAAGCAGCTCGTATCTTCTCAGCCAAAGAATTGAAGCAGTCTTTTGATATGATTTCTGTCTTCTAAAATTCCCGTGAAGTACCATCTTTCTTCCAGCTGAAGAAACAAATCGGACCACCAGTTATAGCTTCAAAGGGCTCTTATACTCACGATCAAGGATTCCAACGATCATGTCAGAGACTCAGTCCTACTTATATGCATGGAGGTTCTAACGACTCCAGAGCCTTCCTTCTCGAGTCTAGAGCACGATACTTCTACAAAAAATGTTTCGGCAAAAGCGACAACCAAGCCCGATTTCTTTCTAGCGAGAGTTCCAGAAGAGAAGGCAAATTTTGCCTAAAAATGGATCTACCCACGCAATACCGCAATACGGTATAAAGGATAAGCCAGCAACGTGGGAATAGCTCAGCGATTTAATTGGGCCCTTAATTATTTCGCTTGTCAGACGGGTCTTTCCATTCGTGCACGTACGGTGACTATTGGCTCAGTGGCTTTTTAAGGAAATTGGTGAGAGAAAGGACACGAAAATTGCGACGATAGCTCCGTTAGCGTCAATGTCAACATTCGGGGAACGGCCATGTTTGTACTAGAAGCTGTAAAATATTGGAAAGAAAAAAACGGTATCACAGCCTAGAGCCCTAGACGCAAAATTTCAAGATATAGTTAGTTAATATAATTGTTGGGACACTTACCTAATTAGGAAGCGAAATACCTTAAATTTATTAACCCTACAATATAGAAAATATCTAATTATAAGGTCTAGAGCTATAATATAGCTATAAAATTAAAATATAATATAATCTAGATATATATCTATAAAATTTTATAAGTTTAGTACTTAGTATAGTCCTCCTTATTTATTATATAGGCGTTAACCGTTATAACTAGCTATTATATAGCTTATTAACTATCTTAATATTAATAGTCTTTTACTCGGTCTATACTACCTTTTATAGCTCGTCCTTTATATAAGACTATTTAAAAGGATTTAAAGCTCTAAATTAATAGCGTAGTCGTACCTTTAGTATCGCCTATAAGTTTTTAATAGGATTAAAATCTAAACTATTTATAACTTAATCTAACTTTAAAATTTTATTATTATTAAACTACTCTTACGCGTACTTCTTACGGTAAATTAATATACTATTATTTATAATAGTACTTTTATATCGTCTACGCCTAGATTATTATAAAATAAAAAAATTCTAAATCTAATACTTTATTAAAGTATTATTATATATTAAAATTAAGCCGATTTATCTTACTTATAAGTTTCTTAGATATACGCTATAGATAGTATACGATAAAGCCCTTTTAGCTATATATAATATATACCTATATTATAATTAACGTTTAGGCGTTTTAAAGGCTAACGTAATATATTTTTTATTATATTTATCGTTAGTAGCGCGTTAACGTATATTTTACTAAGTTTAATAGCTATTATATATAGCTATCTCGTTACTCTATACGATATTCTTCGCGTTTATTATATTATCGTTCTTATACTATAAATAGAATAAGCCTAATAGCCTCCTTCTCTACGTTTAGTTATAGCTTTTTAATAGATATCTATACCTTAATACCGTACTTTTATAATATTTAGTTAATAGTATGCGAAGAGACCTTAAGACTAATATACCGCGTTATTTTAACTATTGTATTAAATCGATAATTATTAATATATTATATAATACGTTATATATTATATTTAATAAGTAGGTAACATCTACTATTTAAAAAAAAAACGTTAAATAGGCCTGTAGATATATAGCAAGAAACGATATATTAGTATATACTATTTAGTAACTAAGTATATCTTATATTTAACGATATAAGTATTTTAGCACCGTATAATAAATAATTTCTACTCGCTTACTTATATTTAAGCATTTTCCTAGTATTTTATATAATTATTATTATTAATAAGGTATCGCGATGCGCTGCGTCCGATATTAGATGTAGGAAATTCGCTTTTAAATTAGTAAGTGTCCTAATAATTATGTAAACTGACTGTAAGTGACAGCCTAAACTCAGGGTAAACACAAGGCGAACGCCTCAACATATTACAGAAGTCCGCTTATTATTGCTCGTCCCTAAGTGCAAATGGGCGATATATGGTCTGCAAGTAGTTTTGTTTTATGTTAGCAATGAGGACTGGAAATAGCCCTTTCGTCTCCTTATTTGTATTTTCACGATCGTGAGTCGTCTTGAATTGGCAACCAAAGGCTAATGAAGCTTCAACGAAGCGGGTCCGGTTTTAAAAACTTATAAACATTATTAATGTTATGATTATTTCGTACGAATTAAGGATCGTCTTAATATTTGCAGATAATATTACGTTGACGTTCGCAATTTCAAGATAAGCACGGGAACATCAACGCGAGAATCCCCTTGAAGGCCAGTTTGCAATCTGCCTGGACTGGAGCACGGGGAAGTGGCAGCCACCGTTCTGTTGAGCCAAGTAAATCAAAAAAAATTTAGTCGCTTGTAGGGCGAATCATTGGAGCCTACGGGCTCGCTGAAAGCTATATACCAAGTTACAAATAGAATTTACCCATTAAAATAGGGAACAGCTTCGAAAACTCTCAAGAAACAAACCAGCTCTCATGCCCTCTAAGTATTATACGACCAGAAATGTCTCTCGCTATTATCATTCGGTTCTCCCGAATAGAGAGAATCCGTATGCCCCGCAAGATCGCGCATTTTGGTGATCTTGCGTCGCCGGGACCGTTGTTTCTTCAAACGCTGAGCTGAATGACCATTGTTTCTCCGCATCGCCCTTAAGGTATCACAAGTATTACTAGGTGACTGCGGAATATTATATATATAACACAGGAATGCACTGGCTTAACTGGTTGCCTGAATTGATTGAATCTTTGTCTACGCTAATTTGCGTCGGCCAGTGAGTGCGAAATCAGGCTAGCTCAGCGCTGATCGATGGGTGGGGTTTTTCTATTTTGTACATGTATCGCGACGACCCCCACTTATACTTGTGTCATTTGTCAACTCATCCCCAATTTTTCTTTGTTTACTAAAATCCGCTTAGAATACAGCGCGAAGCAATTTCTTTGCGTGTGAACGGCGATGTCAGCGGTTCGTTGATTGAGCGGACAAACATCCTGGAGCGTTTTAGAGCTTTGAAGCGTGGGATATTCCGTGGGTAGACCCTTTCCTTAGGATCAGCTCTTATAAGAACTGGGGTCGTCTTCCCTGTCTTCGTCTCCACCCTGGTCAGTGTCAGAGCATACCTTGTACAACAGATCTAGATCATCTTCTCCTTTACTTCACTCCTCCTCAGTTTCCTTCCAATATTCCTGTGTCTTTGACAAGGAAGCCAGTGAAGCGTTGTTAAACGACCCAATTCACACTCAACATAACTCGTGCGTACTAGTGTTATGGCTAACAGTCACGCTCCGGTAGACTTCTGGGATGGTAAGCAGTGTTCCTATCCTCGTTTTACGCTTTTCAAATCTCATCCAGATCAGAATCATGGCTAATATGAACTTTGAACAGCTTTTTGGGGATGCATGGTACGATCTCTCAATGGCAAATTTCCCCCAAGTAGTCAAGAGGGCTCTGAAACTGATATCCCATAATCTAGGTCATCGCCAATGGCGTCCTTATCATAGTATGCTGGATCACCTGCGTTGCCGTGGGTTGGAACCGCATGTCCAGCATTCCATTCATCATATCAGCAACCGGATTTGTCGCCAACTACCTTGCTTGGGTTTCCTACGAGGATCTCCCAAAGGCCAGACTCTACACCGTCCGCTTCATCGCCCAGACCGGCTGGCACATCCAGGAAGTGATACCGGTATTCTACTCGTACTTCTGCTTCAGCGGTTACTCAAAAACTCGACGTACTCGGGCATCTGGAGCCGACGGACCTTCACTTATTTATTCTGGCTCTTCACAACGATCAATATCCTGGATCGCATCGCCATACTCGGAATGTACGTCCATTCCTGGGAATGAACGACAAAACAACCAGGTACGCGGATTTTTTCAAAGCGCTAGAACACGTAAACATCGTTTACTTCGTATTTACCGCGGCTACCGAGATTCTCACCGCGACGTACCTTCTCAAGTTATTCCATACGAGTATTAGGACGGCGGAGCTTTACTGCGGCGGTCAGCGTGTCGGCCTGTTCAAGCAGATGGCTCTCTCCACCGAAATCCGCGTTTCGAGCCTTGCCATCATCGGTATCACGCGAGCCGGTTGCGCACGCGCCCGCTCCCTGAATACGGTCGCGTATGGCTTCGATACTGTGATGTGGACCGTTGAGGATTTTACCCCATGATCCTCGTGATTGACCTGTTCATGGCCAAATTGGGGGGAGTCTACATCAAGGTTGATAAAGCGAACCGCACAGTTATCAACGGTGGTCAGTGTCAGTGCGGTCGCCAGAAAGAAGGGCAGAAGTTCGTATCGCCCGGCAGATCGCCGCATGATACCGCTGACATCGACGATACCTCGGAAGCGTCATTCAGCCCAAGGATTCAAAGGGTAGCGCGGGAGATGTCGGTTACATTGCCGAGCATCTCTCGGAAGTCAAGTCCATTGGCTCTGTCGGCGCTCCACACCATAAGGATGTTATAATGACTGTTTAGTCCTTTAACTTTGCCTCCTCATTCATCCCGCTTTTAGTCCATTTGCTTTATGAAGGGTTTACACTACTCCGATTCTTAACGGATTTTAATAAACAATTTTTTTTTTTGTACATTACCACCTTCTTCTATTGTACCTCAAGCGGTTTTAGGAGTTTCTGTTCATTTTTCACCGGATTTACTATTATAGCCTCAGCGAGACGGGAATTTTGGAGTTCACACCTATTGGAGGGTATGATGAGGCATGATGTCATTTTTGTCTATAGATTAAGAAAGCTTCAAAAACAACTTCTTGAATGGCTTTTAGCTATATCATTGTCAAATTCTCTATCAAACAATTTCGGTCTTCCTTCCCGTACCATTGAGAATACGATGATGGTTCAGCGTTCTCCGAATGATTTTCATATCCCACAATGTAAACTAGACCTGAGCACCCGAGTGACCTCTCCCAATTGGATTTCGGGGGCCGTATTCCTCAGCATTTATAACGGCGAGTATCGGTAAACTACAAAGAGGTTAGCCCGTCGCAAGTATTCGACCGTTTAGCGAAAATATGCATGCAGATGAATTCGACAGTCCAGTTTGTTGTGAAGCGTGAAATGCGAAGCACTAGTTACCCGGCTTTCAAGATCGAAGTTGAAGCAATCGCGAAACTGTAAGGAAAATACGCTGAACTGGATCCAAGATATACTCCTCATTCTCTTCGAACCACTCATGAGGACTTTTGTTACACGTGGGACGCCTAAGAGCTGCCAAAACTGCTTCGACGCAGATGCTTTTACCTAGCATATAAAAAACCGCACATCGCAACATCGCAAATCAATTGACTATTGGAAATTCCTAAGTTTTTCCGTCCATGTGAAGACCTCGCGGCGTAGTCCGTACTAAATAGTTTTCATTTTGATCCCTCGCCGATCCGGTATTCTCACTGAAGCTGGTAGTTATCTTAAAACATCAAATTATTTTAAACTGGCTTGAAAGAGCATCATGTTTTATTATCCATTTCGTAGTATCTTAGGGACTGCCAGTACGATTGATTCATGCTTGTCTGTCTTCTATATTTTGCACACTTCCTAGATCTCTTTAATTCTAAATGTGCATTAGGCCCATCTCTTTCGTATGTTAGATAGGTTTGACACATTCGCTCGAATCACGCTCGGTCAGTGTCTAGAACCTGCCTCAAACCGGCGGATGGGCTCCAATAGCCACCGAGCATCCCGTTACCTGCAGCTGTACCTTGTTACACACCCTCCCGAAATCCAATGCTCCCAAATCATTCCTATCAGTCCATGTCAAAATTTCATCATCTCCGCTATCGCACGCAACCCATTGCGCGAACCCACTCGTTTCCGCCATCAGCAATTGATTTCCTTCAAATGGTATTAAAGTGAATTTATCCGTGCTCTTGTTCTGTTCTACGGAAACGAGCAGGTGGAAGTTCGGCGACGGCGTAGTGCTGTTCAGACATGCTGGCCCGTTAAGTGAGATAGCAGTATTAGTCGTGCTTTGCGCCAGTGCACCGTCGACTACGACGGAGAGCGATCCTGATGGCCGAGTTCGAAGACGTGGATGTTGGTTTCTGTGGCGTTTGGCTTGACAGAAATGAGGGCAGTCTTAGGCTCAGAGGATGGAAGGAAGTTTGCTGCTTAAAATATTAGAAACTACTTCATAGACCCTTGCTGGTAGATACGTGGACAATTTAGCACGAGGTGTGTTTAATGGAAGAACTCACGAATCAATTCCCCAAAGTTTACACCGACGTTAGACGCGTGAATCGTTTTAACGGTAAATTGTACGGGACGATCGCTCGGACAGTTCACCGGGTTCTCCGGAAGCTGGGCGCTGATAGTGCCAGCAGCGGCGACGGCAAGTACGAGAGAGCTGGTTGAGAAGTGCATTGCTGTTGCTGATTTGAACTATACTTGATTTCCGTAGGGCTGATAGAAAGATTCAGAGCTTATGAAGCCTGTGAACTTGTTCTCTGATACAAACGGCGAACCTGGGCGATTTATATTCCAGCCAGCACGCGGTAAAGTGGCACCTCGACCAGGGAAAGCGCTACCGTAGCGCAACACGAGTTGTAACGTCAGAATGTTGCATTCGTTCTATAAATCGGAGATATATTTTAGCTATGAGCTCGCAAGCTTTTCCCCGGTCCGTTGTCTCGCCTAAATCCCTTGCAAGGCTTAGAATGGCAGTAGGAACAACGGCCACATTCTCTTCAGGAACAATGATATTCGGCGCTTAGAAAACTCTATTCCATCTGTTTCACCAAGACAGGTGCATAATCCTGGGCTCGTAAAGTTTTGCTGATCCAAGGTTCTCTGACAGCAACTGAAGTTTATATATGACCTGTTAGTAACAAGGATGAAAACGCGCCTTACCAACTCGGCGAGAGGCAGGCGACTGTCTAGATGTTAATATAGCTCTATATTGAGTGATATTAAAGCAACATGAGCCCTTAGGATAGAACATTTATATATACCTCTAGTTTTAAGGAAATAAATCGTCCGAGACTTGCACGATAGAAACTTGAATACGAGATCTTTTGTCGGGCTATGAAAGGTTCCGCGACGGAACCAGTATCCGAATAGCGAAAAGGTAAGTAGGTTCTTGAGCCTCCTTCGAACCCGAAGTCGGTAAAGAATTGTCTAGTGTCGGTCAAGGAAGGAGTGGAGAATATTGAGATTCCGTTAATTACAAGACATTTGTAGTTGATTGTTTAAATATACTGTTCAGTCTCTATTATATCCATTGCCTTAAGAGTTATAGCACCGATGAAAGACTTGAAGATCTACAAACGCGGATTCGTCGCTTGAAGTTACCACGATCTCTAGGCAGCCTGGGAATCGATCCCACACGCACCGCTCTGGCAAGTTCCGAATATCCTGGCCATAACCAAGCAACGATCAACAATGCAGCTCCTGTAGCTCGGAGACGATTCCATTTGGAAGACTCGGAGGGACATTACTGTTCCCCGCAATGACCGCCCTTCGATCGTCGAACTCAAAATCGGGGACAGTAAATTGCAAGTTTCGCAAGCCAAAGTCGCTAAAAAGCTCGAGTTTTGGCGGGAAGAAAGGAAAGCTTGGGGACTTTTGCCGGTTCTGTGGGGGCAAATTCATCCGTTGGCCACTCAGAAGCATAAATTCTCCTTGACGTCACGCAAAGAAGCGTAACTGAAAACAAGAACGAAACGACAAGATGAGCGCACGATGCAGCGCTCATTGTAGCGCAAAAAGACCGGTAAAGTTTTGGCAATTCCGTAAGTGTGAATTAGGTAATTCAAATAGGGAAGAACTTGTTTGCCCTTGTGTCCACTCTTCAAATTAGGACGTTTTCCACATTGGCGGTCGACCTTAAATAGCCCACGTTGCCGCGTCCCGGGCTGCAAATGGTTTCTGTTCTCTTCGTTATTCGTCCATACTTCCAAAGTGACGCAGAAACACCCAAATAGTATCTTGCCACGACAGATACCGACCAGATTCCAACAAACTCCTCATTACCTTCAAGGTCTTTTTTACATAGTCAAAATGCAAGTAAAGCTACTCACGGCCCTCTTCCTTGCCTCAGTGGTAAGCGCTCAAGGCTCCGAAGCCAGTTCAGCAGATAGCGCTGTCAAATCCGCGGTAAGCTCGGCCGCGGCCAAGACGACAGGCTCTGGCACTGACAGTGCGACTGCTACCGGAACCAATATTCCAACCAAGACCAAGGGCGGTCTGGGCAACACGAACGGCGCCGCCGCCGCTGCTGTGTCAGGACAGTTCACTCGAATGACATCCCGCTATCCTCGCTGTCACGCTTGCCGAAATCTTAGTAGGCATGGCGATGCTGTGAAAGTCGCAAACGGCGAAGGGTGGATAGAAAGGTGTTCTTTTTCGGAGTTCGAGATTGTGCCATTTCCTTTTTGAAAATAAATTGGTACTCAGTCCAAGTAATATCTCTCATGTCGGAAAAGTTATATTTTGGGTGTATTCCTGGGGTAAAGAAGGGGTCTATTGAAGTACCTCCCTTCAAACGGCGTTTCGAGGTCTTCGGAGCACGCAGCCATTCCTTTATCACCATTACATGTTCCTACATCTCACACACTGTCTCCCACTACTCAAACCATGCACCTTCTCTCTTTCGGCCCTCATTAGGAGTCTTCATGAATTGTCTAAATGTAGAGTCTGCTATGACCTCTTCCTTCAGTCATCAAAGCAGAACGCCCCATTTTAAAGGTTTCTCCAATATAACCAATGTAATATAGTCTAACTTAATAATCCATTCCTTCCACACGGTATATTGCAATAGTACCTATTCGTAGAAATTGCGATCTAGGAGATCATCAATCTCCCTTTGCGGCGTGTTGTAGTTTATTTATCTCCATGGATGAAATGACGAAGATGTGACGATAAACTTGGGGCTAAAGCCCAGATTTTAGTAGCCCAACCCACAGCCAGAATCATTGGACCGGTTTTGCGGCGAATTTTGAAGTAAAATAATAATTTATTACCATGCCCTAGTCTTAAAACGATACTGAACTACAGCTAATTTAGCAGAACACCTCTCATTACAGTATCTCCAGCTTCGTTATGGCTTCTCTACCTTAACTTCTAAGCTTAAAAGTTTGGCTCTCGTAATAAATTCAACGAAGATTAGCTTTCAAGACAAGAGTATAACCAGAATCGGAATCAAGAGTAGTTAGTTGACTATGAACAAATCTTTCTTGTTTATACTCTTGTGCTATACTAAATAGCCAAGGTAGAATCTCTATTGATAAATGATGTTTCAAGATGTCTCCGCAGGTGCGGTCTGGCAATTCCCATCGCAGAATCTTTCATCGCTTTTTACTTAAGTTATCCGAGCAATGTTACTGAGAAAGTTGTGGGGGTATTGCACCCAAAGCGCAAGGGCAAGCCTTCAATTCAGAACCCACCCCTCTGGGCCTTAACCTTGTCACGTTTCTTCAGATACTAGTATCTTCGCTAGCTGTATGGGAGATAGCTGTCAAGGTATTCGTGTTCATGTGGAGAACCTGGTCATGCCTTGACCGATACCCTGGGTCTGCTCTACTTAAAAACCCCTCGCCAGAGGAAGGAAAATTTGCGACTTGGAAGTAGAGGCAAAAAAATGTGACAACTTGGCTATTCAACGCTAAAGACCACGCTAGATGCTCGCCAAGCGGTCCGTGGCGAACCCAGAAGTTCATGGCTTCTAGAAGGATATCATGTTGGCCAATTGGAGCCCCTGGACGACACCTCGTGCTGCGATGCTTGCTGAGCGGCCATGTTGCCGGGACAATCCGAGGGCGTTTTCCTCCTTTTTTTTTTTTTTTTTGCTGCAGGGGCCTGTATATAACCAAGAAAGGCCAACGCCAACTTGCAATAGGTAAATCACGTTAAGATAGACAGCCTAGCCCACCTGTGCTTTTCCATGTCTCAATGCTTCTCGCTATTAATATAAGGCACATATACTCTCAAAGACACGTGAGATAATAGCAGAACTCAGCTATATTTAATCTTTCCAAGAATCAAGAATCAAAGAAACTACAACTTCATTTCTTGCTTTCAAAAGGTACTCCAAAACAGCTCCTCAGATTTGTAGCCCGTCTCACCTTTCTTTCAAGGGGTTTTTCAACAATCTGAACGACATAGAGTATCCATCTGCTGTAACCGATACGAAGACAGCCAAGAATTCGTGCAGATAGTCAGGAGAACAACGGAAAATGTCACCGTCCATTATCTCCACAAATTTCATTTCAAGAAGCGTTGCGCGATACGAGGATGGTAAGCTAATCCTCCGCACGAAGTGACCGAGTGGAGCAACTTTCATTGGCAGTCTGGTCAACTGATAAGAGAGAGCAAAGCAGTTTGCTTAATTACCACGAATTGCAAAGCTTTGCGTCCTCATTTCCAAAGTCCCGGGTATGATATTTTTGAAACACAAATTATTCCGTGTTGTCTCGACGCAAGAAAAGGTAAACTAGCAGTGGGGGGTTCAAAGTTTTGAGCAGCCAGAAAGACCTGTTGAGAGAAGCCACGAGTTTAGGCACTGGGTATTGTATGTTTAGTCTTCAAACCAGTTGTACCAGCTACTCGGCGAGCATGGGCAAGCAGAGAGTCATATCTTTTCGCCGGTTCGAACGCCACCCCTTTCGTTAACAGGATCGATATACCGCTTCTGTCCGTCGTTCTGGAACAAATCTGCAAGCTTTTAATTCCGTTTCTTTCGCAAACCAGATGCTTAGCAATAATCCACCAGCAGCTGCAGCTATATAGGTTTTCCTTCCATCCTTATTCAAAAACGCCTTTAGTAAGCCACACCCTTGGCTGCGCAGGTACTAGGGGGCCCTGGGCTTTTTGAAGCAAAAAGTTGAAGCCTGCGAGATTAACGGTTGGTCTGGTTCGTGAGCAGCTGCCCAAGTTAGCTAAAGAAAGACGCTAACTAGACAGGACATGTTTTTTGGGGTACCGTTGCCAGCCTCCCAGTAAATTTTTCGTGGGGACTCCACTTGTGGTACAAACATTTGGCGGATCGTCAGTTTCTGGTAACCCTATCCATCCTCTTGTCTATTTCAGCCCGCCATTAGTGGTGTTCCATCGTGATACTAGTGGTCCCACTCACATTCACAAGCCGTGTGTGGCGACCAAAGAACGAAGACACCCTTTTTTTTATTCTTTTCTTTTTCTCTACAGCAATTGCACTGGGTGCAGGAAATAATTCAACGATGTCTTTGCTACATACAGTTTCTTTGGACGATATACTTTGGATTTGCAAGCGCAGGGACCCACGTTTCAACTTCAGAGGACGAACTTCCCAACATTGAGCGGAATTTTTATTGCTAAATAGTTTAGTTGTCATGTCTTGTAAACGGATACTAAATATGTCTAACCTTAAAAGGCGTCTGGAAGGAGAAAACACCTTTCATAATTAATCCGCTGTTGTGGTACAGGGCAAGACACTGTATACAAGGGCCTTTCCATGCTCCTTCGATATATATTCTACGAGCCTGTCCGAATGTTCATCAATACTTACTTGCATAAACAGTTATAGCAATAAACAATATTACACCCATGGGCACTACAATATAGTCCACTCTTTCAAGTTTTCCGTTCCCCTTCCCCCGATTTTGCCTCAGGCCCTCCTTAGTTAGGATGTATATCATCCAGGGATACCAGTATATCGTAAGTACTCCTACAAGTTTTATTATATTACTAATAGGTTCATCGATGCTAATTATACTCTCATTGCTTGCAGACCTTCGGGTGGGTGATGTTATGGATCACATTCATCATTGTAATGATACGGCTATACATCGCGTCTACTGCTACGGAAACATCTTTAGCTGGCGGTCGTGGCGGCTGGCGGAAGTCTTCGTTCTCATCGGATGGCTCCTCGCCCTCGGAACGAACATCTGCAACTCAATAGCGAACGGCGTCAACGCAAACAACCTCGACATTGAAATGACAGACGCGCAGACGATCATCATGCTCAAGGCTTACTGGGCGTGGCTTTCTTCTACAAGCCGGCGATCTACTCTATGAAGGCAGCGCTGCTGTGCTTTTATTCAGAGCTGATCAATCGGAGATGCATCGGAGCCTGTGGATTGCTATCATCGTCATTGCTGTTTTGAACGGAATGGGATGTGCTTCGCAGATACTATACATTGCTTTCCAATGTATTCCTTTCACTCTGAATTGGTAGCTCTTACATTCTCTCATCTCTCTGAAAGTGTTTCAAAACTAACGACATGTTTATCAGGAATCCTGAACCTTGGTCCGACTTCTGCCGCGGTCCACTGCCTTACCAGATCGTCACTCTCTTCGGCCATACAATAACCGACCTCCTCGTCTTCATCCTCCCCTTCTTCATCGTAAAGTTCGGCATGAGAACCCTCTCCCGAACACAAAAGAAAGGAGCCTTCGTCATGTTCGGGCTGGGCTTCATCAACCTCGCTATCGCCCTGGTACTCTTCATCACCCGCCTCATTGCCCTCGGCCCGAACAACGTCCCCCTCAAGGGAATCAACGAATCTATCGACCTCCTGTACACCATACAGATCGCCACAGCAATCGCTATCCCCTGCATCCCGCAGCTCCGCCTCTTTTACAAGAAGGTCGTCGGCCACTACCGTGCCGGCGGCAGCGATTCGCAAAACGATACGGCGGTCGACATTGGCCCTACGACCCGCAAGTTCAGCCTCTCGTACACTTGGTCAAAGACATGGAGCCGGAAGGGTAGCACGGCGTCCCGGTCGTTCTCTAGACCTTCGGTCGCTGAGGGTGTTCCGGGAGCGGAGAATAACTTTTATAAATACTGGAAGCCGGTAGCTCCCCTCCCGGTCAAAGTAATTGATCACGGATCGGATGCTGATTCTGATATGGAGAACATGAAGAGCGACGCTAGCGTTCAGAACGGAGCACCGTGAGATCGCCATTTGGGAGAAGACTTTCCGCCTGGGCGTGGAAGCCACGATCCGGCTCCACATCCAAAGAAGCAGAGGTCGAAGCAAAAACGGAGGTTCCCATTGATACCGTTTAATTCATTGAGCTCGTCGGACTGGTCCGCGAACCTACATTAGCTACAGTTTTTTTTATCTTTCATATTTCTTTGTAGAGTTCCTTTTACTGAAAGACATATTGTATATATCTATTTTTGCAATTCGGCGCAGTGGGTGTGGGTCTTCGGGAGTTGAAACAGCATTTGTATATCTTCATGAGGGAAAGATGTTTTTTTTGGAATAAAGCAATGTTCATCCTTTATGGAACAATAATAATACATTAATTCGAATGGCTCGCTCCAGACCTGTTCATCTTCCTTGGCTCTTCTTCGACTCGTAGGTCCACTTGCCTGTATTGAATCAAGAGCTAGAGGCAGTTTCATAGCTTAGTATCGCTTCTTACACTTTCGAACTTGAATCTCTACATTTCCCCCGTTCGCCCGGCCAAATACAGTTTACCAGCGAGAACCCTATCCAAGGTTGACAAGGGCAATAAGATTATCTCAATCATGCCTTGCATGGACAAAGAGCTGCAATCCCTACATATGAAGCGGAACGATCCATGTGTAACTATAATTTAACACTTATATAACTCCAAAGACTTTCTTGAAAGTCCAAAAAAAAAAAAAGAGAGACTCGGAACAGAAATCTGTTAGCAACAGTTAGTATCGATCTAACTTCCTCCGGGTTCCTTTCTCTCCCCCGTGGGGCAGAGCAATATGAGCCCGGCGCGCTGCCCTTACGCATGTTGCTTTGTTGATTCATATTGCTTGCTGTTCAATGCCCATGTGTCGTTACATAAGTTGCATTGAGAATGAAATCAAGCTAAGTTTTTGATGGTTTCGCCCGTAACAAAGAGCCTACAGGAATTCCGCCATTTCATACGATCCAGAAGTCCATTGCATATCAACTTCTTGGACATGAATAAACACGATGGAAGCCTTATCCAGTCCTGTAGGTAATTTTGCCGTCAATTCGGTCGTAAAAATTAATGGCGTGGGTTACATATTTCAAATCGTCCATCTCATTCACAGGTTTCCAGACAACAGGCACTGTAGAATAGCTTATTGCTTAATGGTTATACTAACTTGCTCTTATTTCCATTATTTCCGCTTGACTGCAATTTCATTCCTATGGTTCTCTAACATTCAACGAGAGTATGAATACGATTGTGTTAGCTAAACATAATACAATCTTATTCGAAACGCCGGCACTCTGTACTAACGCAAACTCATGGTCACGGTATCTCGATCCTGGGGCAAGCACGGCAAGTAATCGATCTTGTATTCGCAACAAGTTCACTGCCAAACGTGTACGCTGCCAGCCGCGCTTGAAATATACACGCTTATAACCCATCTAAGCGCCGCATGAGTCCGTCTCGGAGAAATGTCTATCCTCGGACAATCCGCCATTGTCCCAGCGTCTTAGCCTTCGTTTACCTGTACGAGAGGGCAGAAAAACCCACTCAGTAACATCTCCCGAGTTTCAGCTGATCACTTCTCCATGCATGCAAAATGTACCTCATTCAGCTGAAGACGTGAAGCCCACTTGTGAGGAACGCGTTACCGAACTACCATTCAGTACAGTACATCCATCCACATGCAAAGAGAAATAAACCCCTTTTGGCCCATTTTAGGGTGAGGAAATCTCACCCTCATTTCTCACCCAGCCATCGCACTTTCTTGGCTGGTCCATTTTGTTGTCACCGATTTATTCGAACCACTTCATCCATCTCAGACACTTCATCCATCGTCATCAATCAATCGATCACCCGTAAACGTTTTTTACTATCGGTCGCCTTGTTTTTCGAGTCTAATTGTGTTTATAAATAACGGTTTTTCTTGCCCAGAGTTTTATTTCTAGAAAGCGAGGGGCTTGTTAGGGTAAATCGGATGTTCCTGCAGTAGCAGATAACGGAAAAAAACAACAATCAAGAAAATTCTCGTGCCACAATAACAAAGGACTTCGCGTCCATTTTTTCGAGTCTCACGACAATGACGGTCAAGGAAACAGCCGGAGATATCGTCCGGTTCACCAACAACACTGGTATTAATCCCTTTGTATTTTTTCTCCATGACCTTATAAACAATTAATCGTGATAATAATGTATACCAGCCGGCCTCGAAAAGATCCTGAAGGCCCTCGTGGGCATCCTCCTCCTCCCGCAAACGCCGACCGGCAAAGCGATCCACCCCCTAACCCGCAGCGCCGACGGAAAAAACTGAAACTCGCGACACGACACATATCCGTAGCCCGTAAAGTCGTACGTATCCTGTACTTTTTCGACTCGGCATTCCGGGCCATCGACGCAAAGAACAGCGGCACAAGGGCGGTCTACTAAAGTGGTTATCGTCGGTAAATGGGCGTGCACATTATTTTCGGGGCGACGGAGATGGCTACGATCGTACGTTATCTTCCCTCTACGATAATTGTAATATACGGTAGGATTCTTTGGATAATTTTGACTGATGAGAATTTACCGTTGGGTTACAGTTACACGCCATGGACGTCTTAAAACCGCATAAGTCCCGCTGGCACGACCGCGTTCACCGCAGCGGGCAGAGGTTCTACTTCGTCGCCGTCTGCTTCTCCATCGCAGCGGCCGCCCTCGAGCTCTTCGAACTACACAAGGAAACGTCCCAGAGGCGTCGGGAACGGCGTAAGGTCGCGTACAGCACTCACCGGGCCCTTCACAGTTCTCCCCGCCGTACTCTGACTGGTCGTCCGCCTCCGAATCCGAAAGTGTCCGCCAACGCCGCGGCAACAGGAACGGCACCGGCGGGCAGAGCAGTTCCAGGGTTTACCAACCTACCTCGCCGTCGCCGAGGCTCACGAAGTCGGCGTCGACGCAACTCGTATCGACGGCACGACCAACGTGCTCCGCCGAAGTCCTCAACCGTCGTCGCGCACCTGCTCGCGGACGTCTGCGACCTCGCCATCCCGGCGTCCCGCGTGGGCCTCTTCAAGAATGACGAAGCAGTCTCGTTCGCGCACATTTTGCACTCCGTCCTCGCGGGCTCGGTGATCTGGCGAAGGGTCAACGCGAAGCCGCTGCGGGATACGACGCAGTGGTCACATTACGAAGCAACGGGAACGGGAACGGCGACGGCGCCCGCGAGGAACGCTACAGGAACGGCGTGGACGACGCGGGCGAGCGGGACGAGTACCGGAACGAGCGGGAGGCGACAGCTACGCGCCGCGCAGGCCGTGGCGAAGGTGCAGAACGAACGGTACAGGGGCCACGACTACCCGGGCGAATTCTACAAGGGACCGACGCCGAGGCCGAGGGTTACAGTACCAGCAGCGTACATTCAAGCGATACCCGCCGTTACCGAACAGCGAAGCCGGGACAGAGGTTGCTGATAGGGATTGTAGGTGACTTAAACACAATCTTTTGATTTCTTTCCCAAGGGACGATAATGCACTGAAAACATGAAAATCGATATACTTATATTTGGAAATGATGATGATTTAGAGAATCTTCTGAGGACGAACCGCGCTAATTACTGGAACGGTTCAACCATTGCAACCAAAAACTCTACGCAGGACGGAAACGGACTTTGAAATTGCTTACGATTCTAACGAAACTTTCGGCTCTTTGTTCCTTACTTTGCTTTCACGTTTGTCTTTTCGCTATTAATAAGTTTCTTCGTAGCTACGTTATGGTGGAGCGTTTTTCCCTTGTACGACTTTAGTGACGGAAGGTGATCGTTTCTTTTCTTTTCATAGCGCTCCTTGTAATTTGCACTCTGGTTTCATGAAAGTTTTGATCATTAGATGTTCCACTAAGTTACTGCTATTTGGTCTTCTCTTATTAATGAAACTAAATTGGTATTACTTTAAAACATATATCTGTAGATGTAAACATTACTATAGGAATTCATTGTCATGTTGGAAAAAATTTGAATGAGAAAATGAGTCCAGTGCACTGCTGCGTTACACGAGGATCATTACCCAGTCCCTCACTGCTTCCCCACAGCGAACCTCACCGTCTCCCAGAACCCAGCACGCCGCTTATGAACCTGTCTAACATGCACGAACCCCGTCGCCATAAACGCCAGCAACATAAGCGTAATCAGTCCCCTGTCGCCACAAAGAACTGCCATATCCCCGGCGGACTCCCATTAATCTGCGCCACGTTCATCCATAATACCCGTAACGAGACTAATGGGCGCGAAAATATACGTAAACGCGTTCGTTAGCGTGCTAATTCTCGTATCCCTCTTTTTCTGCCTCACCGTCGCCATCTTATCCCTCGTCTGCCATAGTAAATCCGCCTGGTTCAACATATGTTTAAAGTCTTCCTCTAACGCTGCTTTCGCGTCAAGAGAAAGCCTGAATCGCAGCGAGGCCAGGATTGCGATATTCCGCGTTGGATTAAGGAGAGTGTTTTGCGGATGTCCTCGACATGCGAGACTGATGCTTCGGATATGCCGTCGATGCGGCGGTCTTCTTCGCGGATAGCGGAGAGGACGTCGTTCCAGCAGTGCCCGTTTAGCTTGAAGAGGTACTGCAGGCAGTACAGCGGCGACCGAGCGGCTTCCCTTAGGTCGATAAAGGAGAAGGTGGAGAGGTATAATTCCCTGAACGTCTTTTGTGTTACCGGACTTGGTTCTGAAGGGCTGACCCGAACTCTGGCGGCGCGCGCAGTTGGTTAACCCAAGCCCTAACCTCGCGTGGGAGCTGAATAGCAAGACGCCAGTCCACCCTTCCCTCCACCATCGTCGGGCTTTAAGTATATCGAACACCGAAAGAATTCTGTATCTGTACTCCTATCGTTCTTCGCCTCCTTAAGAACGGTGAAACCGAGCGAAGTATACGGCGCTCTATGCCTCTGACTCGGATCAAGCACCTTCGTCGACCCGAACGTGTGCCACGCAAAAAATCTAGGATCCAGCTTCAAATTACACCCGAAAGCCTCCATAACACCGCTCGCCAATGCGCCCGCCTGCTCGACCATGTACAACCTCACGGGTACATCCCGTGGCTTTTCCCCCGTTGCACTGCTTGCCGCTATAGCATCCTTGAAGAAAGCACTAAGTTCAGTCTCCGAGTGCATATCGTCGTAGCGTATACAACCACCGTCGGCTGTGACGTCTAAAACAGAAACAACGAGGTTTTATCCTCCAAGTCGGTAGACATGTACGCATCTAGTCCGCGAAGATTACCCCATCCAGCCTCGACGAGGGAGTGGACGTAATTATGGTACGGCTCGCGACCGGTCTTCTCCCATTCGGGCCATGGCTGCGCGCCGCGGCTACGTTGTGTCATTACCCTACGTCGGCGTATGGGATTAAACCGCTCCATCCCACGTAACTTCGGCGCGCGGTGAACCGCTCATTCGCGGTATCGGTTGTGCTCGCGTGCGCTATTCGAGGGCCGGATTACTTTCCTGCGGTGGGTGGCCGTGGTTGCTCGAGGAGGGTTTAGGGCCTTCGGGCGGTAACTTCGCTTTCGACGTTAGCGAGTGCGCGAGTTGGCGGATATCGTCGCGGGCACGTGGTGGAATGTCCTGCGAGGTTGCAGAGTCAGGAGTACCGCGCCTGTCTATGCCCGTGGGGGCGCCAGGTCGTCGCGGTCGGAGTCGGAGTCGTTCCCGCCCATGATGAAAATGTGTTTACGTATAAAAGGGTCAGGAGACCAACTATCCAGGGGGTGGCTGGCGTTTTTTCCTCCTAGAAACAAAACAACACAAGATGCGATCGTTTAGCCTCCCCACCACAATTGTGGAGATCGTGTTAAACGAACTTTAAAGAAGTTTCGATTCTTGGAAATACCGAGGCCGAAGCCAAGATGATGATGTTTCTCGGAATATTTTTATTATATTTTTGCTTGGTATAGGATCCAGAAATATATATATAGAAATTTAAAAAGGGGCCGGTAGTAAATAAGGCTGTCAGCAATAAACACATGTCCGTATACAAATGGGGAATTTCCTCACGGACTGCTGTTAAGGTGCTAGGGTTGCAGTCTAAATGTAGACCTGCAGGTGATCGTCACCACCCACTGTCAACGCTATACTGAACAGAAACATCCCGAGAGAAAGTTCCTCTAAAAACCCGGTTTTTGTGGTACATTTAGCGTCCTTTCGTTTTTTATAGAATAAACCGGTGTTAAAAAGAGAAATAAACAAGACTTTGTTTATTACCGAATGGCGATTCAAAGAAGCTGAACCAGTGCGGGTCCAATGATGAAAAGTAAGTATCGGATGGAGAAATGCCTCTGCGGGCCACCGACGAATGAGGCGCCTGTGAGTAACAATTGGCACATGAAATCGAAACGAAACGATAGCCTAAAAAGACTGCAGACCAATGAGGTACTGGGCGACCGGGATTCGCCCCTCAAAGACAGTGAAACACGCATTAGTTGTGCGACGAGGAGGAAAGAAGAAAATGGAAAGGAAAGGGCTGACGTCGTGGCAATGTTTTTCGTACATATGCTTGGGTCGCAAAAATTCATTGACGCAGGTGCGGTGTTTATGTTCAAGTACGGATGAACAGATAATGCGACACTGTCGAGAATACGATACTTTCCACGCCGATAATACCAAGTAATTCCGGCCGCGATTCGCGAGGTTCAATATAGCCTATCACTGGCATTTTCGTTCAATAGCAACTCGTCGTTTTGATTTCTTTTTGGTATCTTTTACGGAAAGGAAATATGATTCCCCCTGACTGCTAATAATACACATGGAATTTTTGAACAGTAACCACAACCGAACTGTCTTTTTTTGTGAAAAAAGAGAAAACGCTTGATATATACTGAAAAGTATAATCTTGGATATCAAAGAATGTACTTATTGTTTTTTAAACATCAAACTTGAAATTTTTGAAGAAAAGAAGAACCCCATTACATTGCCTGCAACTGAGCAGCCACTCCATCATCCACCGTTTTCAGTGCTTGCAACTGATGGCGTAAAATCACCTCCCGTCCGCCTCCTATCGTATAAATGTGAAAACCCCTGGCTGCTCAGTTGCAAGCACCGAAAAAAAAATTGAAAAAATTGTCGTGAAAGAAAAAAAAAGAGGCATTAAAAGGTGTTTGTGCTCGCGTTAAATGAAATCGCTGGAGAACGAAGAAAAGAAAGAAAAAATAAGAAAGAAAGGAGTCTAACGCCAAAGTATATACCAAAAACAGGAAAAAACACTCTTTCTTTTTGCTTGTTATCCTGAAAGATAACATCAAACCCATGCTCTTTATTATTTCATCAAGTAACTGCTTTCCGGCCATATAGTCACTTGCCTGGCAGCCTCCACCACTGCCTCATCTCCATGCTCCGTACTTCCGTCCGCTCAATGTCCGTCATCTCCTCGTCCTTCCTCGTCCCTCTAAAAGCGCTGTGCAGCGCCGTGCTACTGACGTAAAACCTCCCCGGGTCGCCCTTAATCCATATAAGTATCGTCCGCATCGCGGGCAAACAACATATTATTATCCCCATCGCCATCTCCAGCACAGCCCAGCTCTGCACCGCGCTGATAACAGGCGGGTGGCCCGTTGTAAAGATATATATCACCCTCGCGACGCTCACGATGACCACCGTAAACCCGAACCCGAAAATAATCAAAAAGCAGCGCCGGGTGCCTTTATCCAGCCGTAAATGTCGGAACAGCTTGAAGGGTACGACGAAGACGAGAACTTCAGTGAAGAGGTGCAGCGATATCGAGATTATAAAGGGTCGAGATGGACGTATGTTATACACGACAGGTCGACGTTGTCGACTTCCCAGTTATGGGAGATTGGCGCACACCAGAAGATGTTGATGGCGAGGACGACGAGGTAGGTCGTCAATACTGTTGTGGAGACGAAGTGGATGTACAGCCGGAGCCAGGGGCACGGATGTCGGGCGTGAGGAGCTGGTAGTACAGCAGAAGGAGGGTGGTTTTAACAAACCAGAGGGCGGAGTAGTAGAGGATGGAGGAGGCGTACATAGTCTAAAAATAACGCCCAGAGAAATTGTTAGTAGCCGAAAAATTGCGAAAAAAAGTTCATCTCCAACAAAACTGCATGAAGCTGAGGCAAGGGGATTTTTAGATTGTGTGCATTACCTTCAGAAGGTCGATCAGGAGATTCTGGGCAGCTTCTTGAAGATGCTATGCTTGCTCTCGGGGAATATTGAGAGCTTGGGGTTAGAGAAGCCCTTGACAACCATTATGGTGTCGCAGGCGATAGAGCCGTAAAAGATGAAGAGGGTGATCAGGATCACCATGTCGCTAGGGCTAAAAGCCCGCCTCCTGAGACGGACGTAAAGCCGCAGAGCGACGAAGATGGTCGCGACGAATGCGAACACCCATTCTATTATCTGTGAGATAGTGAATGAAAAAAAATTGTTAGCGAATGTGAACAAAGATAGAAAGTACGCCAATCATTTTAGTGGGGCATATTTTCTTCGATCACAACAGAAAAGCAAGTAACTACGTACGATAACAGTATGAGGATGGCATTCTATGATGGGTAACATTGTTCTCCACCGCCCGAGCTCCAATTACATTTCGTCCCGTCGTTTCCCGGGCGCTTCTTGTTTGCATCCACCCCCTGCACTTCCGAAATTCTTTGTCGCTCTTTTGTAGTCGATGAACCGGTATATACGTATGTATATATAACGTCGGAAACAGCGAGTTTTCTTTTCTATTGTCTATCAAAGCGCAATAGGAAAGAAAACAGTGGGAGGGATGATGGGCTTATCAAGAGAGAAATAACAAAAAGGATACACTTTTTCACAGGGCCCTTTCTCAAAGGATGTGGAAGGGATTAAAATATATATATAAATAATGATATATAAATATATATATTTTTATAAAAAAAAAAAAAGGGAAATAAGAGGAAGTGATGGGCAAGGGCGGAATTAAAAGGATATTCAGAACAGGTGGATGGGTCATATCTATATAAGTATGTAGTTACTATGAAAAGGTGTTGTTGATATATGTAAGTGTATATTTTCTTTTTTTCTTTCCCTTCTCTTTTTGCCTTGTGCCTTGATAAGTCTGGGGGTCTGGTCCTTTCTTCCCCCGCCGGGTTCCAGTTCTTTCAGAGGAGAGGCAGTTGAAGGAGTAAGTGAGAGGATGAATATGATGTTGACCTGCTTCCTTTCTTTTCTTTTCTTTTTTTATCTGCTTCTTCTCAAAGAGAATTTGTCCTTTTGCTTTTTCTGTTCTTTAAGCTTCCTACCGTACAACGCAAGAAAGAAAAGCGAAAAAAGATGAAGCAAGCCCGAGTTCAAGGTTTTCAATATCGGCTTTTTCTTTTTCTTTTTCTCTTTTTTCTTTTTTTTTTTTTTCTGGTTATTTCTTTTCTTATAGTTTCTTGGTCTTTTCTCCTTGCGTTTTGCGTTTGAGCCTTTTTCTTTGCTGCCAACGAGCTGTATGCGTGTGTATGAACTGTGTGGGTGAAAAAGTCGCAAGTGAGTGTTGCTCTTCTTAGTACTTACCATCCAGGTTCGGCGACAGGCACAGAAATCTCGTGGGTTGGAGTTCGACCTTCTCTAAAGTGGTTGATCATTTACCCAATGCAGCGGGAATTTCACCTTAGAAAAAAAGAAGGGCCGCTAGGGGCCGCTGAAGAAAGACATACTGTAGATAGATAGAGGGGTGAAAGCAAGGAAAAAGAAAAGAATATATACTCAAGGATAACGACTGGGTGGCAGTCTGACGATTAAGAAAACCAGAAAAAGAAATATAAGTCCTTTTGAAAAGAAATAATAGCAGTCTTTTTTTTTTTTTTTTCATTATTTTATTTTATTTTTTTTATTATTTTTTTAATTCATTATTTTTTTTTCCCGCAGTTTCCTGTAGGCACAAGGTAAGGCCCCAGAGGAAAAACGATCCCAGGCCTGCAAGTTCTGTTCTGTTCGTACGAGTTGGTCCTGCTTTGGTCTTTTTCGTTGGCTTAATTGTTTCAACAGAGAGTCTTTCCCCCCCGTAAGTGAGGCGATTCGCTGTAGGCTCCTTTCTTTTCGTCCCTGTAGGCGAGAAAACGGAGTGCCTCTCTTTTCTCTGCTGGCCGGCCTAGAAACTAAACTCCTTGCGATGAAGAATCTAAACAAAATATCCAAATGCTCACTAGTAGCTCGCCGCGGCTGCTGAGAGTGTGATAGGAAAGGGAAGGCCCGCGTGTCAGACCTGGGTTAGCCCTCCTTGTCTTCCTAGCTAACTCTTTCTTTTTTTTTTTTTTTTTTTTCTCTTTTTTTCTTCGTTGGTTTTCTTGCTCTTGCCTGCCAATTTTGTCTCTTACGTTTGCCCTTTCTCGGATTAGCCTCAAAAATATCAAGGGATCGGCAGCATGCTTCGTTTCAGAAGCAAAAGAACTAACAAGAAAAAATGATTCCTTAACAAAATCTTGCAATGAAGAACTTTCTCTGGCTATTGTCGGTTCGAGGCCGTAGTGCTGTTTTTCCTCATCGCTTCACGTTAGAAAGCTCATGTTAGGCGTCGCTCTAGGCTCTTGTCCTCGTGGCGTTTTCCGTTTCTCTCGTTGCACTTATTGTGAAGCGTTATAATTTCAAATTATCGCCTGGCGCTTCTGCTAGGAAATGTGACAGGCTTATTAGTTCATCACGAATTCCAAACAATTAATCTTTTTTTTTTTGTTTTTGTTAATTTGTAAGTTGTTAGTTCCTGGATATTACGCCGCGATGTCTTGCGTCTTTGAGTGGTAATTTTAGTGCAATCGAACTGTAGGGAAGAGAAGAGCTAGCAGATCCGGGGTGGATTAATTGTTAATTGAATGACACCAACCGGTTTGCATGTCCCCACTTCCAAAGCGGCGCTAGACCAGCACCTTGGGGGGAGACGGTGGTCTTAGATTGAGTATTACACCATCACAGAAACGTACGATCTCTTTCTCTCTCCTCTTTCGATCGTATATCATTTTTGTCAGGTGTAGTTTTTGAAAGTTTAGCTGTTTTGTGGTCTAAAGTGCAGTGGACCACTCACGTTCGTCCTGAAAAAACATCTCGCAAGGGTCCATAAATTTTGTTAGCCGGGGAGAAAAAAGAGTAGTGTGGGTGGTCCCCATCTTTCCCCCCAAAAGACAAGGTCGCACAAAGGGAAGAATATAAAAAAGAAAGAGAACATTGTTTTGAGGGATTGAAAGAGATATATTAACAAGTGACACAATTTTAATTAATTCTGAGAGGAATCGAAGATAGAGAGAGAGAGTTGCGATCGCGGAGGAGAGAGGTAGGAATAGCCTACATGCAGTTCCCAACGATGGATATCCCTTGATTCGAAGATCTCCGGTGAGTAGCACGAGTATGAGTTCCTGCATACAAAAAGCATGATTGCTTTCGGAGACCCCTTCAACCCCCGGTTTAACCGCTCAGCAGTCAGAGAATTTGAATCAAATTGATGATTCTATACCCGAAGTAGCGCCGGCGCAATATAAAATTTTGATGTTCTGTTCTGCCTCCGGAAGCTTCGGAGGTTTGATCGCTGAGAGTAAGAGGTTCCAGATCGTCGATATTTGGCGCGGAACTTCTACATCCCTTTCGCTCCGTACTTCTTTTTTTATTCGTTTGATCGTAATTTATAGATTAATGCCTTAAAAAAAGAGTTAAAAGTAGAGATGTTTTCTGCAAAAACGGTTGTAGTAAACCGTTTCGGCTGCGCTATCCAAACGATTGAATTTGAAATCTCGATGCTCGTACTGTCCCTAATCCGCGAGACAACTAGGACGAGCGACGTTGAAGATGGACTGAAAAGTCGATCCAGCCGATCGCGCAGGACGGAAGGGGAAAAAATAGAAAAATAAAAATAAAAAGAAAAATCGGTTTCTCCTTTCTTCAAGGTATTCCCTACTGTCGCATCTCTGCAAGGATTAGCAAAATTTCCCGGAAGAATAAACAAAATATGGAAAAGAAGAGAAAACAACTGACAAGAACAAGTTAAATTTGAAATTCTTAAATTCGAAATTGCTTCAAGGATCTTTGTTTACCCAATTTAAGCAATTGCTGCCACGAGTCTTCACAAAAGTAACAATTACACTTACTCTTGTGATTCGTGAGAAGTGCGGTTTGGACTACGACCCAGGATTCCCTTATCTTCGCCCTTTGGCACTTGAACGCCCAGGACTCCTTTTGCATTCATGGTGGGTAGTATATCCTTGGGGGCCTTTGAGTCGAAGAAGCGGCCGTAGAGGTTTATCCGACGCTGCTCCGCAAAAGTCCAAATCCACCGCATGGGCTTGTCACGAGCATCGCTAGCTTCTGAGAATGCGCAAGTGAGGGTACGAAAAAAAGAAGAGTCTGCAGAAATTTCCCGTCGTTGCATATCCCTTTCGTCTCACCGGTGCGCCTCATTGCCTCATGGCTGCGAAACGGAAAAAAAACTAGCGCTCTGTGGAAAAGAAAAAGTGGCATTGAAGATGAGCATCTGATACTTCAAAGTTCAAACATACGGAAATAGCAGCCCGTTCTTTCCCTTCGTTCGGCTGCCTTGCGAGCAGCCAATAGCTTGTCTTTGAGCACCTCCGAATTAAATTTAAAACTTCCTTGATTTTCATTGCCAATGCCTTTTCAATTTTTTCCCTCTCCTTCATTAAATCCAATGATATCAAGAATAATTGAAGAATTGCACTTCAACGAAACTTTTTTTTAAGGACTCACCACACGATAGTTAATATCCGCGCCCCCGATGCATTTCGCTCCGCAGCTTGAGCATCGCATCATTATGCCATTTTCTGGGTGTTAAAGAAAACACCCAAATTGATTTCATCGCAGATCGTCGGCGAGCTGTATGTAGAATGACGCTCAATCATTAGAGTAATAAAGAAAATGTCGTCGTGCCTTTAATGTCGCTTGCGTTTCCTCGAATACCCGCGCAAGCGTTCCGACCCGAGCTGGGCGAAAGCGAGAAAATCTTGGTCTCCCAGTGTTGGTTTTGCATGAATTATTGATACTTTCCGCATGAACTTCATATTCTGGAACCGAGAGCGCTCCGCCCCTGGCCGCGTTATCTGCCACGAGAGGCCAAGAAGGAGAAGAAAAAAAAAATTTTTTTTTATTAGCATTGAGACTTGTTAGAATAAAATAGAAAAACTCGATAACGCTAGGATGCCATCGTTATGCTTTTTTTTTTCTTCACTTGGAAAATTTCTCGGTTGATAAACGCCGTTGTATATTGCTGATTTCGGTAGATAGGCGGACGACACTGCTTGTTCGAGGCATGGTATCCTGTTGCGTATTGATTGCTCAATCGTCACAACATTCCAAATCAGCTTTCGTGCTTCACAATGGCGCCATTGATTTTCTCTACACTAGAAGAATAGATAAACAGATGAAGGAGACCCTTTTAGCAATTGCGGGGGTTTCCAGATAATCCGATATTGTTCCGTTTCAGAGAGAGGGGCGGAATATCTTGAGCGTTTGATATAGGGACGGAACGCGAAGTCCAGTCGAGTTTGGCCCGTCGCAAAATGGCCGCAAAATCTGAACACCACTAATATTGATATTGTATGTCCTTCCGTGCCCTGTCTAACCAAATTAGAAAAAATGAATCGTCATCAAAAGAACGAAAAAAGGATTATATCAGCCTCGACGCCATTGGCAGTTTCAGGATGTAGCTCAAAACCGCTCGGGCTTCAACTTGAACGTTTTCCGTGCTACCCAAGCGAAATAACCCTTGTCCAAAACCAAAACCAGTAATTATAATGAAAAAGGGTCTTTGTACCTTCGTATACGAACTTGGCCGGAAAGGAACCCTCGCGTGACCGACGGAAGCTTTCTCGATCCTCTTTCGGAGTTACTGATCAAGGTTCGATCGCAAACAAAGCTTGGTTTCCGTTTGTCTCGTACAGAAGGGTACGTACGACTGGCAGTATCATAACACGATGGTCCACCCCGGTCACGTTTTTGTCCAATATGAGGGAAACGTGTTGCAAACCGGCTGTTTCAACGTGAAAGCGCGTCCGTCTTCGTGAAAAGGTCGCAACAAGGAGGTCCCTGGAGCTGAAGAATGTTTGCTTGTTAGCCCTATCGAAGGAACGACAATGGTATGATTCTAGATGCTCTCGGAGGATTAGAGATAAGGGCCTGGAACCTGCGGGCCGCTCCGCTTCGTCTCCCTTCCTCCATGGGTGCGTAGAATGAGGCCTAGGCGTTTGATCTGTCTTCTAATGGCCGAGATCATCATGATGGCTGCTCCAAGGGTTCTCGGGGCTCAATATCGGAGATTGGAAACGGTGGCGCCGTCTGCAGCGATTGGGATCGCAAGATCCTTGCTTAGTACGAGGGAATGATTTGGGAATTGTGAACGAGGCTGCTGCTGCTGCTGCTGAGAATGATGAGGATGATGAGGACGACGATGATGATGATGATGATGATGATGATGATCGTGATCGTGATGGATGATGCTGGTGACGATGAGAGGCGATGGTTGGGTTCTTTTTGTTTCTTAGGAGCTCGCGAGTTGTTGTAGCAAATAATTGTTTATCAATATTTATTTTATTTATTTCAAAAATGGCAGTATCGACCCAACAAATATCACAAATAAAATAAATTATTAATTAATATAACATAATAATAATAATAATAATAATAAATATCAACCTCCCCTTAGTTTTGTTTCCTCACGCCATCTCCCTCACTTTCCCTCTTCACGGCTTCACGACTTCACGATAGTCTATCATCAACATTGATCACGACGAAACAAACGCTGGGCAGGATCAGAAAACGGCATCGACATATCCGTCTCCTTCACGGTACGTCAAGTCCAACTACTCCCGCGTCCGTTTACTCCCTGTCGGCGTTGTCGTGGCTGATCTCCCGGCCCGCAGGGTCCCGCTTATAAGAGCTCCTACGAGAGCTTCAGACCACAGAGTTCCAATACTCTACGCGTTGCTCGAAAGGACTGTCAGTTAGACCTAACCCCCAGCAGCACTTGATACGAGCCGGTCACATGGAGGGGACGCCAGGCAGCGTCGAGCTGAAGGGGCAAAAGTCGGTCAAACCCGAGTGCTCCTGGACATTCTCCGATCCTTGCGATCACAGGAGATAAGACTGGATCTGGACTCAAATCATCGGCACTTATCTTCTCCATCACCACAATCGTCCACGGCGAGCAGGGTTGGTCCTGGTGTTTTGGAGTCGAGCCATCTGCCGTCAAACGTACCATTTTGAGCGTTTCCTGTGCGGAACGGCTTGGATGTGGCTTGCAATCCTGGCACACGCAAACCGCGAGCAGAAGGCATTCATCAGGTTTCCTTTTTGAGCTCCTAATGAGCGTCGAGAAACGAATAGGTTGGAACGGCCATTCAGCTAAGGTGCATACTCTCTTCCATAGCTCGACGCGCTGCATATATGGCAAGTTGAGGAATTTCTTGAAACATCTCTTTCAACCCCTTTCGTCCTACTATGCTAAGAACTGCCAATCATATGTCATATACCAGTTAGCAGAGCTCAACGCCAATCATGTGATCCATGTCGCGTAACTATATCGCGTCCAGGAATTCCTGGGAGAACCTGTAGGGCTGGTGCCTGGCGGAAGTTGCTTCTCCGAGGGATTTTCTCCTTTCCGTGGTTCAACCTTTCTTTTTTTTCTTCTTTTTTTTTTTTTCACTTCAGGCTGAACTCATGGTTACATTCATCAATTATACCACCACGTTATTTTATCTTGATAGGGTAAAAGGAGAAATATCGAAAACTTGGGGAAGCCGTTGAGGAATTGAGCGAAAGAATTTTTTCGTTTCGAACGTTTCGCGGCTGATATATAGCTCAGAAGGAGCTCAGGAACATGGAAATCAAATTCGCCAAAGATGAAACCGGTGCTAATAGGCAGCGGCCATCGGAGACAGCTACTTTCTCTTCAAAGTTGGCGAACTGAAGAACTTTCCAAGGAATCGAAACAACACCTCCCTGCAGGAGCGTTTTTCACACGGCTATCTCATGGATATCTCATCTCCGCACTTAGAAATATGTGTTCAATTCTGCATGGGATCTATAGGCTGACCTCGGTCGATCCCATCTCCTAGGAGGAGCATCCGTCTAGGATTGTTACCGCGAAAGCGTTTAACTCCATTCGCGGAGTGCATACTGGAAGCTTGCCGGGCATTCCTGCTAGGCGTGTGCCAGCCTGGAACGCGATTAAGCGATTGCCTAGATTGACATGAGTTGGTGGGAGCTCTATGGGTAAGTTTTCCTGAAGTTTCTGTTGCACATTAGCGGAAAAAATTATCTATTCAGTGGATAGTGGTATTAGGTATCATTATTATCTAATATGATAATATTTTATCATAAAAATATTTCCAATTGCCAAAGTAGGAAAAACTCCATTTTTCGCCTCCAAAGAATGCAAAAAGGGTATACCCAAAAAATTTCCAAAATAAAAGAAAATATCCATATACTTTGCCGCCACTAACATCCAACAACGTCTTATAATCCCTTCCCCTTTACAGAGACCTTACATGCGCCATCTCCGGCTCCTTCACGTCTTCGGATTCTCTTACGCTATCCTTCCCGCTCTTCACGTTCGTCGACTTGCTGCTGCCGCGACTCTTGCCTTCCTCCAGCGGCTTCGCGTACAGATACGAGTCGTAGCACTGGTGCCTGAACGGAACGTGCCTTTGGGGATGGTGGGAGCTGTGGTGTCTCCTCGATGGTCGCGAGCGGTACCACCCGCACCGTATAATCGTTACGGCCACGCCGATGATCAGGAAGGCGACGAATACGCCGATTATAATGCTTGCCGCGGGCACCATTTTTTCGTTATATTAAAACGGAAAATTTTTTTGTGCCGTGGGACGGAATTCGGCGGTGTATTAGCTAACGGTAATGTGGGGTTGGCTTGAGAATCAATCTCGGTATTGCTGACAACTCCTTTTTCTTTGATCGTGGATCTTGTGATTTCAAGACAAAAAAAAAATTCCGGAGCGAGCGAACGGGCTCAAGAGTTGGGCCGCGATGCTGACGAAGATTTTTCCTAGTAATATTGTTATCGGAATAGTCGAAATAGGAATGACGGTATTCGCCTCTTCAGATGTATCGATAGAGAGCTGTTTCGAAAGATTTTGCAGGAAGATAGGTTGGTAAGATAAGGTGCATCGTTCGGTTTTCTTTTTTTTTTATTCGAAATTACCGTATTTCAGATTTACATTAACTGCTGTAATAAAGCCATAATAGCAAAAATCTGTAAGAAAAAAATACTTCCTAAATGTCTTCTGTATCCCTAAAAGAGAGAATATGTAGAGGGGGGTATTCAGTCGTTGTATAATAATCTCATCGAACACCTAATACTGCAGTATCGTGGAGAGAGGCAAGTAGGCGATAAGTCCAACTTCGGAGGTTTTGCGAAAACTTTACTGACCTCTTTTTATCTTGCTGCAGGACCAAAGGGACACGGGTATGATCGGGTTATATTTAACCCAGCGCTGAGCAATACTCTAGCTAGTGATGACCTACCTCCTTTTAGACTCACGCGACATCTTGCTGGGCTGCTAGGCAAAAACAACTACGACAATCCATTGCTATTTTTTGCACCATTTCGCGGGGGAAATCTCCTGAGTATGAGTTATTTATTCGGCTGCCTTTCTATTTGAAGAAAAAAATTTTCTTGTCAAGACAGCCGAAGCGCTACGAGCTGAAACTACCAGCTCGTCCACACATCTTGCACGTCATAATTATAAGTATCACGAAAATGATCCGGAAGATTTCGATCAAAAAATTTAACGCCCTAAGCCCCAGTTTGACCCAAACGTTTTGAGGGGGCTATAATATCCTTGTTCGTGAGAGAAAGCTGCAGGTATGAACAAGGTCCTTTGCAAACGAATTTCTTGGGGGAGGGAAAAACGTCTTAGTTAACAAATTTCTTTTCTTTCTATATTTTATAAGATTTTCGGTTACAGCTGGCGCTGGCAGCTTCCGCATAGGGATCGTCGCGAGGCAGGTGTGTAAAAACTTTTCACGGCTAGCAAACACCAATAAAACGATTTCGATTTCCACGATCACAACTCTCCCCCCCTTTTTTTCTTCAATATGAAGAAGGCGAGGGAAATGAAGAGAAGGAAACTGCGGTTTAAGAAAGTGAACATGGGACGGAAGTAATGGCCGGAGAACCTTCACGCCTTTTCCTTTCCTTTCTTTTGTTTTTCCTTTTTTTCAAACAAAACGAACGGAACATCACCAAACCCCCGGGACAAGCTTAGCTCTCACCCTCCAAATACGCAAGTGTTCCTGCCGCTCGCCGCCTTTGGAATCGTCTTTAAACGCTAGGACCGGGATAGGAATAGAAAACTGGAGGTCAAAGCGGGCACTTCCGAGCCTCTCGCAAGCATTCTTACTGGCTCGTGATAATATTTCCCCAAGAGAAAGACAAGGAACAAGAAAAACACGTGTTCAACCGCGATAGTGTAATTCTTGCATGTCTTTGTTTCACCAAGGAATTCAACAGGACTGGGCGGTTGTCTAAAGAACGGAATAAAGGAGCTACGAATGAAACTATCCCAGTTCCGTTTGTGGCCCACGTTTATAGGGTGACTTTCGAATGGTAGAAGGTGAGGAATAGATATACGAAGCTTTTTTTTTTTTTTTTTTTTTTTCTTTTTGGGGTGGGGGTCAATTATTGACCGCCGATCTGCCGTGATTAAGAGATAAGACTGATACTGTAAAAAGAAAATAGCCCCGAGGAAGGCGTTTGCTATTGTTTCAGACGATAGCTTACGCAGGCAAAATTGCAAAATCCATTCATTGTTTTGGAAAGAAACAAAAATCCGATTAATTAGAAACGCTAGCCTTGATTGTTCGGATAGGGAACGCAAGGGTCTGATGTTATTTATAATTAATTAATACTTAAGTAAGCTACGAAAAATCTAAAACGCTCGTCTCATCTTTAATCTTCGGAGGTTGCCTCCAGTAATCCGATTACGTACGGACTTTTTCTGTTAGACCACGCGAAGTCAACTACCGGGAACAATAGCTCTCTAATTTGTTCCTATATAAAGAGAAAGTTCAACCATGCATGTTACGTATATCCTCGCAGCAAGTAATCATGCGGTATCGCTAAGGTCGTAGACAATTAAAAAGATACTTAGCGCATAGCGCGTGAGTGGTCAAGATTGCAAGATAGTTGACGTAGTATTTCCTGCGGGATCGCGGGGAAAAGAGGAGAACAATACAAATGTATAGTTACCTATATGTTCGTAACCGTTCCATTGTTCAGTTCGTTTCGAGTTGAAATAACAATAATAATTGCATTGTTACAGATCGTTGTCGCAACTTCGCCTGGGCCGACGTGAGAAACCCAAATATAGCAAAAGATTTCGGATAGTCCACCGGGAAAAACCTCGGGCCCGGACATATAGTAGTATGCGAGGCCTTGATATTCGCTTATGCTTGCCTTGTCTGTTCCGAACGGACGATCTCGATTTTTCTGATTTTATATTTCTGCTATGCTGTCGTATTATTTGAAACGGCCCAAATACTATAAATTCAAACGTATATACAATATTGTACTAGAGGCTCCAAGGGGAGGGGTGCTAGGTTGAGCAGTTAGGCTAGGAGCTAATCATATCGCAGATGAATGAGTGAGACGCGTAATAACGGAGAACGATGAAGGGGATATTCGACGCGAAAGGTTTCGCGAGCAAATAATATGAATTTGCGCACGGTATTTCTACGCTCCGGCGCCGACACGCTACTTACTTGCTTTCTTATTAGACAATTTTCCAAGGACATTGCATCCGTTTTTTAGACTATTCCGTCGTGCAGATGCTCAATCACGGGAAATGTTTTGTTTGTATGTCAAAGAGAACGAGTTGGAACAATGGGGCAATATGTTGAAAATCTCCAATAAAAAGGAAGCGTAATTGAAGAGAAACTCTCACTAATTTAATTACCGTATACTGAATAATGGTACCAGGTCGTAGGATCCTAGAAAGCATGCAAAAGAGATATACACGAGACAACCTCTGAATTAAACAATAAAAACAAGTTATAAACCGTCATCTACATGAAACGAAAGGCCCAAAAAAAAAGTGTATCCAGTGATACTAGCCATGCATGAAAATAGTAATCATTAAGATGCTATAAAAGTAAAAGAGGAACATGTATAGAAGAATGAAAGGGCTATGAAATGAAAATGAAAACGACAGAGTAAGTACAAGAAGAGAAAAAAACCAAAGGCATCCATCAGTAGGAGCAATGACGATATAATAAGATCTAAAAGAAAAATAGTAGATAGTAGGATCGAAAGTATAATAGCAAGATCATACAAGAAGTGAAAATAGCAACTGGAAAGTAAATATAATGAAGAATTCAAAAGATGAAAACAAGAATGTGGAACTAGAAACTACAGCGGCAGCTCGAGAGATTGTCCCTCGAAAGTGATAAAACGTAGGTCGGCCGTTAAATGTTATAGAGAATAACAGCATAGCTCTTAGGCTAGTCATCTCGTGTCATGGGTCGCACGGCGTGTACGTTATACACGCTTACCCATTCGCTCTGCTGCTGCTCGGTCCCGGACTGGATAGGTGGCAGAGAAGCACCTTGCCCAGTTTGTGACGTGAGTTGCTGTATCGACATTGAGTTCGATGAGGACGACGACGACGACGCGCTGGGTCCCTCGACTCCTTGCATGTCGCCGCCGCTCCAACTGCCGCTTGGCGGCGGGCTTGGTGAGTACGTCGGGTTTAGATGCGGATAGTAGGTATGACCTGCTGCGCCTGAGCTCTGATCGAGGACGTGGACGGCCTCGAACGCGACGCCTGCCGTACCTCTGCCATGGCGACGTCGGCAAAACCGGCTTCCTTGAGCCAGTATTCGTACCAGTTCGCGGGGCTCGGGTGGGTTCCGTCCCGGCCGAGAGATTCCTTGAGGTGCTCCGGTAGGACGTTTTTCGCCATGACCGAGAGGCGCGAGGCGGCCGCCGGGCTTGAGAATGCGGAATAGCTCCTGGAAAGCTTGGGTCGCTCGGATTCGCGGACGGAGTTCAGGAGGGAGGTGGAAGAGGATATTATATCGTGTCTACAGAAGAACGGGGTAGATGGATGTGCGGGGGCTGCGTGAGGATGAGAAAGATGTTGCGAGACGAGGAGACGGCGGTATGGAGCGTGTGGAGGGAGGATTTCTATGAAGACGAAAAAATGGTTAGAGTTAGATGTCAACGGACAATCACAGCGCAGGGTGACTAAACGAAGTCTCCGCATCCGAGGAAGGGAACGTGAACAATGTGTGCAGTCTTAAAGGTCGCTAAGAGATCGCAGATTTAGTATTGGATTACAGGGTGCTCACGCTTTTCGAGTCTAGGCGACGGCACTTCCGGAAGCTCCGACGATGTTGCTGACACGTAGCAGGTCTATGCCGTCACCGATGCCAATAACGGCGACGTATTCGCCCTGACCAACAAAGTGCGGGGTTAATAAACAATATTAAGATAAAGCTACGGATATAATATAGGTGATTAGTCTTTCCTTACAGGCCTGATGTTAGCTAGTGCGAACGGAGTGCCGTGGCTTAGCGAAGCGACCGTCTTCTGGCCGGCCCGGCGCGGGTGAATCTTTGCTGCTGGAGGAGGCTACTCTGGGGTCATAGCTGCTGTGTTGATGATAGTTGTATACAGGAGAAGCTTGTCGGGGTTGTATCGGTCGCCAGCACCACTGCTGCTGCCGCCGTAGATGGTGGTCTTTGGTGGTCATATTGAGGGTTCCTATTATCCCACGGATACATCGACACAAAAACGAAGACAAAAACGAATTGTCTTAGCTAAAATGGATGGAAGAAATATAAAAGAGGCACAAGTAGTTAAAGTGCAAAACCAAGAAAACGGGAAACGAAAAAACAACAAAACAAGAAAAGAAAAAGAACTAGAATAAGCACTAATACAGAATACACTGGAATGGTATTAACCTGTTTAGTTGGAATTGAAGCATGATCGTGTGACCTTGATGCCTAATATACTCTCGATGTTGGGGATGTGAACAGAGTTTAAAAGTCTAAAAGAGATCTGATAGTGAATAATTAAACGAATAGTTTAATGAATAAGAAAGTATATAGAAGGGGGGAAAAAGGAATCGTTAACCATATAGACGATCCCGTAAGTGGCCCCGCAATTTATTATATATGATCTGAGGGATCCCTTTATTGTGGACCAGTGGTTTTGTTTATCGTAATGGTCCCCTTGTAGCTATACACGCTAGATGTACACGCTTAGAGCTGAAGTTTTAAGCGCAGGTGGACGTAAGACATGAGCTAACTATACATACTTTGCTTTTTTCTATAGTATTAGAGATACTTGTAACAAAGATATACGATATATATTTGCGTCTGAAGGATGTGTATTCACGGGCCAAGTGATCAGGCCGTATATGTATATAAAGCTTGGTAAGAAAATAATATAGATAGACTATTAAAGAAATGATACGTAGGCAAATGTATCTAGCGTCCGCCCCTTGTTGCCGAAATCCGAGAGAAAAAAAAAAGAAAGAAAGAAGAAAGAAGAAAGAAGAAAGAAAGTTGAAAAACCTGAGAAAGAGGAGAAAGGGACAATATTTTTGCAGCAATTAGAGCGGAAGAAGCTTAAACAAGTAGTTCGCTCTTCCGACTAGGGTATTATTCTATCCCAAGCGCCAATTACAACAGGCGAGTGACCATCGCCCCCACCCTCAAAACGTTAAATGGAGATATTGTTGCTAGGACGTTGTCTTAGTTGTCTTACAAGCTTATAGGAATCCGAGGGGATGGAAGAGGGAGCATTGCGCGTCCAGCAATTTCGTTCCTGCACAAACGAAATGAACGGAATAGAAATCATTTCGTTTTTTCTCTTATTTTCCCTGAGTTCTCCTTTTTCGTTCGTTTTTTGGAAACCGGATTAGAGAAAAAGAAAAGAGAAAAAGTCACTATAAACTGATTACCAGGGCCAGACGATCTGTAAGGAACGTCTTCCCGCTTACTAGAGTAACATCGAAGAGGTTTGGATGGAAAGTATTATAGGTAGTTCAATAATTTCATATATAATATATATGTAATGATTGTATAAGAAACATTGAGTGTGTATCCCGCCCTATCGCGGAGCATGAGAGGGGTGATAACCACCGTGTATTGGTGGTACTCGGAGAAGGATTAAAATCCGACATTAATCCGCCGATATATTCAAAGTTACTCGCCCGTAGTATAATACTGCAGTGGATACTTACGTCTGAGCAGCACTTCTATTCCACTATACTTTCAAATACGAACAAGAGAAGGGTAAAAAAAAAAGCAAAAAGAAAATTTAAACTATTGTAAACATAAGAACGAAATATACATCCCTTGCAAGTACTATAATGTAGATATCCCTAAACCTATTTAAACAAAATAAATATATTATTAAGTGAATAACTTAGCCCTTAATCTGACAATCTGATATAGTTGTCAATTGATAATTTTCTGATATTGTTTCTGGTTCTCCTTTAGTTGTAAAAAAGAGAATATATTGTCCTCGTTCCGTATTGAGGGGATGTCAAAGTGAATACCCTCTATTTTAAGATTAAAGATTGAATGCCGAGAAATAACTGGGGGAGGGGACGCGTAATCGTTGTGATACAAATACCGCTGGCTTCGGGTCAGGGGATTGACCTCGATTCGCCATCCCAGGTCAGGTACAGAATTTAATTTTAAACGAATCCACCTCGAAGGTTATTCGTAGGTCTCTTGGAACCCGTCCATTTGGTATTAACTCGATTGCAAAAGAAAGTCTCTGAAAGAGAAAAGAAGTCTCTTTTGGCAGCTTTGGGCATCTTTGGGCAACAAGAGGTCATCTCTCAAAACAGCTAAGTCGCTGCTCTAGAGGGTAAGACCGGCGCTGCATTCTTTCAGTATTGTGTCATAGTGGGTCCATTTCTCTTTGTTGTTATTGGTGGCAGTAGCGAGGGTACCCAAATTTCCCGATTTAATATCGAACACTCCCCTACCCTTCAAGATCGGTTGCACTCTGAAAAGCAGAGGAGAGGAGGAGCGAAATTGCAAGTCGGGGATTCGTTCATTCCGTTTATTGATTCTTTTTCTTCCCTCACTCGACTAATCGACTCAGAGGTCCGCGGATAACAGGCTAAGAAGGAAGCTGTAAAGGAGACGAGTTCTTTACCATCCTTAAGATTTAGCGATATTTTTCTCCTCCAATGTCGTTCATTTATTGATGTGTACGGCTCCTGAACGGTAAATGTTTCTCGTTTTTATTCGGATCGAGCGAAAATTTAATGAAGTCCACCGGGCGAACAGCCAAGCGTTTAAAGTGTAATTGGTTCCAGAGGATATCCCGCACGCGACAGTTTCAGGAGTATATCGGACCCGAGCCCTAACCAATCACGGATGAGGATATTAATCTGTTAGCCCAGCGTCGTAATCGATATTATATTCTCTAATTCTTCATATGGTTTATTGCAGATATTGCAGGGAGATTTTAATCGAACAAGAAAAAGCCATCAAGTTTTCTATTAATCTCTTTAATAGATCAGCGAGCTGGCGTTGATCACTAATTTGATGTTATTCAATTTTACGAACGAGAGAAAGAGAATGTTTAAATATTCAGGGGGAAATCGAACGTATAACGTGTGTTGTATCTAGTTTTTCTAACCCAGAATGGCCCAAAGTAAGATCTAGATCGAAGAAGCTGATAATCTCGAGACATCTCGTACTACACAAACAAGTTGTCGCAGGAGATTTGCGAGGAAATATATCTGATCAAGGGTGCATACGTAACCTCGGGGCTCGAGAGTTCAGACTCGAGACCGCGCTGACGTCGGAAAGCGGAACTCCGGCAATAAATACCCTTGAAGAATCAAAGAGCCCTTTTCAAGGACTAGTAATAAGTGTATGTACCATGTACCAGAACAAGAAATATATACAAGGAACAGATGCAAGAGGAAAAAAAAAAAAAAAAAAAAAAAAGGAAACCGAGAAAATATTCGTCGTGGCGTTAAAGGTCCGCGGCCGAAGTTTTGTTCAACCCGTTCAAACATGTCTCGCTGCCATCAACGCAGGTCGGTCCCGTTCCTAAGAATTGCTCTATCTGATCGTATTTCAAACAGTATTCCGGTAGAATGTTGGTCGACGCTGGCTGCCATATCGGCCATTGTTTGTCGATGAAAATAATATCCAGCTCAGCATAGATCTTGTTCTAGAAAGCCAGCGAGAAGTTAATCCCGTCGCACTTCCCCGGCGTTAGCGAGAGATTGCCTTCGATGTCGCCTGAATCCGGATCGCGGTACGCAGATACACCCGCAGATGCTTTGATTACTAATGGAAGCTTCGTCCACAATACTGGCCCCTTTCTTTACGTCCATGCCGAGGAATGTGAGGTTCAGGCCGCAGTTAAAAGAGGCGCGAACTCCTGCTGCGGCCTCAGCAGCGATTTCAGCGAAGACGTTTACTAGCGGCTTTACTTCAGGGACCCAGTCCGAGTTCTTATTGTTGTCCTTGTAGCCCAGGTCGAAGTAAGCGGACGCGTTCTGCCGGAGGTCTTCAGTCCAGCCCGCACGAACGGTTGCAGAGAAGCGTATGGCCCTAAGGTCAATTTCTCTACACGTATACTCATATTAACATCTTAATTCCACAGTGAACGAGAGCAAGGTTATCTTAACCCATTTACCTGAGTATAGCGCGGCGGGATTCGTGGACCCAAACCGCCGCTTCATTTGACCAAAATTCGTATTGGATGCTGGATTCACCGTGTTACCGTGACTCCCACCTTGGTTCCGCTAGAAATGGCCGCGACCGCCTGCTCGTGTTCCTCGCCCCAAATGTATACGTCAATGCGAGAGCAGCGTTGTTGGCATTTTCGCTTGCATCAGAGATTTGAAGCTTGGGGAAATTCTGTAAAGTTGAATCTTGTGGAGATTGTGGATTTTGACCATCCAGGGGCAGTTGACTGTCCTGTGGGTCTTGAACTCCCGATCCTTGAGGATCTTGAGGATACAGTCTCTAGCTTGTGGGTTTTGCGAATCCCGCGGGTTCTCAAGGAAGCCAGGCCCTTGAGGTATCTCGGGATCCTGTGGATCGTTCGGCCCTTCCGGTCCCGGCGCCGTCTCGGTATTTCGGGATCCTGAGGAGGCCCGGCCCTCGCGGTATCCCGCTATTCCCTGGATCATTCAGTCCTCCTGGTCCTCGCGGTAATTCAGTATTTTGGGGAACCTCCGGCCCATCCGCCCCTTGCGGGTCTTGATTTACGCTATCGAAACCCTGAGTTTGCTGTGGGAAACTCAGTGGCGCTCCACCAGTTTGCGTAGCATCCCACCCTTGAGTTTGCTGCGGTGCTCGACCACCTGGACTACCACCCGTCTGCTGAGGAACCCGACCGCCAGTGCCATCTCCCGACTTCCCGGAATCCCCGTCGGCTGATTGTTAGAGTCATCGGAACTTTCCATCGTAGCTTCCATGAACTGTAACTCATGCGGCTTCCCACAACCCTCCCCATACGCATCCAAGAAGGTTTGCGTACCATCATTGCTCATTGTCTTCTTCCAAACACCCTCCGCTTCCTGTTTCGATTGTTCATCTTTGAACACGATTGTGAGTTGGTTCGATTTACAATTAATTCCCGTGATCAAGTCCGTCGCACCGAGGTTCACAACGGATGAATTCGTCTCCACGAGCACAGCTGCGCCGATGGGTCGGGTGTTGTCCTGTGCGCCGCCGTTGCCCACCTGAGCGAGAAAGAGTAGGTGCGATATTTTTGGGTTCAGGGGATCCGTGGAACCTGTATTCGCGTCGGGTTGTTTACGGGCGCGAATACAATAGGTGGGACGTCGGATAAACCGTTGTCTTGAGGGCATGTGCTCTCGCCTGCGTTTGTGCCGGTGCTAGTGCCAGCGTCAGACCCCGATGGATCCTGTGACGCTCCGGGATCCTGAAATCCTGCCGGACCCATGCCGGAATCGCCTCCAGGAAACTCCTGAGCAACGGGTACGGATACCGTTGGCATGGCGGGGAGAGCCAGACTGGTAACCTTGAATATTTGTTTTAGCATGGCTGATAGACACGGATCGCTTTAAAAGATGTAATTTGATGTTTCAATAACCATAGATTGTGAGTAAATGGTAAATATAAACCGATCTATTAGGGAAACGAAGGGCTGGAACTTGAATAATAAACCGAAATAAAAAAAGGAAATTGAGAGGAGCCTATTAAAGATTAGGTAAAAAATGATGAATATGTATCAATGAGCGTAAATGAACGACCGGCCAGCAATCGTGAATCTTAGTCGACCCGCGATGAGAAAGTGAAAAGTGCTGATAACGCGTAGGTGACCAAAGAATGAACGAAGAATATGTATAACGAATGGAAATTAACAAAGTGAAGCTAAGAAGACGACAAAGTACCCTAAGAGTAAAGGAGTAAGGAGGGTTAAGTGAGGCTTGATGGATTGGGAAAGAACATGAACATACCCCGTGCAGCCCAGCTATAAATACCTTATTGTTCGGATCTGCGTTGACCTCACGACCTTGCGCTCTTCCCCCAGCTCACGATATAAAACATCACGTGAAATTTCCCACGATCAATGACGAGTATACCACGTTCTTGGAGGAATTCTGCGCCTGAAGTATCAGCGATCGTTACTGGCTTCCAGTATTCCGCTGCGGTAGGCATTGACATTGATGATTTTGAAAAGTGGGAAGAAGACCCGGGATATGTATGTACTGTAAAAGTCCCGTGTCGGATCCCACGTGTATTTCCCTTGCATTAGGGATCGTCGTCTAAGGCTGTGGAAGAATATTCTAAGAAGTTTCTTTACCCTGTCAACCCGCTGGAGCTGGTAACATGCATAAGATGGTGAAGACGATCCGTGCCTTATATTGTTGAGTATTCGTGCCAGATGTACGATTCGATACCTCTTCAGGCTGATATCGAAATCCGAGAACACCACAAGTCGCTGAGAAAACGCCAGATCCTCCAGCCCGAACATCGCGCCTAGGAAAACCTGTGCCTGAGCCGCAGAGGACGATTGAGGGAACGTGAAACTCTGCCCAGAGAGGAAAGGAACTTAACACTTGGTGATTGGGTCAGGTTGACGACTGATAAAACAATTGGCTTAGAATGTGGCATCGATCTTATCAATAACATTGGAGAATAGATATCGAAAACCGCATGCAGCTTGAAAATGGCGCTGGTTAGATAAAGCTGCGAACTGCTCCCCCAAGTCGAAAATCAAGCCTGATACCTGCGTCTATCTCAATGGTAAGTAGGAGTGTGTTTGGGAGGTAGCTACTGGTAGGTCTCCATGTAATTGATATAGATATATCATACTGGTAGCTATCAACTCCCTTGAGCAATACCAACATCGGTCTTGAAGGAAGCTTGAGGCTCAAGCCCGTGCATCCCGGAAACAACCTATATGTCGTGCCAAGCGCTAGCGCAAACTATATTCTCTTGAATCCCGAAGACCTTAAATTGCCCCGTGAGTAGTAGGACGTCCTGATATCGTACGAGATATATTGTCGCTATTAGAAAGCAGCAGCCAAGGGTTCGTGAAGCTCCTACCGGCAGAGGCTTCATCGGGGGAGCAGAGAGAACAGAAGGGCAAGCTTAAGCATAAATATAGACAAGAGACCCTACCAGTGAAAAGGATTCCTTCACGGAAATGGGAGATATGTAAATTTTTACTATGGCTTAAATTTTGGTTCCTGGTGGTAGGTTTGCGAAGTCCTCGCATGCTGTCGTATATTGATTACGTGTCGGTGGTGGAGCCGAAAGTGCGTAGAGCGGCCACAGCCTAGTGAACTGAACCTGGCATTATCAATCACCAAGTTTTCAATAGCTTATACTTTCCGACTCGGAGCAATTCATTGGATACAGGCATTTCTAACTAGTCAAATTTAAGTACTACATGCCATTTCAGGTGAAATTATCACGGGAGGTTAGTGAACGGAAGCGTTCTTCTTGCTTTGATTCGCTATTACTTGAAAATTCTCCATGCTCTAGATCGCGGACTTATTTCTCAGTGGTGTGATACGCAAATCTTCGGAGGTTCACTTTAAGCTCCGCCATACAAATAGTATACAGGAGCTTAATTAAGACTACGTATAAGAGCCCGTCGTGAGAGGTATATGAACGAAAAATTTAAAGAAAGACGGACTGATAAATTATGCTAGGTGGATGTTTATTATTGTTCGTTGGTTAACAATACATAGCGGCGTCAGATAAGACCTTTTTGTATATGTGCACGATCTGGCAGCGAACCCGTTGATTTTGTCGCCGATGATATAGTAACCAATGGCAAATGTATCTCTGGGCACCGCAAGAGTGTGCGTATGTGGTTTCTAGAATTTGAGTATAAAATCTTCCGTGAAATTAATTTCCCACGAAGTTGACTTCTCAGCCCCGCACGGTATTGTTTCTAATCGAAGTCCAAACTCATGAAATTTTCGTTTAACGTCACGGTGCCAGAATCCTTCGAGATGCAGAATCGGAGGCCTCATCCGGATAGCCTGCTCATTATCCTTGAGAAAGTCGAACACGAGCCTGCTTTGTTTCAAAACCCCAAGTAATTTATCGTTTTATGGACCGAAACACTTCCAAACATGCAACCGCTGGCGATATCGCCTGGAACACGAAAGCATCGTAACGAATACGGATCTTTACATATCAAAATGACTGAATACTAACGATCAACGATTAATACGGTTCTTTTCTTAGATACTTTAATTTCATTATGGGCTTGGTGTAATGCCGAAACGATGGAATTCTAGCGCACTATGTCGCAATATCGTGGAAAAGAGGTGTAACCATGGCTTTAGCCCACCAATCATTTCAGAAAGATACCAAGAGGGAAATGACGAGTCTAACTCCGATGGAGATCATTGCCTTGCTTAGGGCACAAGGTTGAGTGATCACTGCTGGAAATAACATGACAAGGACGTCGCCGAACGTTGCTTCGAGCCAGGATACGAGCTGGACGAAGAACAGCCGAGAAACATCACGAACAGCTAGTGATTATTATGCCGCAAGAAGTATAGGGATCAAGGTAGCGTAGGGAACAAGTATCGGCTATAAAGACACGTCAAGAACGCCTTCGATTGAATTATCATTCAGCATCTCTTCCACCAGTCCTTCCCTTCCTTCATTCGCGAGTCATTCTTTAAACTACAAGTCACTCATTCAACTATCATTCACTCGCTTCCACTGTTTTAGATAATCATCTGTTTCTACACTACATCCACAATGAAGACCACCTCCATCTCCTTCGCCGCCCTCGCCCTCCTCACCGGAGTCTCCGCCCTCCCTCCACCAACCCCAATCCAGCGCGCAAACCACCTTTCAAGCGCCCAGTTACGACACATGCTGCAAATACGCCCCGGCTACAACGAGCGTGTCCCCAAACCTTCCGTCTACGGCGGTCACGACTTCGGCCCGAACTCCGAAGAAGACGCCGACGACTGCAGGCGTAGAATGGCCAGCTACTCCGCCGCTGCCGACTCATTGCAGTGTAAGGGACGCGGAAGGGTCTCCGGCGGCCGAGATATGGCGAACGCGATTGAGGACGCGTGCAATAAGATCATCAACACCGACACGGGGAATATGTGGCTCGAGAAGGGTTTGCCGTATACGGCGAACATTACTGTTAGTAATGGTGGTAGGCAGACGCAGTTCGCGCTGCAGATACTCATTGGCGGGTTTACGGTTTCTTCATGACTTCTGCGCGGGTCAGCTGAGTAAAGCGGCGCTGTGCACCGACGAGAGTGGAAATGTTATGGGTGGATGCGCGTTACAACTGATAAGAATCTTCAGAGTTGTATCTTCGCTTAATTTGGTTGCTTTTTTTGTTCACGAAGGACGGGGTACGGTTGCGGTTGGGCTCGGAGTGATAGAATGAACAGCCTGAATTATAGAATATAGTAATTTATTTAATGAGAGATATGATTTCACGCGACGGAAAGAAGAATTACTTGCTGGGCCATCCTAGATAAACGTCGAATATATACGGGAAAACTTTTGTTCATAATTTTCTTAAAATGCCATCTTAGCGTTGAGGCTGTATAGGCTCGAGAAAGCTGCCAGTGCTTCGTGTGCTTGAGTGTTTTGTATATATAAAAGAGGAGAAACCGAAACAATATTGTAATCAAGTAAGGTTGAACATCGGTGCTCAGGATATAAAAATATAACCCCAGTTAACCGATATATGCAGTGTAAATACTTAGATCGTATTTATCGGATATTGCTACCATCAATACCTTGTACCCTGTTCAGGCAGGGTAAGATAATCATTTCTCGCATTGTATCATCGACGTAATAAAATACTGCATCTGCCCCGGGGTGAAGTTCCTGAACCGTGGCGGCTGTATCATCGGATCTTGGATCGTTTGAGCTTCTATAACTTCCTCTTGGTGGGTTACAATCCAGTCGTAGTCCTCAGAATACTGAGAATAGTCGGAGTGACCGTCATCGGACCAGGCTTCGTGATCGGGCCAGTATTTAGAGTCGTCTCCCGGGCCTGTACCTCGAGACTACCGTGGGGTCGTAAGTCCTCGTCACTTACCCTCCTCAGCGCTGTCACTGTTGACTCTGAGATGTGGAGTTTCTTGCCACTGCACAAACAGAAACGCGTGGTTTCTGGATTGAGTGCACCTGGATCCGGACAACTCATTTCTTCATCGTCGGTGTCAGAGTTACAAGAAACTTCCTCATCCTCGGGGTTCCGCAAGTGGCGCATAAAGGTGTAAACCGACTGGCTTCCCTGCATGTAGTGAGTAGCTTGACATAGAGCTTAACATCGAGCCAGCCGTCCGGGTAAACTCTCAGATGAATAGCATGGACAGTTAGTCTTTTCGCTTTATTAGCAGATAGGAATAAGGCTTACCTCTCCTCCGTTTCCCAAATCGCTTTCATCCCATAACTCAGCACCGAAAGCAAGTCCTTGACCGTAACGGACCGTGCTCCGTCCTCCTCCAGAAAGAACTCCGTGAAGGCATACTCCGCATTCTCGTCCTTGGTGAAGGGGTATACGCACGTGCAGAGGATCGTATACGACTTGTCATCGAAGGCGGAGAAGTTATAGTCGTGTGCTCTGAAAGGTATATAGCAGATAGGGTGGTGGGAATAGCCGCACCGAGTAAATGTTTAATATTAGTTGAGTGGAACAAGACCAGGCTTCGTGTATTGAAGGAAGAAACAAGAAAACGACTATCTGGTGTGGGGGATGGATGGGGGATTCTTTTACATATGCCGTTATCAGAAGTACGATACTCCCACGTCTCGTTCGCCCTGACGTGTGCAGATCGGAATCCACACCACGGATGCTTACAGAGTACGTTGTCCTCCTCGCTGTGATCACTATGTTGCTCCGTACCCGTGAGGCTGTAGGAGTAGTTATACTAACCCTTACGACGACTCTACCAGTCACAGGGGGGTCAAACAGCGAATCGTTCAAGAAACCCGCCATGACGATCCCCAGCATCATCTCCTCGTCCATCCACTCCGTTTTCGAAAGTGAGCGCGCTCCAGCCCTCAAAAAGCTACCTTTCCTCGGCGAAGGCGTCGCTTCGGTACCCGGGCTCGGTATCGAACATCTGTGTGAATACCCGATGCACTTTCGTTTCCGCCGGTATGGTACGCGTCCGGGTTTTATTGTCGCCGTAGAACCACAAGATGCGGGAGAATTTTGCGTCTCTGGCAAATTGCGTCGACGGGCGGAGGTCGCTGTGCTTGGATGGATCGCCGTGGCCGTACAGCAGGCTCTTCCGTCGGGTGTCCGGGTTTACGATAACGTCGTTGAGGAACTTGCGCCGGGTGCAGCACACCCTCGCGAGGGTCGTGTAGTCTTCCAACCGAGGTATTTGGTGAAGAGGAGGTATTTGAAGTCCAACGGGAGATGTGCCAGTCCCGTGGAGTCTGAGATACCGGGATCAGAAGGGCGTCTCGGGCTTCTCTAGACATGATTGTTCCTGAAGCTGTAAAGGTCTGTGGTTAGGTATAAAGCCAGTGGGGAGATCGGTATTAGCAGAGATCGAAGGTTGATGCTGTTAAGCCTTTTAGTCGATGTTAGCATTACAACTATTTTCTGAATGGTTTTTAAATAAATGGCAAAATAAAAGCAAATAAATGTCAAAATAAAGAAATAAAATACTTAGTAGTCATGAAAATTCCAAAAAGGATTCCTAAAATATACGGTAGTTAGAAATGAAATATAAAACTAAAGATTAATATATTTACATAAAATTAAGAGCAATAATGATAGTAGTTCATGATCTTCGAGCACTTGGGCAGAGAAGAAGTATTTAAAGTTGACGTCCTACCTACATGAGAAAGGTGCTTATACTCTCTTCCCTGTGCTAAATCCGTAGTGCAGGTGCCCTGCGCAGAGTGAGATTACAGCAGTAGTAGGTCAGGCTTTGAATGTAACTAACTCTACACTGACAGATATTAACACGCATAATGTTGGAAAGTTAACTTACTGTAAACCCAGCGAGGGAGAGAGGACGCCTGGAGCTAATGATAGAACATGGGGGTTGTGGCGACCGACTCTTAAGGCGTCCGGTTTCGCGAAAATTAGGGAAATGCGGAGAAAGGGAAGTTTCCCATGAATAATTGAGAATACATATAGTAATATAGTAATGTCCCGGTAATATTCCTAAATAATAGAAAGGCTGGGAAGCATCTGATGGAGTCTCATTTGCCAGTCATCTTGAGGCGACTAGTAACCGCGAAGCCTTGGCATGATGCCAGGCCGCGGCGCTTACGGAAACAAAATGTATCTAGCAGGTTCCGACTAAAGCCTTTTTACAAAACCCCCCACCCTTCGGCGAAGACAATTGTCTGTTGATAGTATAGTTGATAGATGTTCGATTTCCGATACTTGGGGAATAGAGTAAAAGAATAGGAAGGCGGATTGGATTTCCCTTCGCAGACCTACTATCGGAATGATTGGTGAAACCATGATACTCCTGCAAGAACGTTCCTCATGTTGATATTCTGGTGCTATTTACAGTTTTACGTACCCTTTGAAATACGTCAGGTCCTTATCTACGCGTTTACTTTACAACGTGACAAGCTCGCTCGTCTTCCTTTTCCTTTGCATTTCCATTTAAATATCACTATATGCGGGTAGTTAATAGAATTTACGATGCCATCATTGCTCATAGCTACATGTACACTCAAGGAGTCCTAAGGTACATCTCCTCATGTCTAAAATTCTCCTTTACCAACGCCACCCTATGTCCACCCCTAGTCGATCCAAACCTCTTCGGCTTCGGATCACCACCGCGCCATATATTCATCGCATGTAACGCCATAAGCTCATCCATATTCTCCTTCCACCACTTATTGTCATCCGAATCGTACGAACGCTCAGAGTCGGACCAGTGCTCCGAGTCATCGTCCTCACTGTCTTCTTCGGCGCCGTCGTTGCACGACTCGCAGGTATACGCCGTGTCCGGATGGAATTTAGAAACGTCGGAATAATAGTACGAGGACGATAGGTTACACACGTCGTCGAAATCTTCGGTGCAGGTGGGGCAGATGGGGTGTAGCGGCTGGCTTCTTCTTTTGTCGTTAGTAGGTTGATGTCTAGCTTTACGTCGAGCCATCCGCCGCGGTTTACGCCTAGGTGCATATTGGGAATAGTAAGCCTTTCGGGGAAAAGACAAGGTAGAGTAGTTAGAATCAGTCGTCATATATAAAATAATAGAGTAATATATGCGTCTATATTTCGATACTCTAGCTTTCCGTACCGTTCTTCAATCTTCCATATGTTTTTCATAGAGCAGCGTAAAGCCTGGCAGAGGTCCCAGACGGTAATCGGCTCCGTGCCTTCCTCCAGCACAAAATCGACAAATGCGTATTGGGCTTCGCGATCGTACGAGGCAAAGTCAACGCACTTACACTCAATGGTATGCTCGGTATCCTTAAAGGCTGAGAAGTCGTAGTCGGACCACCTGAAGGGTTCATCGCAGATCGGCGAACAGGGACGGCTTTCCGACGGGGCAAAAAAATAATAATACAAATCAGCATGGTCAAGCCTAGGAATGAATCAAAAGTAGCGCTCACATATTCCATTATCAGCCTCCTGATACTCCCAGGTCTCATCAGCCCTCAAATGGGCCTGCCGAAACCCGCAAACCGTCCAATCTTCCTCAGCGCAAAGCACGGTGTCCCGACGAACACCATTATCTCCAGAATCACCTTCTACGAAGCCGCTATAGGTATAATCCCACTCACCTTCACCAGCACCTTTTGTTTCACCGGCGGATCGAACAGCGGATCGTCGAGGAAGCTTGACATCAGTCTGTTTAGGACGACTTCCGCGCCTACCGGGTTACTCCCCGTCGTGGACATCGTAGTCGCCGCCGCGCGTAGAAAGCTCGCTTTCTTCAGCGATGGGAAGGCGTTTACTTCCGGCTTCGGATATCGAGTTGCGTGAAGTAAGAGTGGACTTTCGTGTTTTGTCCTAGTAGTGCGTTACTTGGCTTGGCTTGGTAGTAGTATTTCTTCCCCATGGCGTACTCTATCGAATCCCGGAGGCCCGTTACGTGCTTGGTAGGGTTGCCGCGGCTGTACAAAAGATTCTTCTTGCGGGTTTCCGGACGGACAATTGCATCGATGAGGAAATTACGCTAGGCTGAGTAGACGTTGAACAAGACGGGATAGTCCTCCCAGCCAAAATAATTCGTGAACAGGTAATATTTCAAGTCAAAGGGGAGCCCGGCCCAGTCTGCGTTATGGTTACGCGCCCTAAAGGGGTTGAAAGCTGATATGGCGTAGCTGAATATATCGTGTAATTTCATCGTGCACTTTGTTCTGTTGTAGAATTCTGTGATGTACGAGATGGTAAAAAATCACACCTCATGCAAAAAAGAGGAGATAGATATATATAAGAGGTCTTTTTTTTTGCAGTCCGAAAATTACGGTAGTGATCAATGATAGCAGCTCTACATGCTTTATTTGAAATTATATATATATATATTATATATATATATGAGATTTTTAACTTCCTTTCCTTTCCCAGCACACGAGCCAATCATTTTGCATCGATTCCTAAATTATTCATGGTGGGCTGGTAGCAACTTTCTTCCAAGCTAATAGGAACTCTGTAAGGTGCTCCTGAGACTTTCTGGTGGTGATAGTGCAAATATCAAGACCAGCGCATTCACTGACTTCCATCCAGTGAGCCAAATAACCTCAGTAGGTTGTCAAGTAGTCTACCACGTCACATATGCGCCAAATACCTCCCGTGATCGTACATCCTCCCGGGAAAAACTTCTCCATCTTCTTAATATCCGCCGCGGGTCCGATCGCTGTCGGCATCGACATGACGAATCCGGGATACAGCTTCCCCAGATTCTCCGTTTCCCACGCTAGATGCTCGTCCGTTTCTTCTCAGATGGAGCGTCCGAGTCCGACCAGCGCTCTGAGTCGCTATCGTACTTCGAATCCTCCTCGTCCCTCTCTTCCTCCTCGTCCTCCTCATCTTTAAATTCGACTGGCGGTGCAAAAGAGAACTCACAGGGCTCCCACTCCGCCGCATCCTCTTTAGTCGCCAGTAACTCAACGACAAGCTTGACATCCAACCAACCGCGCGGGTTTACGGATAGTAATATCGATGTCACTGTGAGGTTCTCCTCGCACTTCCAAACATTACGCATGCTACACTCCAACTGCGCCACGAGGTCGCCGACCGTAATCACGTCACCGCGAGCGTTGAGCTTGAATACAACAGATAGCGGTTGCGCGTGCCTATCGTTCGACGGGTTCTCGGTGCAGTAGCACCATCCGGTGAAATTGAGCCCGCTGAGCGGGCCGAAGTCGTACTCTTCCGGTTTGAACTCTTTTAACAAAAAAAAAGGAGTCAAGTTAGAATACATATCACCAAGTATAAAGACGATAGAGGGGTTTAAAAGAGCGATATATTTAACTTACCAGCCGGCTCATACGCCGCTCGCCTTCTCTCGTCACGATGAACTGCCCAAACACGCAATAGTCCCCCGATCCGTCGTCACACAAGACCATATTCTCCTCCGGGGTGTCGTCGTTATCGCTCATCGCGTCCTCCTGCACACCCAGATAACTGTAGGTATACCTAACCCTAACGATGACCTTCCTCCCACGATCGGCGGCTCAAACAGTGAATCCCCCATAAAATCCACCAACGCCTCCTCTACATCCTCCCCAAAAGCTTCCTCCAAAACACCCCCTTCCTTCAACCGCGGGATTGCATCCTCCTCCGGATTCCTAATACACATCTCCCTAAAAATCTTATGTACTTTCACCCCCGCATCTAATCGTTTGACACCGGGATGTCTTAATATCCCGCTACTACGCGAGAATTTCTCGTCGAAGATGTATTCCAGCGGTTCTCTCAATTCAAGATGTAATGATCGATCGCCGGTTTCGTACGCGAGAGCTTTCATGCGTGTTGACGGTGGAGAAATAGTGCGGATTATGAAGGCGCGCCATGATGGGCAGACATTTAGAAGGGAGGGGAGGTCGGACCATGGAGGTGCTCCGCGATCAGGATGTAAGGACATCGGTGGGGAGGGAGGGCCAATCTGCGCGCGCCATTATTTGCTTGAAACCGGCTTGCTGAGAAAGAGTGATCTCGTGTTTGGGTAGGCTGGAGGTTGTTTGCAAGGGGAACGCGGTGAGGTTTTTAGCTGGTGAGCAATGATAGCTCATGCTTGGCGGAGAAAGAAAAAAAAAAAGCCTAAGGCTGAGTGACACGATAGCACGTGGGTGACTGACTCTATAGCTTGACTAATCATACGGCGGCTGTGAACGCCGGATCACGGGGATTTGTATTTCACCACCGTGGCGGAGTTCAAGGCTCTACGCCATGGTATGTATGATCTCTGCTATTAGTAGAGTTCTCTTCGTTTTACAAGTTCGGATAACATGAGGCTACCAATTTGTACAAATAATGGGCAGTTCTACTACTCCGTAAGGTATTAGAAGCCTGTACACGTCGTAATCAATGCATAGAAAGTAGTACCTAAGCCTGACGAAGAACTTATATCCTGCTACGCTCACGAATTATCTTCCACAGGTCTTCTCGTTATCTCCATTATCTCCTTCGTTGTTTTTCTCCGAATTCTCCAAATTATCCGGTATAATACTCAAGAATAATCCGATAGATACCCTCCTTGAAAGTAGACTTTATTCCGGACAGTAAAGAAGAATAAAAAAATAGCCCTATCGAGACTTCCACCTCCACGAGTACAGCGGCGGCAAAAAGGGCTTCTGCCTTGCGCGATGGTGCTAGCTATTTTGTAGGTCAGAGGCTTGCCAAATTCACAGGCATCGAGATGATGCTTGTATAGCTGAAGGGAAAAGGATTCTCAGCTGGAGATATTAAATCCTCAGCTGGAGATATCGAAGAGATTATGACGACGAGGCGCTGCGCGCCCTCAAGGCGGATTGCATGTATTTCATGAGATTGTACTATCGTTAGTTTATTACATATAGCATTATGTGTTTCTTTAGTGAGGTTAGTTAGCTTAGTATC
>AZLU01000039.1:0-157500 GCA_002224055.1 Pezizomycotina sp. ARF18
GGTGAATATGCTTTGAGTTTCTGCAAGTTCTTCACTGGCTGTTTCTTCTCTCCTCCAAGTCTATTGAATTACGCTCTCCACTGGAATTCAACGTAAACTCGATTATATTCCATCGATGCGAGGTATCAGGGGCGTAGACAATCCTTAACTATAGGGTGAGTTATTTGAATGCTTGCGGTGGTGCTCGCCTCAATCTCATTCTCATATCCGATTTAAAACATCCCCATTGTAGAATCTGCTATCCCTTCTCACGGCTGAACTCCGGAGGAAACTTTTCCAGAGTCATCCTCTAGATTATCGCCGTCATCTTTTTGGGGAATATAGGACGGACAAGCTAAAAGAACTTTAATTGCACAGTTATCCGGGTGTGTAGCTAAATAAAATTTTCACTCTATATCGTGCTAGTACTGAAGCATTCGTAGAAAATATGGCTCCCGGTACACTCCGAAAACTCCGAGAAACTAAATTGTCCAGTATGCGGATTTCCACACCGAAGGGGCTCGTTATCCTCTTGGTTTGGCTTTTACCACGCTCTACACAAGACTCACAAATCACATTATCATCTTCTAGTTAGCCGCTCTTAGGAGTACGAGGTGGGAGCGCAAAGCGGTGTGTTAATGGGTTATGAAACGAGCTTCGGCTACTTTCAACAGATGCTTGCTGTAATGTTCGAAAGTGCTCGATAATATTCTTGCAAGCTGTTTTTGTGTTCGTGGGCGCTTTTCCTGAATAGAACCTCATAGTAACCCGAATGCCGCGGTTAGAGGTTATGGATAATAGCTTGTTAGTACTAGCTATAATAGTGCTGCGTAAACATGGCCTACTGATTGTTTCACGGGTGATTTATGTGATGCGGAGTGTGATGGCGGACAGGTCTCGATAAATCTAGTTCGGAAAGCTGATATACTTCGTGGATATTTTACGGCACGACATATGTATCAAGCACGCGAGCAGGTTATTTGCTCCAAGTTCGTAAATATGTACAGAAGGCTTCAATCGCTGGAATATCAAGCGTGGGACATCGCTATTGGAGGGTTTCGTATTTTGATTTGAAGGCACATCCATGGTTAGAATGTCCTGCTTTTGACAGTGCCCCTATGGACTGAAGACCGTTAAGACGTGTCAAATGGCACCGCGTCCAAGAGCCCCACGCTCACGAGATACCATATATAGCGCCGAACAGTACGCGTTTAGCAACAGCTAGATCGGGCTTATAATGGTGACCTTTAGGATTAAGGCTGTTATGATATTTTTTATTCAAACCGTCCGAGACATTTGACCCTCGGATGTATGCTGGTGTTGATGGGTGATTGCGCACCAGGAATGGCAATGTTTGGCTCTATCCGTCACGTCGCAAAGAGCCTGAAGATTCGCTAGCAATAGAATGCCATGTGATATCTCGTGAAAGTAAGGCCTAGACGTAACGGAGTTATGGAAGACGCCCAATATCCGTTAACTCGCAAAAAGCAAGTTTTCCTTCTCGAGGATAGGAATTTGGGTATAACGTGGCGAGAATTTTGGCACACCAATTGTCTCCACGGATGTATAAGGTCTTGTGTACTCGAATAGTAATACAATCGGGGAGATAGTATGAGGCAGAAAAAGCTCTACTCATAATATCTAATATGTTAGAGTAGTTATAGCTGTTCGCCCGGTGTTTAATCTAAGCTATAGATCGCTGCTCGTCTATTGGTGGGTATTCGGTTTTCCTCGATTAGTGGCATAATCGTATAGGCTGTATCGACGGCGAACCTACAATCCAGGTTTACATTTATCATGGCTTCCCGTCGTGTAGATATTCCTTTAGTTCCCTTACGCAAGGTATTAAGATATAAGTAATCGCCCTTGGTCATGACGTTGCTTGATCGACCCTTTTATAGATACTTTCCAGTAGATATAATAATGCGAATTATGATACACGTACTGCAGTAATCATTTTTGGGCTCTCGTCGAGATTAGTGTTAACCATAGCGACGAGATCTCTAATAGCCCAGTCACTTAAGTAGTTTGAGGTTGATTTTAATTATTAGTGTGAAGCGGGTGTTTGTAGATGTAACAGGTACTAGTTTATGGTCGAGGCCAGTTGTTTGCGCCTCCAAGTGAAGATAAAAAGATTAAAAATAAATAAAAATGGTGAAAAGCTAAGCTTAAAAATCAAATACGAATATTCTAAGTTGTTTATTATTTATTAAAAATATATATATATAAATAAACTAACAGTAAAAATGCATTTAGATATCCTCTAGAAGCAACTAGAAGATTCGTTCCCACTGCACCAACATCTGAACGATGCGAAACGCCGTTGCGGTCCATTTAAAGCTTCCAAAATATACGCTTAGCTGTTATACAGCTATTCCTCGTTGCTGAAATGGGATTAAATGTTACATATCCAGTTAGGACTCCTCTACCTGTCAACGTCATCACGTCAACAGCCCCCTCCTATACAACGACCCCACCACAACGCGAATAAACCCCTCCTCCTCGGTATTATCGTCGTCCGCCGCATATACCCCTTCAACAATGATCGATGTATCAACAACGGCCAGAGCGGCAGAATCTCGGGGGATGAATTAAACGCAAAGTTCGCGTAGGATGTTATATCAGGAAACGATGACGGGATTGCCATGTGCACGCTATAAAGAGTCGAAGATGTAGGTCGACGTACGTCGGCGGCGGTGGGGGTAGGGTTTGTCTTTGAGCCTGTCGATTAGGGAGTATGCTGGCGGTGGAGATGTAGGAGGGGGCTGCGTGGGAGGCGGTAATGTTGGAGGCGGTGATGTGGGAAACGGTGATATTGGTGGCATGGTTGTGTAGTCTTATTTTGTGAATTTGTTTCCTAGATTCAAATTTTGGTAAGAGTCGGATAGTGTATGAAAGAGTTAAAAGTGGTGGTCATGTCAATCTTGAAACCTGAACCTCCAAAGAAAGTTTTCTTTTTCGTACTCGAGTTTGATCTCGGTGTCCTTTGGAGTCAAAGCAATGAAACATGGCGAGAACGACACCGAGATACACTGAGAGTTTGTATGATATCTACGGTCTCGCGAGCTTCTGATATATTAATGTACCTCGTGAGTAACGCTATACAATTGTACAAAAAAAAAAAAAAAAAATAACCGTACGGATTGAAAATGGCAATTCTAAAAAGATGAGAATTTGATTTTCTTTTTTTTTAAATGGCGCAATGCTTCTGTTATAATCTCTCCACTATAGCGAACAGCTAGCTATATATACTGCAAGGCCCATAGCTCAAGAAACATTATACACTTGCCGAATGCCCTCGAATAGTCCCCACTGTTCTGAAAACTGCCCATGTTGTCGAAACCTACTGCCCATACCCTTTTTCGCCTGCAATTTGTCAGTAACGGCGGTCCATTCACGCGAGTCAAGCAGTCGAGTGCAGGGGTCCTCGAGCAGAACGTTTATTCACTTCACATCGCAACGAAACACCATTTTCAGGTCCAGCTGGATATACATCGTAAAATATTATATTACCCCCCAAAAAAAAGGGTAACTATTCTACGTTACGTACATTCATTACCAAAAAAAAAGAAATCATACGTTACATACAATAGAAAACAAAAAAAGGCTTTGTTCAGGATGTATACATTCTATTGAACATACAGATATTTGGTTATCGTCGTGATCGTGAAAAGATAAAAAATAAAAATAAAAAATAAAAAAAATTGAAAAAGGGTATGTGCGTCGTAAGATACAATGATTATGTATCACAAAAAAATACACTATCCTTTCTTTCCAAAAAAAGGATTACCTTGGTTTGTTATGTTGATGTTCCTCCGCTATTCTTACAAAAAAAAGCTATCAAAAAAGGGGGGGTAAAAGGGTTCGCTGTGAAAGTGAAAAATCAAAAACTCCAAAAGAACTCCAGTCGTTAAAAAATATGGATGAGAATGTTCATCCCAAGAAAAGAAACAAAAAGTATCGTATCAATCTCGTTTCGTAGTCGTAGTTATGTTTGTCGTTAAAAAAAAAAAAAAAAAAAAAAAAAGAAGTATCGCTGATATATGCATGCAGTATATGCAAAACCATATCATTATAAAAGAAAAGTTCATCAACATTATTAAAAAAAAAAAAAAAAAAAGGGAATAATAACGATTATTCCTTATCCAAATGAGCCGTAGGCTTAACCTTCGCCAACAGTCCCCTCATCTTAAACCAACTACCCGCTATCCCTATCCTTACTCTTCCTCTTAACCTTCTTCCCATCGTCAAACTTCACCTCCTTCTTCTCCGCCACAACGGAGAGACAACCTCCCGTCACCTTCCTCCTGCTGCTGCAGCATCATCGCAGACACGCCCGCCGTCCTCGGCATCGGATACCCATAACCCCCGTGAACGGGCCCTTTACTCTGCCTATTCCCGTTGGCTTTAAGCGTTTTCAAATCGGCCTTCTTCTTCTTCGCGGACGCTTTTTAGCTTCGAGCGCTGCTAATGCGGCCTTCCGCGTTTTCTCGCGCCGCTTCCGGCGTTCGCGGATCATGGCGTCTTCGTCGTCGTCTGACGCCGCGCCGGCTTGCGGCGTTGCTTTTTGTATTTTTATAGCGGGCACTTCGCGTTTCGGCGCCGGAGTCGAGCGGGGGAGCGGCGTACTTTTGCTTTCGTCGTGGAGGAAGTGCGGTGGTGGTGCTTATGCGCGCGCTTACCATCCGGCGTCGCGGGGGATTTAAGGCTTCCGGGGGTAGCGAGTAGAGAAACAGTCTTCGGTACCGGCGGGGGTGTTATTACATCCTCAACGGAACCCGACGACGAGCGGTTCTTCCTCGACGATTCCCGCTTCTTCCGCCGGTCGCGGCGCTCGTCTTCCGACCTAGTAGAGCGGTGGTGCGGTTTTTCCTTCTCGACGAAGACGCGCTTGCTGCTCCGCGGCCTATCGTCGGCGTCCACCTCGCGGTTGGGTACTAATTCCATCTCCCGTGACATCTCCCTCGCCATCACAGGCGTATCATGAAGGTCGACAGAATCCCTCTTCTTCCGCCTCTTCTTCCGCGCCTCCGCAATATCATTCGCGGCATCGAACGCGATAGAAGCCTTCGTAACATCACCTATCGGCAAAAATCCCGGATCGTCCTGGTTCATCACCAGCGGCTCCGGAGTCGGCGGTATTTCAATAGTATTGATCTCCGACATCGGCATCTCCGACATCGCGGATTGCGCGAATTGGACTTTCCCTTTCGACATCAAAGCGTCGAAGTCGACGGGTTCGGAGGGTGGTGTGGGGGTTTGCTTCATCGATGGCCCACCGCGGCCGAATTCGCCGCCGCCGAGGAAGTGCAGGACGCGCTGCTCGGCTTCGACGGCGCGACGCTCTGCGCGCTCGAGGTTGTTGCGGACGTATTCCATGTCCATCCGAGCCGCGGCGGCTTCTTCGAGCGCTTCGGCAGCGCGCGTCTGCGCCGCCATCTTCTCCTCGTCGGCTTCTTGGATTCGAGCTGACAGCTTTTCTAGGCGGGCTTGTAATCTCGCGTTGCTCTCGCGGGCTTTAGTAGCGTTGGCGGACTCTTCGGCGAGTTGAGACTGCAGCGTCAGAATCTCGCCCTCGTATTGCGCGACCTGCCTCGCTCTTTCCTCCTCCGCGTCCTCAGCGGCATCCCTGAGCGCGTTGACTTCATTCTCCAACTCAGCAGCGCGGAACATGGACTCGTCCAAGTCAGCACGTAGCTTCGCAAGCTCAGACATCTTCGCGCGTAACTCCTCGATTTCACCATTAAGTCCGGAAACGCGGCCGAGCTCATCCTCAAGCTGCGCCCTAGACTCCTGAAGCTCCTCATCAAGACGGGAATTCGACGCCTTTAGTTCTCCAGCTCGGCTTCGGCCATGGTGATATCCTCCTCCAAGCGTCCGATGACCTTATCCGCATTATCAATCTCCGCCTGCTTCTTCTCCAGCTCCTCAGTCTTGAAGTCCAGATCCGCCGTCGTGCGCTCGAGGTCGGAAGATTTATGAAGAAGTTGATCCTTGAGGACATCGATCTCCTCGAGGTACACGACAGCACCACCGGTAGATTCCGCGAGTTGTCCGCGGAGCGTAGCCTGGAGCTCCTGAGCACGCTGCAAGGCCGCTTCTAACGCAGCTTTATCCTTCGCGAGGTTGTTCTTCTCTTCGGTTATGGCTTGGCTGGCTTCGGATATGGCGACTTTCTCCGCGATCAGCGCTGCCATTTCGTCTTGTAGTTTTTGCTTCTCTTCGGCCATTTCCTCCTGGAGTTTCTGCTTCTCTTCCGCTATCTCGGCCATCTTGGCTTCGACCGAGGACTTTTCACCCTCGATGGACGTCTTGCCTTCTTCGAGAGCGGCAAGCTTTTTGTCGAGGGTGGCTTTCTCAGCTTCAATAGCAGCCTTCTCTTCAGCTAGCGCGGCCTTTTCACTTTCCAGGGCAGCTTTAGCCTCCACGAGTTCCTTGACTTTGCCTTCGAGGACACTGTGCTGCTCAGCTCCAGCCGTAATCTCACCATCCCTCGTCTGAACGTGTCCCTCGAGCTCAGCAACCCTCTCAGAAAGGCTAAGGATCTCCTTAACCTTCTCCTCAATCTCCGCCTCCTTAAACAGCAAATCGGTCTCAGCATCTTTCCGCGAAGCCTCCAACTGCGCTTCATCTCCTCCGCCTCCTCCTCGAGATCTCGAGCTCCTTATTAACGGCCTCGCCCGCATCCGTCGCAGAAACAAGCTCATCGATACGCTTCTTAAGCTCCTCGATCTCCGCGTCGCGAATGTCAATGTCGTCCTCTAGCTGCCGTAGCTTCTTCGAGTCCACGTCGCCCTTCGACTCGAGAATCTCCTGCAGCTTCGTGTACTCCTCTTCCTTCTCCGCGATAGTTCGGGCGTGCGTAGCTTCGACTTGCTCCTTCTCCGCCAGAATACTCGCGTGCGCGGCTTCGATTTCTTCTTTCTCGGCGAGCGTTTTGGAGTGTTTATCCTCCCACTCCCCCGAAGCTTTGCATACCGCTCCTTCTCCTCTTCAACGGATCTAACGTGCGTATCGACCGCCGTTTCGAGTTCTCTAACGTTACTCTTATGCTGCTCCAGCTCCTCCTGCGTTTTAGCATGCTCGTCCGAGCGCGCCTGCAGCTCCGCGGTAACTTATCCCTCGCGTTCTCCGCATCCTGCAGCGTCTTCCGCAACCTCTCCGCCTCCTCCTGTAATTTCGCTATCGTACCCTCGTAGCAGCAGTTATATCCTCTTCGATTTTATTCCTCTCTAGACCGATTTCGTCCATTAACGCTTTGGCCTCTTCCAGCTGGCGTTCTTGGGATACAGTAAGATGGCGTAAACGCTCCCGTTCATTCGCGATGGAGTGGAATTTACTGGCGAGCGCGCGGCTCTCCTCGACTTCAGATTTCATAGCCGACGCGCGGGCTTCGAGTTCGTAATTTGCGTCGCGGAGCTGCGATACTTGCTCCTCGAGCGCTGCGTGCGAGCGCGTCGTGGCGAAGAGGGCTTCGTGCAGCTGCATGCGGAATTCTTCTTGGAGTTGAGCTTTTTCAGCTTCCCATTCCTTGCGGACGTCGGCGAAGACGTCGTCCTCGTCGGAGGCAGCAGATCCGCGGCGTCCTCCGCCCATGGTGGACGCCTGGACGGAGGTAGTAGGTGACATTGGGGCGAGAGAACCGTCATCGTGTCGGCGTCAGTGGGCGAAACAGAGAAGGTGCGGAGGACTCGGATACGGAGCGGGCGTCTTCGTGTCTTCGTCCTCGTGGTGAGAATGATCCACCACGGACCCCGCCTCGGAATGCGTCTCGTGCTCCACGTCGGAACTCGCTTCGTGGTGTTCGTGGTCGACTTCGACGGATCCAGCTTCCGACGCTACGTCCGAGTGATCGACTTCCGACCCGACCTCCGAGGAGCGATCCTCCCTCTCCGTATCGTCCGCTACGCTCCCAGCCTCACTCCCGCTACGGCTACGGCTACGGATGCTTCCAGCTTCACTTCCGCTGTGCGCTTCTTCTTCCTCCTCGTGTTCGATCTCGCTGGATTCGACTACGCTGCTGTTGCTCCTACTCCGTATTTGAGCCTCACTCAGACTCCCTTCGTCTTCCGACCGCTCAGCTTCGTCCTCGGAGAATACGGGTGATTGAGGTAGTGATTCGTGCTCTTCGTGTTCGTTATCAGAATGTTCGGCATCTGCTGCTGTTGATTGCCGTTCTTCTTCTTCTTGTCCTTCTGCTACTTCTGACGGGGATGTTGCTGTTGGAATAGGGGTTTCTTCTTCTTCCGCTGTAACGTCGGAGGTTGGTAGGGGCTAAAGGTGCGTGTGATTGTCGTATTATGTCAGCTCACGTGATTACTAAGGAAATATTCCGAATCCGGCGAAATTTTACGGGGTAGAAAATTCGAAAGAGAAAAAGGAAAAAGAAAGGGAAAACCACGCCATAACCAGGGAAGGAAAAAATGCGCTAGAACGGAAAATAAAACAAAAAAAAAGAAAAAAAAAAAAATGGCTGTAATCTTCCTCCTATTCCCAGCCCTGGTAAAATATTCCTCCTAAAGTGAAGAAAATCCCTCGTGTTTCCCTCTCTTTAATTCATTTAATTCTTTTGGTGTGTGTGTCCGCAATTCAAATGTCGCCCACAGATGATGAAACAATATCGAAGATAAAATAAAATAAAGTGGAGTTCTTTTTTAAATGAAAGAAAAAAATTGGTGTAGGGTAAGGAAAATTAGGAATAGGTTTAGTGTGTAGCGTTTTTTTTTTACTTACCGCTGCAGTTTCCTCTGTCGATTCGTCCTCTTTAGGCTTATCTTCCTCGTTTTCCTCGTTTTGCTGTGGGTGCTCTCCTTGTGCATGCTCCTCGTCACCTGCTTTTGGCTGCTGCAGGTCCTCTTTATCTTCCCCTGGTGGATCTTTCATTTCCCTGAAGCCGCTTTTTCTTCCTCCTCTGGTGGTGGTTGCGGTGGTGATTTTTCGACTTCCGTTGCTTCTGGCTCAGAGGCAGCCTTTTCTTGCTCTTCCGCAGGTTTGTCGCCTTCGTGAATTGCGGTGGCCTCAGCGGCGGCATGAGTATCCTAAGAGAATTAGTTAGTTGGTTAGTTACGGGAGAATAATCCTGTAATGGACTGATGTTTGATGCATATTTTCCCAACTCAATTGCCTGAATTTCCCCATCCCCGGCGGTAAATTCAGGCAAAAAAAAGGCGGTAAAACAGGTTTCATGTGGTGTGAGAATTTACTCTTGCAGGGAATTTGTGTCTTTACCTCCGCAATTACTTCCTTGTCACCATCTTTCTTCTCCGCATGCTCATGTTCGCCAGGCGAAGAAGCCTCCGGCGCTTGTTCTTCTGTCTTATCGTGATCGTCGGTGTCTTTCTTATCCTCGACGTTGTCAGTTGGAAGGGAAGGGGAAGGTTCTTCGGGTTTATTCTCCTCGGCCGGCGGATGTGTCGCTGCATTATCATTATCTTCCTTACATCCATCGACAACATCCTCTTGTTTCCCTTCCGCCTTTTGTCCGTCCATTGATTCGTGCTCGTTGCTGTACATACGTCTCAAACGTTAGAAAATGAAAAACCTCTACGTGGTACCATCGTGAGAAAAAGAAAAGAACAGTGAAGACATACCTATGCCCATACCGCCTTTACTCACCGACGCCCTCCTGTAATGCTGCTGCGCGGGACTCAGCGGCTGCTCGTCCGGCTCGGGCGTCGTAGCCGTCGTAGGCTTCTGCGTCGACGACGGCGGCGGCGTAAGCAATTGCCCCTGCTCCCTAGAATAACCGTTCCCTTCCACGTGCGTATTAATCGGATGCGGACGCGGCGGTTGGTCTTGCATCGGTGGTGCCCTCTCTTTCAAATCGTGCAGTGAACCGGCTGGCGCCCTATCCCTATCCCTATCTCTCAGCGTTGGTCTTTCTCTCAGCGACGTCGGCGATGTTGGCACGCCCAGCATAGACGTATTCTGCTGCCGCGGCGGTGCGTTATCCTCCTCGTCTGCCGCAGTCGTGATGGCTGTTGCTGTTGTTGTTGCTGCTGTTGTTGCTGCTGCTGTTGCTGCTGTTGTTGCTGTGGTTGTTGCTGTGGTTGTTGCTGTGGTTGTTGCTGTGGTTGTTGCTGTGGTTGTTGCTGTGGTTGTTGCTGTGGTTGTTGCTGTGGTCGCTGCTGCTGTTGTTTATCCCCTGCGTCAACCGGCGGCCAACGGCGCGGCGGATCCCTCGGCGGCGGTGCGTTGTTGATGTTAGCGTTATTACCATTAACGGGCGGCCACTTCCTCGTCGGTCCGTATCTCGTCTTTGCAATGCCGGTGCTTGCTGCTGTTGTTGCGCTTGCGCGTGCTCGTCAGCGAGTAAACTCCTAGACAGGCTCTCTGCCTTCTCCCGTAACGCTCTAAAGTTGAACATCTTGTAAGAAAAAAATTTCGCCTCCCCTCCCTCCTATTTATATATATATATTGAGATATATTTTGTGTAGTACGTATGTATGTATGTATATATGTATGTATGTATGTAACATGCAATGTTTATGTAAGGAGGAGTGATATGATTCGGCCCAAAAGCCAAATCGGAATAGACACTACTCTCAACAAAACAGTAAGGCGTGTTCTCGGTATAACACACAACGGGAGGGGGAGGGAAGAGAGGGGAAGAGGGGGTTGAGATGCAGCAGAGTGCAAAGTCTAGACAGAAAGCATCTATTCCCTGGTATTTTCTTTGGGAACTACTCGGCAACTAGCGGGGAAAACATTTGCGGGAACCAAGAGCAAAAAAAAAAAAAAAAAAAAAAGAAAGAAGAAAGGAAAATGGAAATGTAAGGCGTAGTAGCGGGTATGCGATAAGGCACGATAGCTAAAGCTCGAGTATGACAGGTTGAAAGAGAAGCGATGAATGCCAGGGGTTTAGTGGGAGGGGGTTTGTATGCAGTGAGACGTGGATGGTGTTGAGATGGCGATGATGATGATGGTGGTGGTGGAGGAAGGGAGAAGGAGAAGAAAAGAAGGGGGAGAACAACGCATAAAGGGAGAGAGAGGAAAATAGAATAATAACAGGAGGAGGAAGTTGTTTGGGAAATTTGGAAAGTGGAGAACCTGCAAAGAGAGCAAAAAAAAAAAAAAAAATGGGAAGGCTAAGGAAGGAAAAGAGACAGAAAAGGGACAGTATAGAAAATTACCCAAAACGGCAGCGAATTTCAAACTTACAGTGGATAGAGCGTGCAGCTATAAAATTAAATGACACGACCACACCTGCCTTCGTCCTGCATTGGTGGAAAAATAACCTGATTCGGTGGAGTAAGTAGGGAGCTGTAGCTGCAGTTGGCTGGGCTGTCCTTTCTTCCTAGGAAGTCTCGTGGGTAGTATTCGTTCCGGGAATCGGCGATCCTGTAGCAGGTACTGTTGTCCACAGCGTGAGAACGTGGTATGTCTGTGTAGCGGTACGGCTGGAAAGTAAGTAAGTCTACAGCGCAATGCTTCTGGGCGTTAATAATTTTGTTCCAGGGCTGGCTGTCTATTTTTTTTAATTGGATCTCTTTCCTGTATGCATATATGGATGGATGCAAAAGCTCGAAGTATTGCGGCAGTGAACTGGATCTTAGTAGTTGTACAGCCAGATATACAGCGAATCGTAATCGAACGGAGCCGAAAAGAAAAATCGTAGAAACTTACAGAAGAGAACGAATCAATTGCCTGGGTTGAAGTGAAGAAGAACTGTGATTTGATAGGAATGAATATGCAATGCCGTGATCTTGAAATTTATTTTTTTCGGGCGCTGCAGCAAAGAGGGGAGATGTAGTGCAGATTAGAGCGACTTTCCCTCTATCGAGCTATCGCAAAGCAGAAGAGAGCTCCAAAGCAGCACAAAAAAAAAAAAAAAAAAAAAAAAAAAAAAAAAAAACAGGGCAATTGCAATGCAGAGAGCAATCCAATTAGAAAAAATCACGGGTTTTCTAATGTTGGAATTAGCTAAGACATTTGCGCTATGGTAGCTATTTTTTTTTCTTTCTTTCTTCTTCCTTTCTTATCTTTTGTATAATTGAAAATTCCCGTAATACTTTATAGTAATTGAGGGCGGGAAAATGCAGATGAGAATTGCTGAACAGCTATCTCAGAGGGCTGACGCTGTCAGCTCTAGATCCAAGCAATAGACCACAACGATGTAATAAATATAAAAACGAATTGAATAGACGTATAACGGTCTTAGGCTGAAGGACTCGAAGAAAACGTCTAAAAAGAATTAAAATGTTGTTAAATATAAGACGGAAAAAAAAAAAAACCTGGGACAGCGGGGTCCTATGAACAGGGTTTCCCGTTTTTCTTCTTTGCCGTTCCCAGATCAACGGAATAATAATATATCAAAAAGAAAAATAGAAAGGTAAGAGAAGAGAAAGAAAGAAAGAATTGGCTGAAAAGCAACATTTTTCACGGGGGCCATTTCGTCTTATCAATTCGCTAGAAGTCCATAGCAAAAGCAGTGAAGCCATACAGTGCCAAAAAAATAGCTCAGATTTTTTCTTTTCTAGACTCAGATATTTCGCGATAAGCGGTACGTGTGTGGCGGGTAACAGCGATCCGACGTCCGCATTCCGGCCTAGGATTTAACCTAGCAAAGCCAGCATTCTGTGCTGTTTCTTTTCCCTTGGCTTCCCTATTTTGGGCAAATTGCACAATATTTTCTTGCAAGGCTAGGTAGTAAGGGGGCGAAAGATGTCAAGGATTTGATAAGAATAGCAGCGTCGTGGTGGTTAGAGTGGAAGCCAGTAAGATAAGACGCTGCAGTCATGTTTTTCTTTCCCTCTTAGTCTTTCTTTTTTGCACTGCTTATCTCTACAATTCTATTGTTTGGGAGTATCCGTGCTTCTGCAATCCTGTCTATGAGTAGAGCTGATAATTGGTAGAGATGCTGATAGCTGAATGAAACTTTGTTTTTCCGCAGTGCCGGGAGAGACGGATATTGTATGAGATAGCGGAATTGCTCAACTCTGAAGCACAAGTCTCTCATAGAGCGATAGAGCGCAGGCAATTGGGGGTTGTGCTTCCGAGTATCGGCGGGTGGCTACGAATTAGATAATAATACATCCTGAGTAATATAGGGCGCGCATTGCACCATTGAAATTTTTTGCTGTTCTCTGAGTATACGTATCAGGCTGCTACACTTACAGGCAAACAAAAAGCCGTTGAAAATTTTTTCAAACGCCCCCCGCCGAGAGGGCGCCCGGCCGCCGGGCTACTGCACAGGCAATCATAGCGTGGGAAACACATCTTTTTCTAAATATTTCTCTCCGTTTCCCTCAATTTTCTCGCCCTGGAAAAACACTTTGGTACTGTGCTATCTTTGTTCGGATGGGATGGCCCCAAAAGGGTATGAGCTGGCAAAGATTATGCAAGTAGAATTTTTTTTTTTTTTTTTTTTTTAGGGAGAGGTGTGAGAAGTTTAGGACCCTTTTATTGGGGAGCTCGCTGTTAACCCTTGTCGTAGGCGCTTCGAGACAGAACTGCTTTAGATTGCATTCATATTTTTCCCTTAAAGGAGGAAAATAGGGAGAAAAGGGTTTTTAGTTCCGCTTGCTTTCGGCTCTGAATACTCGTCCAATTAGATCTTCAGAAGATTGCGAGATCGTTGCGCAATATTTTTGTTGGAAATTTTTCTTTGCTTCGCCCTATTTGTAAGTGTTTCGGATACATCGATTTTTCGCTTCGGACCGAGTTTCGCAGCTAGCCGATTCCTCACGCTCCTTGTACGACACGGCCGACGACAGATGAGCGATGGTGATACAACTTTCATGTTGAACAACAACTTTGTAACAACACTCAAGATCGATCATATTGAAAACGTCATGATGAGGTTCTGATAATTCTACTCCTCTTAATGTTATGTTATTTACTGTTAAGAAAGCGGGGTTTTCGCTATACCACAAACTCCAAGTTTCCATTGGGTAATCGCTTTCTCTCGCCTCAAGGTTTCCTTATCTCTCGTCAACGACGAATAACAAATATTAATGATAACGAAAATCCGTGGCGGTCGCAGATTGGCCCACACCATCCGACAAAACGTTATAGTAGTTAAATAAGGTTATATACGCTAGTCAATTCCTCTCTCTCCCTCACGTCAGGATGAAAGAGGAGAAAGACGAGTTTTTCTTTCTATTTTATTCCTTTGCCTTCGAAATTCGAATTAATACGAACTTTTTACTTGAGTGTAATGGGAAATCGGGGCGGACTATACCGAAACCAGCAAAGATCGAAAAAAAAAAAAAACGACGTTGCAGGATCAGGATGGAATATGAGGGGTAGTTATCTTAGTAAACGGAGTTTTATGGTGTGATCGAGAGCTTCAGTGGCAATCTTAGGGTAAAAGAATCGCAATTCTGGACGAAGAATGTAGGGTGACACGAGCTTGGGTTTTATCGACTAGAATACTCGCCTTTTTAGGGAACCACAACACTAATGTTACACACGGGAGTCGCCAAGTGTACGACAGCATATACTTGGGGGGAAAGAAAAAAAAATGTATAAAATTCTTTAGATTATTTGACTTGACCTTCCAACTCATTTAGCTTTTCGGAAAATTCAAATCGCTTGGAAGAATACTGGGACCACAAAGTTTCGCTTCTCAACTATGGTAGGTTCTGATATATAGATTTTTCGATGCTTTATATAATCAAGTGTATGGACCTGGATGTCAAACCATCGCAGCGGATAAATCTCCTTAGTCGTGGCTCTTTTTTTAAAAAAAAAATAAAAATAAAAAAAAATCTCTTTTAGAGCTACAATTATTCCTCTTTCCTTCCCCAACGAGCTCGGTGTAGTTTTATTGGGAATATGTATTTTTTTGACATGATTTGAAGATGAATATTCTACGATACACACTGCTATAAATATGATCTTTAACTTTCCTAAAGAAACAAAAAAAAAAAAAAAAAAGAGGGAACCGGATGACGCTGAGTGCGTATATCATTAAAGTATTTGATCTCTCGAGTATGACCAAGACAGGAATATGCCTATAGCCCAAGCCTCCAGACCTTCATACTCTATAGTTCGCCCCTTAAGTTCCACTGAACCTATACGTACGAAGAACTTGAACACACATATTCTGAATTCCATACAGGGAGGACGATGACTTCTTCAACTGATCCAGATAACCGAGGTTGCACAGTCCGAAGCTGTGCTAAGGCGGAATACGGATTAACCACGGCAGCCGATAGTACGATGCTAATCCCCTCTTTCTAACCGAGCTTCATGCGACCGTCACGAAGCGCAAGGCCCCCAGTACACATAATACAATCCAAAGAATCCCTTTTTTTTAGTCCCTACTACAAATCATCCTCACTAATATAATCAAACCCCTCCACCACAATATCCCCCGTCTCGACAAAATGGTTAACGATAACATTAATACCGAAGCGGCGGCACATCGCGCTCATCGCTCTCTTCTCCCTCACCGCCTTCGGCTTATCGATTTCTGGTCCAGTACCGTCAACGGCGTCAAAGTATGCGTATATAAGGTGGTCGAAGTCCGGCATTGCGAAGAGTTCTTCGGCGAGCTCTGGGGGTGCGGTGTGGACGAATTTGGCGAGGGATAGGATGTCGGAGAAGGACGAGGGGATCGATAGGCGGCGCTTGGAAGCTGCGAGGCGCTTGAGGTTTGCTTCGCGCTGGCGGTCGTGTTTCCCTGCGGCGGCGGCGATGGCTTTGAGGGAGTGCGAGCTCATATTAGGAGGTTTCTCGGGGAATATGTTCCCTAGATTTTTTTTTTTTTTCAAGGCCTCCTAAATGTATACTGGGTTGGGACTCGAGCCATGTTGAGCACTGGGGCTAATATGGAGGACGAAAGCTGTTTGTCTTCGACGACTATATCATTGCTACGAACGAAATCGAAACAACGGTATCGTAAGAAATTATCTCAATGGCACAAAACTTCCTGCGATATGAGATATCGAATTCCTGGTAACACATACGACACGACACAATTTTTTGTTGTAACGGTAAGCTTTCTAAAAAAAGGTGTTTAAAAAAAAAAGGCAATTGGGTTTTGCGCAACGGAAGTCAATTAGTATTGCGCTTTTGTGGCATGCAACTTTTCGTTTTAAGCTTATTTATACTCCCGGACCATGAACAACTTAAAATATTTCGGACATAGCCGCCCCGGGTGATACGCGCCGGCCCGCGTTTGAATAAGGTTCCCGGACCGGAAACTCTATTTTTCAAGCTGAGGCTGTTCATGCATGGGGTTCCGTGTAGTTCGAGGCGCAACCAAATGTCCAAGTTCTCGCGTCTAAAATCTTACCCACAAAAAAAGCTTATTCTAATATCGAACCCAAAAATCCACAGATCCTTGTAATACTTACTGCTTGTTCTGTACCCAGACAGAGACTTGCGACCTATCCTCCGCAGGGCCTGGGTTGAAAACAAAAAAAAAAGAAATCGCTAGGCCTTGAACCTCTCCTCCCTTCCATAATAGCTTTCGGGATACCTGGTACCATAGATGAACTTGCATATATTCATGCTATGCATATTCGACTTTAAGGGGAGAGTACTTAATACTTAAGTAATTTATCTCAAAGGCCGGATACAGTAGATATGGGTCTACCTGGGTTGTGACGTTACTAGGCACTAAGTTTCCTTCTTTTCTCGCCCATCCTGTACAGCCAGCATTTCATTTCGTACACTCGTTTGGCGACCCTGTGTTTGACTGTGCATAAAAACGAGCGAACATGTGATTATACTTTGAGGGACGGGTGGTGACAGTAGACAGTTTCTAGCATATCTTCCTTTACCGCCTATACGTGTTTTTGTATTTGCTATATCTATACATTGAAAAGAAAGGGAGAAAAATGACATATAGCCATTGAATAGTTATCAACGACTCAAAGTCGCCAAGTAGCTATCGAAGACGCCTTAAGAGCAGGAATGCTGGTGGGGATTGCAGTGGCATTTTGGTAATAAGGGTCCTTGTAAGGTCATGAGCTAGGAGATGTGGGGGAAATAGACCAACCATGAAGCAAGTACATAGGCTGAAGCAGGCAGGTGCCCAAGGCTTATAAAGCATTCCGCTATCAAGAAGCCTCTCACGAAAACGTCGATGAGAAGGCCGCCCGCATTGGATAATTTTATCGCTATCCATGTCTGGATTGCCAAAAGGTAGAGCATAAATCTCCAAAGCCTGTACCAAGCTGAAGCGTTCTCGATGAGCTCTCCCTTCTCTCCAAAGAAACGCTCCGCACGATACAACTTTTTATCCTTGATACCTTGCAAAAGCTAGCGCCATATATCCCACCCTAGTTCCCAATTGCGATGTAGAAACACGTTATGTACCACAAGTACCTTTCTGTGTCCGTCAAGAAGGGAGCGTTCCAAGCCAGCACATGCGCGCCACCGTAGCACATGCTTATTAAGCGCTCGCTGAAAACCGACCTCCCATTACGGCCACTGCGAGCGAAGAACAAAGACATGTTCTGGACCCTGTTCACAAGGCCTATCTGGCCTTGAACGCACTCTATCCCCCTTTTTCATTAAAAACATCTTGTCGCAGCAGCTCAACATAACAGCCAAGCTCGGCTCTTATAAGGTATTTACGGATCGCCGTGGCTGCTAGGCGCAACCGATGTAGTTCGGCAGCCCCAACTACGAAAGAACCCGGGTCTGGCACCCGCATTTTGGCGTCGCACTTTTAATTTTGAGTTCCTCGGGATTAATCTTAAAGCGGCATACGATCTTGGATTGATCGTTGACACGACCGAATTCTCCGTCCCACTCAAAGAGCCCAGAGGTCTCTACCGTCAAGTCAGGCACGAAGCAGGGAAATTGTAACCCCTAAGGCCAATATGCAGCTTCTCTGGGTCCTCGGAGCAGGAGCAAGGGTTAGCTTCTTTAAGCGGTAGGAAGTCTCCACTCCTACCCACGGTCATCATCAAAGCATAAATTCCTTCCGCACAGCCCGGAGGAAGTATCGTCGGTTCTCTGATGTCGAGAGGTTTCTCCCACCAGAGGGCATACGTTACCAACGCGCATATCGCGTGTACGCAAGTATTTAATTCTAAAAGGGTACTAGGCAACCCTTGCGCAATCCGTACGAAGCACTGGATGCAGAACCACGGGGCCTCCACACAGGCCTAGGTAATGAACTTTACGGCGGCGCTCGCCTTACTCTTATCTTCGATATCTTCCGGGTTAAATTTGGAAAAATATCCATCCCGGGTTTAAAGTCGAGAGGCATTTCAATGCCCTCTCTGGTCAGCGTCACGCGGTCGATCCCGAATAGATCTCCTCCCTTCTCGGCTTCTACAACAAATCCTCCCATGCGAGCGTAGTGACTATGAACCATGGACCACTCGCGGGGGGGGCCGACGAAAAGATGCGCTCCGCCTTGCCTGTATTATTCTAAGATTTCTTTTCGTGAGTTTGGGGTTTGCGTCAATTGGTCAATGTTTGACAGCCGGTATATTTATTTGCTGAGTGTCTTGAACCAGCGAACTTGATACGTACCTCACTGTCCCACATTTTTCTTCTTCCACCTTCTCAAGAGATTCAATCCTATATTTCTTCCCTAGAAATGGAATTCTTTGAGCCCATGGCACTGGTGGTTCATTTATTCCAAATCTATTTTCCATCGCTTTGGTAAAGTTGCGGGCTTCCGCGTATTGGGAGAAAGCAGTCGCAGCGCCTGCCCAGCAAATCAGTTATAAAAACTCCCTTAGTGACTAAAGAATGGAATAATAATTCTCACAGCTTCTGGATAAACCAAAGACCCCACAAGCCAGCGAAATCTCCTCCATTGGTGCTCCACGCCGGGATGCTTCCCCGGAATATTCAGATGAACTGCAGTCCATGAGCAGATAAATAATGTCGTTAAAGGACTTGATAAGATACCATAGTTGCCTCGATAAATGGGTTCGGCTGTCCACCCTTGGTAGTGTTCAGTTCTGTTTCCGAAGAGAGTAAACATCGTAAATTTGTGCTAATATATATATATAGTTATAACAATGAAAGTGCTCTTCACCAAAATGGCCCAGGAAACCATGAACTTACCAGAATATGGAAGCTTCTGGTATTTATACATGGCTAAGGATATCCGGCTGTAGTAAAAACGTGAAGAATAAGGCTTTCTCATAACGAGCGTAGTATCTGCTGGCGCACGTACTCTATGAACTCTCCACATTTTTCTTATTATTAAAGCGCTTAGCCTGACATCTCTTCAACATCTTCATTCTCTTGTAGCGCGTTATTTAAGGTTTGAAGGTTTCAAGCGTCTAATTAGCGCTTGAGAGGGTATTTATGTCTAGCGGCGAGGCTGAGGTACCCGCGCGGCTGAAATCTTCACGACCATATAACTGCAATTAATATCTTAGAAACACGGTCACGCACCCCTGCAAAAGAAGTAGAGACATGGCCGATCTCCTATTGGCAAAACAGATCCCTTACATGGAGAGTTACTGTCATCGTAATGTGCGAATTATCGATTCAATACAAGCTGCACGATGAATATGCAGGAACTGAACCCAGGGCGCTTAATTGCCCACTAGATTAGTAGTCTAGGTAGCTAGATTCGCTTTATGTGGTTGTTAAAGTCGTGTAAAGTTCGACAGCAAGCTTTTCCAATCTGCTGCCCTAGAATTTCCACATGAGGGTCAGAACACGGGTTGGGGGAGTAAACACTAGTGCTATTCACGCTTCTAAAAATATCTATTAAACAGACATCGTTCCGAGCGTTTTAGTGCTTTTCAAATTCCAAATTTGATCGATTGATCAAGTGAGTGGCCACTAACTTCACCCAGTTATACGCACGAATATTTTTATAAACACAAAATATGCGAAACGATATCGAAGCCGTCTTCATTAAACACCAACAAGGTACGCCTATCCGCACCCAGAAACATCCCGAAGGACGTCAACCAGCCCGATCAAAACACGCTACTACTTGCCTATCAATGCGGTTCTGCTTTCCAAGATCCGCTCGTGCATTACCCCTCTTCCACGGAGAATTTACTTTATCGCCTCTTTTTCCGCGGGAATCTGGGCAGTATCTTGGGAGGGGCTGAAGTATTTAGCGTAGAGTTTAAATTTAATTACCGGCAGCTTTGCTGCGTTTATGGATGCACGACGACATCAGACCAAGGATCTTATGGGCCAATTAAAGGTACCTTCTAAAGCTTCGATGGGTTCTGCGGCGGCTTTGTAATTAAAAGTCAGAAAGTTTTAGCGAGAAAAACCGAGGTGAAGCTTCTTCGTTTACAAGCATCGGGGAGATCTTATCAAAACTTGACGTGCTGTTCTGATGGAATTATAGGTAGCTTAGAGTTTGCCGAATGTGAACTGTCTCCGCAGCTCTTTTCTCCGAAAGTGGGTATATGTAATACTCCACGAACGTGGTGGGTGATTGCATGCTTTTGTTTTACATAGCCATCGGGATGTCTAAACTGAAAGATCGATATTGGAGGGCTTTCTTGGAGCAATTGTGAGGGTTTACCAAAAAAAACTTGAGAGAGGAGATTCAAGGCCCCTTTACACTACACTTCAGAGGAAGCATAAGTGCCTTACACGTAGCTCCTAACAGATAAACATTAGTGATTTTGACTGTCGACGTGGAAAAACCTTTCTTTTGCTGCTTAATTTTATATTCGAAGCCCCAATCTACGGTTCGGGAATGTACTGTCTTGTCGAAGACACCGGCTAGAGACGATAGGAACGTTGAGGATAACAATGTGAGCTGTCTCAACAAGCCATCGTCGTCGATACATCCACCGTCGAATCTGTACGAGTTTTGTCTGTAACGGTTCGTTGTGTATACAGTATCTATCCTTAATTCTATCAGATATAAATTATATAGATAGTTATTATAGTTATTTTAATTATTAACGTTAGCGCGTTAATTTTTTTATATAATCTAACTTAGCATTATTATGTTCCCAATTTTTCTACTTTTATGGTATAGTTTTCTAAATACCCCTTCATGCATCATCGTCGCCATAATATACATCGAACATTACACTAGTCATTAGAGTCCATAACGCACTGGATTTGTAGAGGAGAGAGAAAATTAAAGAGAGGGCTTGAAGCTATCTTTTCTATACTCCTCTCAAGCTGGCAACCAATGGGTCACAGTGAGAACACGCTATGTAAACAGCGAATCCTAGATTGATATACTTATTACCGATTATATGTATCCATCTTCTTAGCTGGGTTTTAGGCCCAATGAAAGATTGGAAAGAGAGAAAATAATAGAAAGAATGAAAGGCGGTTTGGATAGTGCCACGCGTGTAGTCATGTCGCTCCAGTGGGGAAGAAAGGATTGTTGAAGTCAGTGCCAAGCATTTAACCTACAAACTGCACAATAAGGAGCTCTTAGCTATATCTTTTACATACTCCCCCCCCCCTCCCCCTCTCTTTTTCTTTGTTTTCTTTCTTAATAAAAAAAAATGAAATACAATAAAATAAAACACAGACTTAGATCTATAGAAGTGGGAGTGATTCTAGAGTTCAAAATTAGGTAGTAGTATAAGAGGAAAGTAAACATGGTTGAACAGAATCATCTGAGTTAGGGGATGGTAATATTTTTATAAAATATATGAACCGCGACCTATCCTATTTATAGCCAAATCTAAAGGTTCAAAGTAATCAGCACGCAAAAAAAAAAAAAATGGCATGAATGTAACGAATTAAAGCTTAGATTTTAACCAAAGTTTCTAACTGAATAGTAGCACATGTCCGCGGTTACGCTATGTGCGGAAAATAGACCGACAGTGAAGGAACCCATAGGCTGAAGCTGGTAAATCCCTAAGGTTTATAAAACACTCCACCACTAGGAAAACCCTCGAAAAAAAGTAAAAGAGAACACAACACGATGTGGAAAAAAGTAGGCAAAGCATGTAAATACAATAAATTTCATGTTTCGGTGGCAAAAGGTACACTAACATCATCTCGAAAGGAGAAGGTATCAAAGCGAGAAGCGCCATAGGCAGACCTATTGCGGCAACAGCACTGCTCGATATTCGCCACAGCAAGCTCTGCGTACTCGTCGAAAGCGGTGCATTCCACGCTGCGAGATGGATACCTCCATATATAAGGCTCGCTACCGCCACGCCAATACCAATGCGTGTGCCCGAGATCCTCATGTCTCCACCGTTCTCTATTAGTCTAAGAGGCTTATTTTTAACCCGGAGAACGAGTCTATTGGCCATCAGGGGCTGGCACCAATAGGGAATACGGGGTCGTTCCGAATCACCGCATTGATCCATTCCAACACGAGAAAGTAGATCGGGGTCCCCAAGATACTTTTGTATTGCCGTGGCGGCGAAATCCAGTCGCCTTATATGTGAAGGTGGGATCTTTATGTCTATTGGGTAGGAGCGGCGGCCTCCGTAAAGCTTCATGGTAAATCCACATATGACGACTTCCTTCTTTTCATCATTGGAATTCTGGTACAAAACCCAGTCGGTTCATAGGCCGGTGGAGATAGCCTTGAGACTTCAAGAGCAGATTCAGCGCCAGGTACAGGAATGTGGTACATTTGAAGCTTAAGCCCTCGACGCTTTAAGCCAGTCCCATCCAAAATGATCGGGATCGTTGCTCCCAGTTCGCTCGTGATAGCAAGAAGACTAGACAGTTCCCTTGCGTGATGTGCATGAATTATTGTTGGCTCCCGAATATCCAGCGGTTTATGCCACCAGAGCACATACATAAGTAATGCACAAACCGCATGGACAAATGTGTTCAGCTCTAAGATGCTGATAGTCAACCCTTGGGCTAGTCGCAAGACGCACTGCAAGCAAAACCATGCCGCCTGAAAACAAGTAATAGTTTTAACTAAAACACTTGCTTTACTTTTATCCTCAATCTCTTGTCGTCTAATATTTGGCAATAAGTCCATAGTGGGTTCGAGTTCGAGTAGCATTCGAATGTCTTCCCCAGTCAGCGATAGGCGCTTGATTCCCTCAGGAAATATATCGTTGCCTTCGCTGCCAGCTTCGATCACAAAGCCGCCCATGAGAGCATAGTGGCTATGTACCATAGACCAGGACCGTACGGGAGCTGTAGAACTTTTACGCCCTAGACTCTCATTATTCTTAATTTTGGGCAGGGTTTAGATTAGCAACGACTGGGTTTAAGATGAAAATACCACACATTCTAAATATGATGTCTCGGAAACTCTCAAATATAAAACCCACCTCAACATCCGCTCCTTCTTTCATTTCTTTTTTGCTCTGAAATATCTCTTAAAAAAGGGTATTCTTTGTATAAGTTTAACCGGTGGTTTGGAGAGCCCGAATCGATCCCTCATTTCCTTATTAAGCTTCTCGCACACTTATACTGAAAGTACGCGGTCCAAACTACCTAGACATGCATTTAGTGTTAGTGATAGATAGGAACCCCCAAAAGTTAAGTAAAGGAAAGTTACAATTTCTGGTGCGAACATGGCCATCAATAACCAGCCAATCTTCCTTATGTATGGTTTTATACCCGCATCTTTCTCGGGATATTAAGATGAACAGCAGTCCATACGCAGAGGAATAATGTCGTTACGGATGTAGACAAGATACTGAAAGTACCTCGGAAGGATGGGCCTGTCTGCCATCCTATGCCGTGGTCCGTTTTATTACCAAAGGGAGCAAACATGCTTGACTAGGAATTTTTAATGTAGAACCCTTCTGTTCTCAACTTAAAAATTCTAAAAAAAAATGAATAAAAGGAAAAATAAGATTAATATATGAAAATGACGGATGAACAGGTCTTTCTTTACAGAATTAAATACTATAAATTTGCTCAAAAGCTATCGACTTTCTTAGAATATGGGGCTTTCAGCAATTTAATACTGGTAAAGTTTGTCGAGCGTAACAAACACGCAAAGAACGGCTTTCTCATGCTCTTCTACAGAACTCATTGGTGTATATTCGGCTATTTTATTAGCACGAAATATCTTATTACCAGAGCGCTTAGCCTAACAGGTCTATCCATTTGCAGCGCGGTATGCGAAGTCCCCATCAAATCAGGAATCGCCAGTGTTTGTGTTTGACGACGATCATAACAAGGCTGAACTGTTTATTTTGGCAACCTCAAAAATCACAATCGATTCCGTTAGGTAGCGCGCGCAAGGAGCTGTAAGTAAATATACAAAAGTGACCCTATAAGTTGCTACTGCTTGAGAAGGCTCTCGTGCCTCTACACTGTGTAACCGGAGCTATGATACTGTGATATCTCTATAGAAGCAAAATTAATAGTATAGTAGCCAACAAACATTAGAATGAGAATTAAACCGCTAAAGGAGTGATAAAAGATAAAATGATCTGATCTGAAACTTGCAAATTCATGATGAATATTATTAGGTTGAGTGGAGTTTGGTTCACTTCCATCATACTTCTCATTCTTCCATGGTCCACTGAAGAGAAGTATCCGTGTCATGAACCCGGGGCCACGCCGTAATTCCGCATCAGCTCATCCCAATATTGCCACTCGAGCGGGCTCCAATCTATGGGCGCCGCCTCGGGTAGCGCATCGTCCGCATATATCGGGCTGCCACCGCCTTCACCGCGCGTACCAACCCCATTCCCTCCACCTCCCTCGCTACTACCGCCTACCCCTCCTCCGCTTCCTCCCCTCCTTCAGTACCCCTTCCTCATCGCGAAGCCCAATCTCCACCCCACCCGTCGCATCCTCATCCTTCTTCAACCTCGCCCTTAGCGTTTCTATGAAACCGGGAGTCTTATACTCCACCCCGCCTCCTGTACTCCGACTCCCTGTGATCCCACGCCTTAACCGCCAAATTCCCACGGCGACGTGCAGCGGACTACCGTTCATCAGCTCCGGGTGATGCTCGTACACTTCCTCGATCTCCACCCATGCCGCCTCCGCATCTTCGGGCGCTTCGTTCATCATCCGTCGCACTTCTGATAGCACGATGATCAAAGCGTCGGACTGGAAGTGTACTTGTATGTGCCATATGTACCGCTGCGCGTCCGGGTTTTTGTACACGGAGTTGTCCAGCGCTAGCATGCGCACGCAGGCTTTAATGACGGTATCACGGTCGGACTTCGGCATGGTCTTGTAATACCGCGGGTGTAACGCCGCGATGCGCATGCGGCTTATTATAGCCCTCGCGAGCGCGGTAATAAACTGGTGAAGCGGTACAGCAGGGTTACATAAGCTCACGAACCGCTTTTCCAACTGCGATTCTAATTCGTCTATCGCGGCTTTTTTATCCGCGAATGTTATAGCCGGATCGCTCCATAAGCTATTCCAATCCCCGCCGAATTTACGTATTAGGAACTCGCCGAATGACGCGCGGAGGTGGATGAAACTCATCTCCGTGAGGCCGTTGTGTTCGGCGGGTGGGGTGGTCATTTCGGGGTATATGTCCGCGTCGTTGGCGTTGCGGGGTGGGTGGGTATCCCAGTTTACGATCGAGACGGCGGGACCGCCGGATGCGTCGGCGCCCGAAGCGCGCCCGTCGAGGTGCCGGATTTGGATTGATATCCGCCGGCGCATTTCTACTTCGAAGGGTGGGAGGTTTAGGGCTTCGCCGTCTTTGTGCAAGCCCATGCGCATAGCGATACGAACAGCTACGCCGCAGAGGACCCAGAAGGTGCCGAGTCTTGTGTGACGCGAATAGCCAGCTGAAAGCAAAAATCCTCGTTAGCACCATACGTATGTTTCTAAAATTGGGTAGGATAGAAGTTTACTTACTAAATAAAGTAAAAAGGCCTGTAATACCGTCAAATCCAACGTCCTCAGAAACTTCGCCTCTCCCAGAGCCCGCTCCGCTGCGGAGCGATACCTGACCAAGCACGCCTCCCTCTCCATCCCCAAACCCGTCTGTATCTCCTGCGCTGTCATCGAAATCGCCGAGACAAAGTATATCGAGAACATCAGCGCCGCCATCGGTTTCGACAACTTTCCGGGATTTGTCGCCGCTTCTGCTACTTTCTGCTGTAATGTCGGCGCGTGGACGATCTTACTCAGCGGGTTTACGTTGTCCAGAAACTTCTGCCAGAGGAGGAATACGTGCGCGGGGTCCGGGTGCAGGGCGGCGAGATCGACGGGGGCGAGCATTGCGTTGGCGCAGACACCGAGGAGGAAGCCGCTGGGATCTTCGCCAGTTTGTACTTCGCTGCTTACGCGGAGGATGTCTGTCTTGTCGCGGAACTATTGTCATTCAATTTTGATTAGCCGATTTACACTTTCGTCACCAAATTATAATTGAGAGGCAGTAGAGTGAGCGATAATAATTAAAGCAGAAGCAGCTATGTTTACCTCATCTGTCAGATTCGTCCATATATTGCTCTCCAAGTACCTCGAATTCCCATTCTGCGATATGAACCGTCCCGGCATCGAAGTGCCCGACTTCTTCCTCTCCGGCGGTAACGTTATAACGCCCTTAGGTTCTTCGTCATTACTATTATTACGGGCAGTGGTATTGTTGTTGCTAGTGGTATTGCTATTATCGTCGAAAGGGAATTTCCGTTTCCCTCTACGAGGCGGCTGTGGGATGACGGGTATACACTCGGCCCCGGAGCGCACGCAGGCGGAGCACGGCTGCTTCTTGTCGCATTTTACTTTCCGCTGCTTGCAGAGTGCGCAGGAGTATAGTTTCGCTGGCTGCTGTGGGTGTTGTTGGGGATGTGATGGGGCTGCGGATCCGGGAGTTGATGAGGATGTTGTAGGAGATTGCGATGACATCGGTAACCAAAACTAAAAAAGTAAAATAAAAATGAAGAGGCTGAAAAGAACTTCGTCGGATATTCTTCAAGATTCTCGGGCCTGAAGATTATACGAGATTCCCGGGGAAATACGATGGCTGGGTGTGTACGGAATGCCGAGATAATCAATACATCAAGGCCGAGACGACTAGGCTGTCGTTCATCTGTACTTTTTTTGTCGCGTGTAATATTTGATGGCATTTGGCGATGGAGGAGGGGGGATGAAAGGAAAAGGGAATTTTTGTCACCTTTGGATGACTGGACCGAAGCCGGGGATAAATGTTCCCAAAATGGCGAAGTTCGAGATCCTTTCACTTTTTGGACCCAGCGGGTTGGGTTTTCGGAGGAGTACATTCGACCTCCGCTCCATGTATACTGCGTTTCCCTATGTTTAAAAAAGTTTCTTCAGCCCTACGACTTGTGATCCTGTCGACAAGTTTGGCTTTGATGATATCGTCTCCACGCGGTGTAAACATTATCTAAATCGAACTGGGTAAACCTTGTTGTGTTAATTTGTGTCGTGGGCATGCGTAAGAGATTGCTAAGTGTGAGAGAAAGGACTCGCGGCCTCGTATGATTCCGATTGATCGGATCCGAATCCTACACTATGGAACAATCGGCTGCTTTGTTTATCCTTTCGGTAACGCCTATTATATCTAGAAGTTTGTGACTCAGGTTTTCGTCGATTGTCGAAGTGATACGAATGTAACCTATCGTGAAGCATAGATACAGTTGTTATTCTGAAGTATATACCTTCGCAGTTTGCGTATATACGTGGGCTTGCGGAAGGAAATTCTCAAAATTGGGAGGATTTCCCATCATAATTAGCGAGAGACGACGAACCGTAACAGAAAGACCTGCAAATTTGCAGCCTGGAGATACTTTGGTAGATCGTATATCGAATTCTGAATAAAAAAAAATATTACGGGCAAACTGTATTTATACCATGAAAGCGTAGATCGCAGACAGAGAAGCAGTCCTGAAAAAAGGAAACTTATCGTGATAGGCGAGCACAAGCGTTTTGGACATATATTTGTATCTTAAGAAGCTTGAACCAATCTGGGCAATATATCATCATCAAGACTGGCGGCAGCCGGCAACTCTAGGGTTCACCACTTTACAGGGCTTGGAATTCTTGTCTTTTCTCGACGGCGGTAAGGTTAAAGCCTCACTGGATTGTGGAGAGTCGCGGGATCCAAGACCTTAGAACCCGAGACTTACTGAATAGGGGACTTTGAAGAATCTTATCATTCCGGATCCACATGCACATTTCGTTGTGCGGGTTGACAGATCCACGGAAATCGACGGAGATACAACGGTTGACTCTTTACAGATAGTTTCGAGCGTTTTGACAGGGACGAAACTTTTCAGAGGCTCTGCAACTCTGTAGTTATTGTTTTTCGTATTGATACTAACAATTGTGAAGACTTTGTCATGGAAAAACCACTAGCACAAATAGGACTTCAAATTTATCGTCAAAAATAAAACTACTTAACACAAAATCGCAATAGTCAGTTACAACAATAGCGTACGCAATTGTGAATCACAACCGGTCATTCTTAACAAACATAACAGCTAGGCAATGACATGACGGACAATGATAACAAGACCGAAAGAGTGTTTGTTTTTCACATCATTATATGCGGAGAATGTCAGGATCACCGGCGTTTTTTCTCCATAAGAAATCCTCTCCAATCCGTGTGGAAGCCCATGATCCCAGATCACTTTCCCTACTCCATTGGCCGTTGAGTTTTGAAAATTCCCAATGAACGAATCAGACAGCGATCGTGACCAATCATGTTCTGTTTCCGTCCCATCTCGGGTCCGAAACACGCCAAGCGTCTCGAACCCCTATAAAAATCCTACCCGCAAATCCGTCGTATATACGATGAACACCATATAACCACCTCCGTGGGTCACTTCGGGCCGAAGCCCATTATACTTGGCAGAGACATCGCAAGCCATCAGAGCACCTTCAATTAACAATCTGAGTGGGACCATCGCTTGTAGTGGCACCCCTTTCGGAAGGAACCGATAATTAGGGAGGAATGATTGGATACGGCGGGTCGACGTTCCCCGAGATCACATCCGGAAAGGTTCTCGTCTAGTGGTGTCACTGGTGTGCAAGGACCACGAGGGTTTGGAAAAGGCTTGATTGCGCTGGGCGAACTAGGGCTTGCGAGGAACAGCGGTGAAAACTGCCAATTTCGGCGTAACGCTAAGAGACAAATTGAAGATTGCTTTCAACTAGTGTGATGAAACGATCCCAGAAGCTGGAGCCGACCGTATTTCTTTTAGCCTTTAGAGATGTATCGTGCGTATGCGTCTATAGTAGAATTTGTCTATAGCAATTGGGTTGGGAAAGCGGATGGAGAATACCTCCGTCACCTTTAATTACGCATTTAAGAGTTTACAATCGCACGAGAGAGCAGACAAAAAAGCCTCCAGTATATGTATCTATATTTATTTTATATTTTACATTTCTTTTATGAGAAAGGGATATATAAGAAGAGCATGGAAACTCCTTTCTAGATCTTTTATTTATCTCATGTTATCATATCAATCCGAAACAAACAACATCCGAACAACTGAATATCAATTACATCACTACTATTATATAAATACGACGTATAGTAGAAGTGATACCAGATTATATCTATAAGAAGCTAACAGCTTTAGACGCCGATAACCGCTCTTAGAGAGCATATACGCCATCCTATTTCACTAACGATTGCTACCATACACATATCCTCACGATGTCTTCGCCAAACGACCGCCCTATAACGGCGGATTCCGAAAAGGGATCCCGCTCGCGCTCAGCTTCCATCGTCCGCAACATGGAAGCAGGAGCAACGCCGAAGAAAACGACAACAATCTGCAGCCCATGGAGACCCTACACGCCGTTACCACCGTCGCTTCGGTCTACCCCGACAAGAAGCGCTTGATCCCCTCACGATATCCCTCTACCTCACCGTCTTCCTCGTAGCCCTCGACCGTACCATCATCGCCACCGCCATCCCTAGAATAACGGACCACTTCCACTCGCTAGGTGACGTAGGATGGTACGGTTCGGCATATCTGTTGACAGCGTGCTCGTTCCAGCTCGTTTTCGGACGTATTTACACCTTTTACAACCCCAAAAACGTCTACTTGACCGCCATCTTCCTGTTCGAAGTCGGTAGTGCTTTATGTGGTGCAGCGAATAGTTCCACGACGTTCATCATCGGTAGGGCTATTGCGGGTTTAGGTAGCAGCGTATATTCTCTGGAGCTGTCATCATCCTCGTCAACGCCGTACCATTACACAAGCGGCCGATGTACCAGGGCTTCATCGGCGCCGTATTTGCCGTTGCGTCCGTTATAGGTCCGCTGCTTGGCGGCGTGTTCACGGATAAGGTCTCGTGGAGATGGTGCTTCTACATCAACTTGCCCGTCGGAGGCGTGGCCGTGGCCATTATGCTGGTCGTGCTGCGGCTTCCACCCAATACCCAGAAGAGGCCGCCTCTGAACGTGCAGTTCCGCCGCCTCGACCGCTCGGTACGCTGTTCTTCATGCCAGCATCATCTGCCTGCTGCTCGCTCTCCAGTGGGGCGGTTCGACGTACGCGTGGTCGTCCGGCCGCGTGATCGCACTCCTCGTTGTCTTTGCCGTGCTCCTTGCCGGTTTCGTCGCCGTGCAAGTCTTCTTCCACCGCGGTGAGAACGCAGATGACGCTACCATCCCCGTCCGCATCTTCACCCAGCGTTCCATCTACTCCGGCTTCCTGTTCGTCATCTTCGCTGCCGGAGCCATGATGAGTATCGTCTACTACGTCCCCATTTGGTTCCAAGCCATCAAGGGCGTCAGCGCCGTAAACTCCGGAATCCGAACCCTCCCGTTCGTCGCGGCCTCGTCATCGCGAGTATCTCTACTGGTATCCTCGTTACAAACATCGGTTACTATACCCCCTTCATGTATCTCTCCTGTATCTTGCTCTCAGTTGGTGCTGGACTCATCAGTACATTCTGGATCCACACCCCCTCAAGCCACTGGATCGGCTTCCAGTTCCTCGCGGGCATGGCATGGGTTTCGGAATGCAGCAGCCGTCGGTCGCCGCCCAAACCATCCTGAAGCATAAAGACGTACCCATCGGTGTATCCATCATGTTCTTCGCGCAGAACTTCGGAGGAGCCTTGTTCATCTCCGTCACGCAGAATTTGTTCGAGCAAGGCTCGTCGACGGGTTGAGGGGGCGCGATGACCTGAACCCGGCTTTGGTCGTTGGAACGGGAGCTACGGAACTGACGAAGGTGTTCAGCAAGCAGCAGTTGGGACAGGTGCTTGTTATTTATAATAGCGCGCTGAGGAAGGCGTTCCACGTTGCCATCGTGTGCGCGTGCCTAACGGTCATTGGTGCGGCGGTATGGAGTGGAAGAGCGTCAAAAGGTTAAGCAGCAGAGGGACGCGAGAAGGCGGCGAAGCAGGAGACTAGAGCGAGAGCGCCGGTGTAGAGGACGCTCCGGCTCGGGACTCGGAGGCTTAGAGAGAAATTACACATTATTACCACCCTACACCACATTTTCTAATTGCTCATAGTTCACGATCATGTTCTAATTCTCCTCTCACGATACCATTTGTTTTTCTTTATTGTTTATGTTTCCATCAACAAAGAAAAGTATAATTGCATTCAACGTTTCATCTCCTGTACATAGCCATTCCTCTTTCATACCGTTAACGATAGAATAGTCCTAATAATTGCATCAGAATGGAATATAACAAAAAAAATTTTTTTTTGATAACCATTAACTATCATAATCATCTCTTAGTCCCATCGAGAAAAGTGAATTGAATTGAATTTTGAATTAAAAACCCTAGATTCTGTGACTCATGATATCCTACACCACCCGAAATACACGTTATATGTCGCTTTCAACGCATTGAACGTCAACATATACCGATAAGCAACATGGCGCAATGGCAGCGCGCCGGGCTCATAATTTCTGACCGCACAGCGGTTTGGATAAGGAACCCGGAGGAAGTCAGATCGATACTGACTGTTGCTAGAAGGATTTATCTTTTTTTTCTCCCTTGGACAAATTCTATAGAAGGGGTACCTATCCCACAGACAACTTTTTGTTCCTCCTAACTTCCGTTTGTCATTCCATGAAATACTCGAATAGAATTGGCTCTTCCTTTCATGTATTAGACTTCCCCGCTCCAGCTCTATTGTATTATTACCATGCTCAATTATCGCTGTCCGTTTTTTTTTTTTTTTTTTTTTTTTTGGATTACTCAGCCGTGGCGCACTCTATTAGTACGATCCCTAAGTCAACAAAAAAAAAAAAAAAAAAAAAGAAAGAAAGAAAAAACCGGAACTCCAGAACATCCGTTCAAAATGAAAAGCAACAGTCAGTTTTGATCTGACAGCCTCCGATCATGAGACCGGCGCTCTCCCAATTGAGCTATGCTGCTTTTTATTGTTTTTGTTGAATCTTGGATGGGTATTGGAGTATATAAACAATATTAAATTTGGGATGAGTCAAAGGTCATGTATCGCAGGAAGAGTAATCTTGTGAAACACCCGACACAGCTTTTATTTGCTTCAAGTACGAGTAAAGCTGTAGGCATACTGGTTTTCAGTTTCCTTCTCCTGAGTAATATTCAGATACCGAAAGACTAATATTCGGGAGAGTCTTTTAGTCGACGCTCTGAATTTTATAAAGGGAAGGCAAAACTCAACTTTCCGGATGATAGTTAAAGCGTTCTGAAACCAACACCAATGTTTTTATGACCCCTAACTCCAGATCAACTGGATTGAAATGATGTGGCTTTCACGGTGAGAACAAGTATTCCATGTACGCATAAATTAGATCCGCGTTGTAAATAATTGGGATTCAATGGCCGTGCCTATTCTATTCATAGCAAATGATCAAGACTTTATCAGATAGAGCTATAGAGAACATATCCGCTTGGTGCCTCATTCTGAAGGTGAATCTTGCCAAAGAAGTATGCTCATGAGTCATGACTCTGGCCCTTCCTACTGATTGACGTGAAATGTTTTGTTAGAAATGCTCACTCATAAATTTACCGCCTAGATATTCTGCCTTGTGTAACGGTAGCCGTGATATACAACGTGCGGGGGCTTCGTACGTGTGTAACCTAAGTTCTGTACCATAAAGATCGTGAATGATGAAATAAAGCTTTTGGCAAGCGGGTGTGGTGTACCCGCTAGAGACAAAATGCGGGGTAGTTAAGTAGGGTTTAGAGTTAGTGATTTTGTCTGCAGGAGCGTTCATTGATATAAAAAGCAAGTCTTGTATAATCTCGGGAACCAAGTCGATATATTCTGTGATAAAATGCACGCTGCCTTTCAAAATCATGAGTGTAAGTCGATCTTGGATTTGGTTTATATGGGAGAAAGATTTTGCACAGTTTATGTACCCTAGTATATGCTTTTGTTTTAATGTTCAAGGGAAATATACAGAAAGAAACCAAAGAAACCAATTTGTGAAGGTCTGGAACGCCCAATACCGCCACTATATATACAAACAGAATATTATTTATAGACAATGAACTATATCATATTTTCCGTATTATGCGACATGTGCTTCCCCTGCTCAACTCAACGTTCGCCGAGCATCTCCACTCCTTCCTCATCTGCACCTCTATACCTATCCGCCGGATTATCATGGCTGCTCATACCGGTACTCCTCCTACTAAACCCGAAAAGCCACCCACCACCCTTATTCCACCTCTGCTCTCTTCTCAAAGCTTGGTCCATCCTAACATCCCGAATCTATACGCTCCGCCGCTTCTATCTTACTCGAATCCTCGATACAAGACACCACGTCTTCTCGTTTCGTCCCTCTGCCTCTCCCGTGACCTCTCCCGCTCCAGCCGCTGCTCGTGCTCGTAGTACTCGAACGTGTGCGGCGCCGCGGTCGTAGTCGACAGAATGGTAGGCGGTAGTGGTTCTTTCGCCCTGAACCAGCCGAAGCCGTACCGTCTATGTCTAAGTAGCTCGAACATACGCTCGTTGCCGCGGAGGTCGCGGGTAGTGCTTAGTCCCTTGAACGGCGCGACGCCGGGGTTTAATCCTCCCGCGCTTCCGCTTTCGGCTTTGGTAGTGCTCGCATCGTCGTTTAGTAGGCTGCTAGCATATAGCAGACTGACTACGCTGGCGATATCGCCGACTTCTCTTGGTAAGAAAGGCTTCCGGCGGGCGATGTAGACTACTACTGTCAATACAATCTGCCCGGAAAGGATTACTATGGTGAGTATGAACGAAATTATCCCGGTGTGCTGCGTCACACTGTCGTTGTCCAAATTTTCAGGCCCTTGTGCGTTTCGGCTTGGTACAGCGCCAGCGCGAAGTTCACCGCGGAACCGACGGTGACGGTATATACTTCTACGAGGCCGCTCATCGCCGTCGTCATAGCTAGTAAACCGTCACCGTTGTACGCTGCTTGTACTACGATCCAGAGCGGGATGGTGCCGGTGTAATCTAAAAATATCGACCGGCGCGCGCACGCGTTTTGCTTATTGAGGGTGTAGTACGGCTGCAATGTTCGTAGCGAGCGGTCAACAACGCCCCAGACTGTCTTTAAGCCGATGGAGACGGCGGTGAAGATGATCGAGGTCGTGCGGGCGGAGAAGTATCCGAGCGCTTTGTGGAAGTTAATGAAGGAGGAATGTGCGGAGCCATAAGTACAACCCGATGAAGAAACCTAGGTTGAATAGCAATACGAGGATAAAAGGAACAATGCATAATACGTGCAGTATCGGCGGTGTCCGTCGGTTGGTAGTAATTTCTCCGCCATGTGTGTGAAGAACATTTTCACGCGCGACGTTTTCGAGCTCTCTTCGAACAACCTGTGGTGGCGGAGGCGTAGTACGTCCGGTCGGACGCCGAAGCCGGTGTTCTCGATACGGTACACGAGCCGCCCGTCGTCTTCACGCTCCGACAGATTGAGTCGGTACCGCTGGTTCTCGAAGCGGCGCTCCATTACTTTCGTTTTTTCCGTCATCACGCCGCGGAATTCCGACAAAAAGGCGTCGGATTCGGCCGCTATGCTCGCGACGGAGGCAATGTTCGAGGGATCGTGTAGGAGCCCCGTCCGCCGCGTTAGGAGGATCCATATCAGCGCCACAGCGAGTATTACTATGAGACCAATGTCCCCTGCAGTAATCGACTGAACACCGGATCCACGATGACTATAAACGGGTCTTTTGCGGCGGGAAAGTGCTTCACCGTAAACAGGCCGCTCTGAAAGATCGGCGCGAATGCGAAAGCAAGAATACTCGCACCGCTGCTACACAATACCGCCCAATGACGAAGCGATATCGCTTGAAACGGCGTCAATATAATCCAAAACTCGAAGTAATTAACCGTTAAACTATGACTCCCCAAACAACCTTTCTCGTGATTCTTTGCGGACGTAAGCTGGTAGTACGGCTCGCACTTTTTGACGGCGGAATCCGTCGCTTCCCAGAATATACCGTAGGCGACCTGTATCAATATCGGCAAGTAATTCCACGCGAAGTACCGCCATATGCTAACGTCGTTTAAATTTCGCTCTTTGTAGCGAACTATCCCCTTCGGAAACTTCTTTTCGTCGTCTTGCGGTCGCTGAGACATGAAGAGGAGTAGTTGTATGCCTGCGATTAGTGCGGCGGAGAATAAAGCGAGTATGACGAGGTAGAGCGTTTTCATGGGTAGGTTTCCAGTTTGCGCGCCGCCGGAATGCGGCGCGGCGGACGAGGAGTTCGATGTGCGCTAGGGAATCCTTGCGGGATGCATCGTACATGTCTACGGGCGGAACTACGTCGGGGTTGTAGTGGTGGTGCGGCGGGAGATGGTGGTGTTGGGATTTCGTGTTGTCATCGTCGACGGAGGGGAGGAGGGGTTGGGTGATATCTATCGTCGCCGGAAGACTTGTTAATATTCATTTCGCTCGTGAAACATTATATTATTATTATTCAAGAAAAGGAAATGTAAGAGAGCTTTACGATCTTGTCCGATACTTGGACTCGAAGCGGCTGATATCGGCTGGTTCGTTTGAGAATATGGGCTGCGCTCGCGTGTATGGTCATGTCCACCTGGCGAGACTGCCGCTGCGGTCGGGAGAGGGAGCGGTTTACGGGGAAAGACTGTTGGGAGATGGAGAAGGAGAATGGGAGCTCATGATTGGTTTCGAAGGCGAGTGAGAGGACGATGCTGTAGGAGATGTCGGTTGCGGTGAAGAACCGGCCAGTGGGTTCAGCTTCTGGCCGTGCTGAGAGTGCCTGAAAACCCGTCCTTGTACTTCCCCCAGAGAGAGTCTGTTGTCAGCCATGCAGATGTCATAGGAACGTTACAGCATTGCACTTTTGGGTCGTTTTGGAGCGTTTTATCCGATCGGATAGTTGGACAACGTTATTGATTCTCTCCGCGAAATCTTCGCTGACGGTGTCTATATATCTGCTATATAGTCCTATGTTAGGACACAAAAGAACCGTAATTAATACAACGATTGAGGATAAAGCATAAAATAACCATTATGAGATTGAAAGGAATTAGAAATTAAGAATCGAAAGCGATCTTATTTGTTTATTTACTGTACATATAGTAATAATATTTGTTATCCTCTTTTACATGGGTGGTTTGAAAGGCGAGGCTGAGAACTAGCGAACTGTCGCTTGGGCTGAAGGAAAAGAAAGAAAACCTTCAAAAAAAGTTTCCTATGTTTGTATGTGAGTGTGGGTGCCCTCTAGGCGCCGAAAGGCCAATTGCATCGATCAACCCAGCCACCTGCCATAGGTGGGACCCGTATGCTGACAGTTTATATTTCCATTTCCTTCAACTCACACTGACTTCTCCTCCTTGGAGGCGCTGTACCCTAAACGCAAAGCTTCGAATAGGCAGGCTTGGAGGAGGGGAGCGAAGGGATTATATTACATTCATACAAACATGAGCGATTCTATTACTAAGACTTGATTGATATGCTAGGCTCAGTTGAAGGGAAATTTGACGATCTTAAGATTAACGCCCGGAAAGAAAAACGTAGCAGGGAAAATTTCGCGCCCGCTGGCTACGCCTTGCACCCTTGACCCGGCGTGCCTAGCCTGTTGGCGCAATCGTTCCCAGGCAAGAGCTCTTGGCCACCCGGTCAGGCGCTTTTTTTTTTTTGACGGACTCTTGGCAGTTTTCGGCAAGTGCCAGAATGGAGCGGATTTCACGAGTTTGTGGAACAGCGAATGTGTGAGAGAGATTGCCGAAGCGTCTCTAAGTCATTTGATCATGAATAATATCGCCAATAGTATTTATTGATCTCTGACCCTCTTAAGTCTTGAGTCTTAATCGGAAAATATATGCCTCTAGGCTTTTCGTGGTTAGTCTGAGTGGGTTACACACGTTTACGTATGAGATTGCGTGTCTGTCTCTGAAGTCTTAAAAGTTTTTGATGCTTTGCTTCGAATAAAAGTTTAGCGAAATCGGAAAATAAAGGCGATCGAAAGGCTGTGTGATGCAGGAAAATGGATCCAGAAGCAGAGATTACGTTTCGTTAAACAGGAAAGGAAACTTGGCCAATGCTCATGTGCAGCTTCCCCAGGTTATACGCAATAGTGGTCACAAATCTTCCTTAAGAGAGACCTCAAAAGTCAGTCCAGATTCTTATAAGACGCGTATTCCATTTTACGAAGATAAATTTGTCGGAAAGAACTTTCCATAACTCGCTTATAACTAAAAAGTCGGGGCTGTAGGGAAATGAGGGTTTGGAATAGATTTCAGCGCCGTTCGGTATACTGTATTTCATTTTTTCTGAAAAGGGACACACGAGAGTATAGAATATAAGAGCCGCGGAGTTTGCAGCTCATGAACGCTTTATAATGAACATCGAGCATGCTTGTAATGCTCAAACACATTCGGGATACCATGAAACGCTTGTAAAGCTACCAGCACTGGGTTTACAGAGTTTTCGCGATCTGTAGAGAGAATAGAGAATGTAAGTACTGTCAGAACTTAAGTACGTCACAGACTACGAATATTATGCAATACGCTATCGATAACAGAGCGAATCGGCAAGACTTTCTTTTAGGTAGGAGTATAAGGCATAAGGAAGGGAAAGCTGACGCTTTTCTGAGCTCCTTCTTACCCAACGACGAATATACCAACGGTTTTCCTTGCGTATGTATATATACTCCGGTAGTTTCGGCGGAGGATCGTAAAATAACTCAACTCACACGCCCCGTTTTTTTTTTTTTTTTGTGGGACAAGGGAAAAACGGGTTGACTTGAGCAATGGAAAAAAAAGAAACTTTTGCGAGGAAAGGAAATGAGCTGCCATTTTCAGCCTCTACTGCTGCTGTCCTTCGTGGCCCCTGATAGGTTTGAGTCACTCACCCTACTCTGACAATACCACCGTAATGTGGAGTAATAGTGGACGCGCGAAATTTCATTACGGTTGTAAACTTGTAATACACGGAGGATCGCTAAAACCCCTCGTTCTGGAAAATTAACACACAAAGCACATTTAATTTAGCTCTACGAAAGGTGTGTGTGTGTCTATATTTATGTACCGTTAATATTGCTCATATATTTTTTTTAGCTTTCTGGGATTAACGGGCCGGGAGTTTCTTTTTCATTGCACTTTTGTGGCAGTGATAGTGATACGGAAGGTGATTGAAAACGAGGCGGTTTTTCCCTATGCTATAACGATCCTCCCAGGCGCACTTGGGCTGTAAAAAAGCTGCCTGTTACATTATATCTATCGACCCATGTCTCACCAGGAGTCCTTTTCTGGAAACTTGACACAGTAAACGGAACTTTAGTCTTCTTTCCTACTAAAAATAATTTAATTCTTTTCTTTTTATTCCTATTTTCACGATACTTGTTGAATTGTATACAATATGAGAAGATGAAGGGTCCAGATATTTGTATCGTTATTTATCCCTTATCTGTCCACTTTTAAGGTTTTACATAGTCATTTATCTGTCCAAAACAAAAATCACACTATCCGAGGCGAGGCCTTTAATAAGTACAACACCCAGTAGTACATTAACAAGAAACAGAAATCCTCCTTAAACATATCAGGCTTACGACGACGCATCGTGGAATGAAAAAGAAACCCGAAAGGCTTCCGAGAGCCATAATACATTTTCATATTTAAACCCAAAAAAAAAAAAAAAAAAAAAAAAAAAAATAGCAGACGACATCAAATGGCGGTGTTTGGGAGTTTGGGCCGTGTAAAGTCCAAGGCGTTGGATTTACTCGGTATGAAGCAGCTAGAGCAACCGCAGTTACATGGCAATCCTACGGTCGCTGAGTGTGAGCAGCTAGCTTTTGGTCCCTCGTGGCAGTCAACCGACGGCAACGCTTCAGACGCCGCATCGGATTAATGGAAGAAATGGACGTGACGGATAGCATCAGGAGCGGTCCTCCATCACCAATACAAATTAGCTCGAAAGCAATGGATATACTCGGAATCAACGCTCCTCCGCCGTCACCGAGGACGGCTCGCAGGCAAAGCCTGGCCATGGAGCAACTGTTGAAGTTGGAGGAGCTTATGAGGAGATGGACGACGAGGCATTCGACTCCCAGAAGCGTCAGGAGGCTCAGGACGCCTTCGACAATTTCGCGGCCAGCGAGTTTTACAAGTTTCCGACGGAAGAATACACGTGCCGCTACTGCAGTATCAAGATCGAAGGGCTGGAACTTTTACGGAGCATTTGTACACGACGCACAGAAAGCAGACTCACCTGGTCTGTCCGAGGGATGTAATAATAAGATCTGACGAGCGAAGGGTTCGAATGGCACATGAAGATAATGCACGATAAGACGGCTGACGCGCGGAGGATTCGGGGGAGAATGTTCTCCCGCAGCAGGTTTCAGGGGAAGAGTTGTTGGAGGTGTTGGTGAACCCAGAGGAATCCGATCATGTTTGTCGGTCGGAACATGGGGAAGGAGAATGTTCATGGCACTCTGGCCCTTCCGAGTCCGCTATCATCGACAATATTTATCCTGACCTTTCGTTGCTCTTGAACGGGGTCGAGCCGGCGGCCGCGGCGATGTCTCCGGAAGCGGAGAACATTTTCGCAAACTCGCCAGCCCCTGAATCCCCTGACCGGCTAAATCAGAGCGAGAATGAAATTAGAGCTCTGAAGGCACTACGCGAGGAACTGGAGCAAAAATATTTTGACTATAACCACGTCCTCAAGATTGCCCCGAGCAGGACAGAATTTCACGGCCTTATTTCTGCCCTTATAGGCGAGAACAACTGCATCCTGCGATACCTAGGCGGCTTAGATCAAGCTATCGCACAAGCTAAGGAAGTGGAGGATCGTCTAAGTGGCGTGGGGCCTAATGGTGAGCTCGCCTCCGAGGACAACGGTCTCCCACAGCTGGACGGCTACATGAATTTCTTAATCGGGAGCGAGGGTGGAGGAGGTATCTCCAGCGGCAGCGACGAGGATTTACGGTTGGATGGGCTCCGGCTCCAGCAGCGATTCAAGCGTGCATCCATGACAGCATACGACAAATTACTACGGTCGGCGCCGTCCCAAAGTCCAGCGTTCCAAGATTTTGTTGCCTCGATCGGTGACCATGACACTCTTCTCCAGCGCGGTATCCAATGCCTCACCCTGTTCCTTTCCCACGAAACGACTTCGCTATCGATCCTGGACGTTTATAGCTTCCTGCACGTGGCGTACGCCATATCGCAGACCGAGACCGATAACCCCGCGAAATCCACGCCGGTCGAATTCCGCTGCGGTATCGATACGTTCCGTAGCTTCCTGGACGACATGAAACCGACCGACGATTCCCCGAGCGAACGGGAGCTGTTCGATGAAATCGTAGACGTAATGTGGAACGAATTGGAATACGCTGTCGCGTGGATCGGCAAGCAGAAGAACTGGAACTGGACTTCATGCCGAGACTTCTTCGAAGGCTCAAAAATTACAAGTCGCCAGGGACCTTCTGAAGGCCGGAGCGGAAAACGATGGCGATAGCATCTTTAACGTTGACATGTCTGAACCTTCGAGTGCCGATGTACCCCCTGAACCTTCCTTTGTTAGGGAGGTTCGGGAATGGGGTGAGAGGTACGGTGAGGACATCGTCGAGATAGACGTCCGACACTACCGACAACTGCAAACGGCCCGCCAGAACAGAACTTCTCCCATGTCAGGCATTTCGCGATGGCTGGATATCGTCACCAGCTCTATTTTCTTTATCGTCCTCGGGTTCTTACAAGGTAAATTCTTATTCCTCTACCTTTCCATGCCGATACATTTGAAGATGTGCTAACGTAAAATACATAGCGATTCAAAATACCAATGAAGACTTTGACTACGTCCCGGAAGCTCCCTACTCCTGTCTCCTGCACCCGACCCCGGAATCCGATAAATGCTTGCTCCCCAGTACCGCGACTATATGCTCAAATCAGGAAGAACGTGTTCACGCCTACGCTGAAGCACTACGTCGCCGACCCGCTGTCTGACATGCAATTCGTGAAGCTGCTCAGCACTGCCCTCGAACTTGTTAAGACCGGTGTCATCGGAACCATCAGGGATTTTGAGAATTACGTTCTTGGATTGCGAAAGGTTAGTTCTCACTCTTTCCTACACTATTTACTATAGTCATTTGGGAACTAAAGACTAATTATCTACCCTTGATATAGCTCTACAACAGAAGCACTGATCAGGATACCCTCTTCGTCGCCAACATTCTCTCGAACTGCTGGACCTGCTCCTCCGCCATCAAGGAAAACATGCCGTACCGTATCACTTCCTCCGCCAACCCGAATACGGACCGGAATACGTCGCGCAAAGAATGGACGAGGAGTACGAACAACAGGACAACGCCGAGGATGAAGACGAAACCATGCAAGACGCAGACCACGAAGTCGTCAGTGAACATTCACCCGTCGCCAACTCCTCCGCTCCTTCCACGCCTGTTTCCCGCGTTTTCGAGACTCCCAGCCCGCGTTCTTCTACGGTACAGACGCCTCTACCGTTTCTCCGTCGTACTCGAAGCCGGATTCGCCGCCGCGGGTGAAGCAGCACCGCAGGAGAAGGTCTTCGCAGAAGGAACCGCCGCAGCCGTTGTGTGCAGCGAGGAGGGATGCACCAGGACGTTTTCTAGCCAGAGTAACCTCAACCGCCACAGGATCTCGTTCCACGGCGGTTCGGGCGGTTTCCTGTGCGGAGTAGATGGGTGTGATGTTCGTTTCACGAGGAAGGATAACGTTTATAAGCACCGCGACGTCGTCCATGGCGTTAGGCGGAAGCCGAAGAGGAAGCAACTTCGGGAGTAGAAAATAGATCTCCTCTCTGATTTTTTTTTTTTTTGACAGCGTAATATATATTAATTTCTTTCGTGAAACTTTTTTTTTCTTTTTCTCTTTCTTTTCTACATTTCATATACAACATGCATCTTACTCGGCTCTATAGGGTAAACATAATTGGAAAGAGGTCACGATGCATGATGGGGAGTTCTTTTTCTTTTTCCATTCTTTCTTTTTTTTTTTTTTTAAAAAAGTTGCATATAATTCTCTCTGGCGGTTCTCATAGTCTACAGGTTGTTCATGAGAGCATTCATATACACATTTAATGGGCGGGATACATTGCGTTTTTGATAATTTCTCTTCTACGATACTACGATGTCATTTATAACATAGATAATGAATGTCATTTATTATAACATTTTTTGCTCCAGAAGCACAAAGTAATAATGTTTAATAGTAATAACTTAAAACAAAACCAGTTGAGATCGTGGTCATCGCATGGGTGCGTACTTAAAGCAAGGGGTGATCGAGTCTTGCACAATAACTGGCGAATCAGAGGTAGGAGGATTCTCGGCAGCGAGTCGATAGCTCTTCAGCCGCGAGATTGGCTGGTCGTAGGCTGGCCCTGAGGTATCGGCCTAAGTATCCATGCACGATCCTCTCACATGCCGTCACCGAGATAGCCTTCTTAACAGGTTTAGTTTCCGAAACAAGGCTTTGGAGCAGTGGCTCCGTTAGAAGTGAATATATAAGTATCGAAGACCTTAGACTCATAACATAATCCCAGAGAAGATTTACTCAGGACTTTTAAAGAGCCGGTTAATGTATTTGAACAGGCGTATAAAATTCAAGAAAATGCGCGCCTTAGCAACACCCCTGTTTGGTCGAACGCCCGGGCGTGTCGTTATCGACATCAACCTCGAAACCGAAGTCTGCAAAGTCGAGATCAAAAATGCAAATCAAATCCGGACTTACACCGCCGTGCTTCGACCAAGCGTGTTCCTTCTCTATATTGGCCCTTATAAGTTTGAAATATCCCTCGAGCTGATATCTCATGTCGTCGTTTCACTGACAAAGAAAATATATGTAGTATGGTGACACCGATGTTATCCGAGGCATTTCCCATATAGGCCCTAGATATAACGTACGTTTAAGGTACCGCCGCAGTTCTCAAGAGCGTTTCGATCAGGCCTCACTAGCAGCTTATAAAAAGCTCGTAAATACCGCGCCTTCTCGAAGCCCTGCGTTTCAAAGTTTTGTAGCCAGAATCGCGGAACATAAGACTTTATTGCAATGCGGCTTCAACACCTTCGAACGCCTTTTAAGTCACAAATTACCAGAGTCACTAATGGACACTTATTCATTCCTTCACATCGCCTACGCAATATCGCAGACAGGGACTTGCTCTCCGCAAGAAGCACCCCTACTAAATTTCGCTATGGGATCGAAACATTCAGAGTCTTCTCGACGATACTAAATATGAGATGCAGGGGGATGTCCGGAGTGAAAGGGAACTATTCGATGAAATTGTAGACGTCATGTGGAGCGAGATCGACTATGCATTTCGTGGATTGGGAAGAATACCATGTTGAAGTGGGAATTTATGTCCCATATGACATCGAAGGTTGAGAAACTGCTATTATCCCGGGGTTTGCTTAGAGAGGCAGCGACGGATAACAAGACAATTTCCGAGACACATCGATATCCAGATAGAGAAAAAAGGGTTCTGGATCTCACAGAGTCCGTGGGAGACGTGGACCTTCTTCTTGCGCGAATTGCGGGGGTGGGAGCGATCGTGCGGCCGGGCAAACTGGATAGACGTGCGACGTTACCATAACCTGAAAAATACTTGTCTGGCAAGAAACTCACGTCGTCCGCCCGATGAGTAGAAAGGTGGGAGATTGCCGCTGGTACTATAATCTTTATCGTGATCGGGTTTCTACGGAGTAAGCATACCAATTTCACGTCCTCATGATCTGAATTTTGTTTTTTTTAGCGCCACGAATCAGATTGACAAATACAAAGCTAACCTGAATCTTAGCCCTACAGAAATTCAGCGAAGCTTTTATATACACACCGAAATCGCCATATTCTTTTCTATGCTGTTCAAACGCACAGGAAGATAATTCGGTGCCATCCGCGTATCGTAATTTTCTGGCAGAATCACGAGAAAAAGTGTTCGTTCCGACGCTTAATATACTTCGCAGAATGTCCGGCACCTGTGAAGCCTTTGATCGAGGCTGCGATCGGTTTGGCGAAGGACGGCGTTATAGAACTATACGTCATTTTGAAAATACGTACTTGGGCTTCGACTGTAAGGAAGTAATGGACTTTTTAATTGATAAGAGCGTATATCTAGAACAAAGCTAACACCGTGTATGTAGATATTCAAACTATCACCAGATCAAGATTCTAAGGTTGTGGGTAGTGTATTATCCAGTTGCTGGACAGTTTCAAGAACCTTTGAGGAGATCTCACCGTGGAGAATCAAACCGGAGGGAGATGCGGATTATGGACCCGAGTACGTGGCTGAGAATTACGTCTACGAATGTATCCGGTATTCACCATTCATGAACATAATAATGTCAATAACAACCGTCTTGACGACATAGAGGTTTCAGAGACACTGGTGTGGGAATTGATCAGAAAGGTGATGTTTATATCGGCAACCAGGCAGCAGTCCATTCCATTTCAGATTTACCAAATTTACTACTCATTCAGGTCCTCTTCCTGCTGTCAAAGGCACTACAACATCCAGAGCCCTTGAGCCATTACAGCCAAGTTCTCAACCGTTACCACGGCTTAGCTCACGGCAGCCTTTTAAGCAAGACACCCTCCTGCCTTGCGAAGAACCTGGTTGCGACAAAACGTTCTCTAGTCAGAGCAACCTGAATCGTCACCGCAAATCGAATCATTCTAGGTCTAAAGCGCTTCGACGCTTCTTGTGTCCTGAATGTGGAGCAATATTTACCAGGGAAGACAACGTGTATAAGCACCGAGATATTATGCACAAGATTCTGAGGGGTGTTAGGAAGAGGAGGAGGAGAGTTTAAAACTGTTGTCTCGGGTTACTTCTCAAGGTCTCGAGATCTCTCTCCCTTTTGGCTCTTCACTCACTACTGATACTTATAGCCTGGCTTTTTCCGATTGCTTGCTTTCTTGTAAATCTACTTATTTAACTAGGATCTACAAATATAGAACGACTTTCGTGACATGAAGGTGCATTAATGACCACTTGAAAGAGCCTTATAGCCACTAGTCTCACCTAGATAATATCGTTTCCATTACCCGAATTTACTCTTCGGCTGCTCCTCTTTCACTCCATCAATCCAGACCTCCACCTTTTCATTATAGAAGCATACGAGGTCCGTATCATGACACTCTCCGCGATCGGATACGGGTAGTACAGATGACATCTTTATATTCCACCCCATTGAAAACGACGGAATAGTAATTCGCCTCCCTTTATAAGGACATATTGATTTAGTATCCGACGGCGGACGTAATTCCACTTCAGCGCCGTCTTGGGAACATAGTATCGCGTAGGTAATCCAGTTTCGTGGAGGGTCACAATGGGTGAACTGCCGGTGTTCGCGATCTCTGTTCCGGAAATCTTGATAGTGATGTTTCGAGAGGAGGTTAGGGTGTCGATGCGCTTGTATGGGTCCTATACTGGAGTTAGCTATCTTGCAGGTAGTATAACAATTATGAGCTAGGAGATGAATTACCTTAGGGTGACAGTGTATCTGCGTATCCTCTTCGAACCATGCGTCTATTTATAGCAAACGAATTACAACATTAGCAAAATTCTGCTCGCTACAATCGATCGGCCTCAAGAGAGAAAAGAAAATATGGCGACATACCCATGTCATTAAAGTTGAACCTGATGAAATCCTTCAATTCTCCCTCTAGCACCTTCTGTACGGCATCCGTCTCCTTCCCATCTACGCTAAGCTTAAGCTTTTGCACTTTACCGATACCGGAAATTTCCGCCTCCTCCGAAGTAGAGTTCAGAGATAATTTTACGTCCTGAGACGGGATGTAATACTGCGGGAAGTAGGCATGCTCCCAGACGAAATGGGCGGACGTCGTATCGGCGACCAGCTCGAAGTGTGGGCCGAAGTAAACGCGAACGCGCCGCGAGGTGGGTTCGTGATGCCCGGCGTAGGGGAATTTAAGCTTTGATGCCATTGTGGAGTTTACTGGAAGCTTTAGCTAACCCGCAGGGTTATGAGGAGATGATCTGGAGAGTAGGGTAAGTTCCGAAGATAGTATAACCTGAACAATGAGACTTGCGATTGATACAATTGAGCAGACTATAGATGGAACGTTGCTTAGATATATAGCTGATAACGATAGAGCAATTTGCGGCACCGCCGGGGTGTAGTTGAATGAATTGGTAATTGCAGATGTGGGGTTTAGTAATGAGGAACAAGTTCCTGGTTTTGGTGGGGTTGTGATGTCGTGATATCATGGATAAGCTCGGCCTCTAAGACGTGTCGTATTGCGGGCACATCTATTAACGGCAGTGTCTTGAGCTAATGGACTTGGTTGCTCTAGTTTACGGACGAGCCGGACTTCCGGACGTAGTTAATAGTAACTCCTTGTTTACATTAGACGACGATTTCAAGGTTCAGTAATATTAGACATTGGGTTGATGGTCTCAAAAAATAGAGTAGTGTATTGCGATTTTATTCGGGAAAGTTACCAATGAGAAAGACTCTACGATCTGCCCAACGATATCCGGTATGGAGGGGTACCGATAAATGATAGATACAGTCCCTATAGTCCCTAAAAGCTTTATATACGTTTAGATACAGGTTTTCTTCACATCCATAGCTCACGATCGTGGTCCTTCTCTCTGGTTAAAATAAATGCCCCTGAAAAATTAACTTGGAGAATGGCGTACGAAAGAACTGAAGCTCGAATACGTCTTTTCTTTCTTTCTTTCTTTCTTTCTTTTGGGGGATCGCTAGAATTAAGATTATACCAATCCTGGATGAAGATGGTACCAAAAAAAGTATCCTCATATCGTCGTGAGTACCACATTAATACAAAAATGCCAAAACAGCTGGGTATATCTCGCTCTAAAACGTCTAAATTACTACCATCCTCCCTAACCGCTGTGTGGTGAAGATAATAGGAAGGAAATATTAAGAAGTAAACAAAGAAAGAAGAGAAATGGGGGTGGTGACTTTTGGTGCTTCATGGTCAAATTAAATAAAGGAATATACAAGAAGGTAAATGGGTATGGACAAGAAGTAGAAGAAATGATGAAGATAATCCAGGCTCAGGCATATGTCCGGTACTGCTCGACAGTACTATCTCGTGTTCTCTCTACGACGATCGCCTTCGAGCGTTCCTGCGTTAATTCGTCCGTGCTATCCTTCGTGGAAGCACGTCCTCCCCCTGGACACCATCCTCAACACGGAACGTGTTTAGCTCCTTCGTCGTTCCCGCCGTCCTCTCTGGATCCGTCGTCGCGCCGGTGCGACTCCAGTAGCTACCAGTGGTGCGGCTACTGCTACCCTGCGGCTGCTAAACCAGCCGGATACGAGGCGGGCTTCGCCGCTGACAATGGCTTTAAGGGGTGGTAGGCAGACGACAAAGACGGCCCAGAATTGTTCAAAGGCCATCGTTATGCAGGCGACAGCGCCGGTGACGTAGGTGAGATTTTCGACCTGAACGACGATTGCCCAGGAGATGCAGATGAAACCGAGACTGAAGAGGGCGGTCACACCGACGCGGCTGCGGAGCTTGAGGGCGTGGACGTGGCGGAGCATCATAATGGGAAGCAGATAAACTAAAGAAAGAAACGTTAAGTTAGGCGTTGGAAAGAATTATAGCAACGAGAAAAAATCGTAGAGAAAAGTAAAATACGTACTAGTCAAGTCCGTCGCCGTGTGCAAAGACATGATCACGATCCATGTCCAGTCTGCATTCGCGCAGTATGTGTCATCCAGCGCCCAATGCCGCGAGATAGGCCAGCAGTAAAAGATCATGATAAGGTCGTGAAGACCCAGCCTATGATTGAGACCCAGGTCGTAATCCAGTACAGTCGCCGGAGTTTGGGCAGCGTTCTCGGAATCAATGTGTGGAAGAAGCACAGCCAAGCGAACTTGACCATGTAGAGGCAGCTGTAGTAGGTGACGTTCTCAGCATATTTCATCTATATAAAGATTCATCGATTGTTAGGAGACGTGGTTCCGTTCTGTGCTCGAGGTTAGGTAAGACGTACCTTTCCGATAATGAGAGTCTGCGCCTTTGTGTTTCCAGGTCTTAGTGAACCTAGAGTCGTTCCACACCTGTTGAATAACTTGATACGTTGGAGTGTAGAAGTGTCTCATCGTCCAATCGGCGGCTGTCTGAAAAGCGAAGAAGATCAGGCGAGTACTACGAATCCATCCGACCAGAAAAACCTGCCTTCCGCGTCTTCTGAAAGTACAGGCGCGTACAGACTATGGGGAAAGCCAACGCCATTAAACCCCATTCCACATACTATTTCCGTGAAAAAGCGAAAGGATATATTAGCGATAATTGCATAAATCTTTAAAATACTTGGTCCGTTGCAGTTTTCAGAATTTAAGGCGTGGATAAAACTCTTGATAAGGATATTTTCTGATGGGGAACATCTTTCCCGTAACTTACCACCGCTGTCATAGCCTCTAGACCCGTGATGAAGAAGTGAACGAAGGCTTTTTTTAAAATTTTTTTTTAAAAATGAAGTCTTAAGGAGGGAAATGATGCTGTCATTGACCAAGGAGAAGAGCTGAAGCAAAGAATCGAAGTGGTGAATGTAACTGCGAATGCCCGCCACTGATGTCAAATCCTTCCGGGAACTCCCTGGAGAGCAAGTTATCGGACAAGGGGGTGTGCCTGCCTTTTATTGTCCTTGCCCCTTGGAAAACGGCAACGCAGGTCCGAATGTCTCTCAGTCACCCAGTCGTGGGGGTCCCAACTTCCAAACTTGTATCCTTTTTGTCCTCTTGATGGTACAACTTATCTATTGTCTGTATAATTTGGATACTTCTTGGACACTTGTGTGGGCGGCATGGCCAATAAGTACCATCACATATAGCGCGCTACAAGATAAAGAAAAAAACAGGGAATATGCGGGAACCACGTTTTCTTCTCATCCTTCGCCTGAACCTGAAAACTTTCTTACTTTCTCTAGGGTCTCCACATTTCCCAGCCGGCATTTATGAAAAAAGTGAGTGACGATCGATGCTAATCCGTCTTTCGCCTGGTGAAACAACTTTTTCTTAAAGTTCAGTTGACTTCATTAGCGGTGCGGGTGTTCCTTTCTCTGGTCTTTCTACGTATGAGGATTGGTCGCCAGCACGTTCACCATCAATGAAATCCAATAGGTTCATGACTTACCCATTTGTGGATTCCGGCGAGTAAACAGTTACCTAGAACTCAGCTACTGCGGGTCCCCAAAACGCTGAGACGGCAGTTACTACGCGAGAATTAAGACTTCGTCAAAAACATTTACTTATGTCTGAACACAACAGAACTTGGCGATGTACTTCGAACATACAGTTAATATTAGGGCCAAGAAATACTAATATATACCCAACAGCGCAAGTTCTGGAGACGGCCGTGAGCGGGGCAGCCCGGTTTCTCTTACGTAAAACTGGAGACTGGGAGAAGGTCTGCTGAGACATAACGGAGGGGAATGGCCAGACCGTAAAACACTAAGGCGCACTCGAGACATCTTCCTAGTAAGACGAGAAACTTACTGTTAGAGATATACAATTTTCTGAATGAATCCTTTCATCGCCCAGATTGTGTAACGAAACAGAACTCCACGGTACCATGGTGGCGATCAGTGGCTTTCTGCTTCCGATCAACCCTTCTTTTCTGCAAAACTCCTACGCTGGTACTGGAAACCTTTCGAGTCTTCAAAAAAGATCTTCTGTCGCTCTTTGGAATTTTTTTTTTAGTATTCGCTTCAGGCAAAGGATTCGGCGGTGACCGGTCACGCTGTTGCAACGTGGTTTCCGCCTGCATTTCGCTTCTCGTTTGGATTTCTCAATTTAGGCATAATAGCCTTAATACCTTCGAAAAACCACCACACATCCTTAAGTTCCAGCGTCCCACTTTCTGTTTTCTCGAAATTTTTAATCACTCACGGGGCTCGCTTTATTATTGTTACGATTACCCAAAGAAACAATCTTACCTAAGAAACGATCACGTTGCGCAAACAGAATACTCAAAACGCTTGAGAACTACGTAATATAAGGCGGTGAGGCTTGCGATGAAAGGATAGTTTACTTTTTATAGACAATAATCTGAGCGTAATTTCATCCAGATCGTGGACCCGGCTTGGAAATCGCTAACGCTTTGGCTCGCCCAAACCTAAGCCTTCGTATTCCCACACTCTGGATTTCAGAGTGGCTTTTGTTAGTATGCTTATAATTCATTCCGAAGCTTTCTGCCGGTTACATTGAAAGTTGTTATTGCTTTGGCCATCACTGCATCGGCAGATCGAAATTCTTCTCTGGAACAATTGTCTATAAACTTTGGCGCTAAAGTCTCTTCTCCACCGCCAAAAAAATCACAAAAGAGCATTAGTGATAGCTCAACGGAGGTACCAGTGTTGTCGGCAAATGCATAAAAGCCATCGGTATATTTTATCCTCAGCACTCTGTGACCATTGATCATATTCAAGGTGGTGTGGAGCCTTAGCCCTTCACTGGCTTGACCGCAAGCAGATTAATTCCCGCTCGCGTAACTCCTTTTCGCTTGAGTCCCTTGGCATTATATGATCATCGCTCACGCTGTGCACAGTGCAGCGAAAAATTGCCCCACGCTGGATCACAAAGCTATAGCGGACTGCTATTAAGTAGTTACACAATCACAAGTATACAAGTGCACACACTTTCTCAATGAAATATTGACTGACTGAGCGTTGAAAGACAATGATATTTAGTCAGAAATCTCCTTTGCGTTGTATATATATATTCAAAATTATATATAATTAAAATAAGGAAAAAGAGGTTCTCATGTATTTCTGTTCTGAGTTTTAAGGCGACGGACATTTTATGGCGTGATTTCTCAAGGATGAATATCTATTATATCGTTAATATTTTGCATGCTTCAAACGATGTCACGCTGCAACGTCATGCCCTTCAAGGAATTGTTGTTGTTATATATATATTCCAGCTTATTATTCCCTGTATACTTCATCTAATGAAATTCTTCAACCCGTTAGCTAGGACTAGATTACAGCTGCTCTGAAATGATCGAGAGGGCGGAACATGCCGCAATATGTTAAAGACTGTTCTACGATCGACGTTTTTACCCCAGCCAGGCTGTGCAGCGTAACTTTACATTTATCCACCGTCCATGGTTTCCGCCCCCAGAAAGATTTCTTCAGTATTTTTCTAAAACAAAACTCTTGTTCGCAATTCGAATGCGGGGCCTTCTGGTGATCTCTTCCAGCGGCAAGCGCTGCAAAAGTTATAATTCTCCTTGCATTAAGAACTGCTCGTTTCGATCCGTTTTGAGTAGGTGAGAGACGGGCGGGTTCAGCCAGCGGGGTATTAATGTCGCTTAAAGTGTAGAGACTGACCCATGGCGGCTTCAATAACCGTTCCTCCTGGAAAGCCTTGTCAGGTTCTCGTTTAGTTACTCGGTGAATTTCGGTGGGAAACTAAAGGCGCTGGGCATCCATCTCAAAGGGGCACGGAGGTAGGTCTCGGATAAACAAAGTCTGGATTAATAATTCCAGAAGTGGCGTGAGATGTGCTTCTTCGAGTAGATGGTACAAGAGCATTGATATAGTTGAGTCGCTTCCATGGGCCTAGATTCAGGTCAGCAGATGCAGTATTAACCTGATTATCTTCTGCATGCGATAGTCAGGGGCTGCAATGGTCCTCAATTAAAAGTGTTCATTTTTGAATGTCATGGTATGAGGACCCTATGATACGGTTAACATATCAATAATGGAGAAATTTACGTTCCAAGATATTTTCGCCGCAGGTTACGATGAATTTGAGATACTAAGGCGTAGACTCAATATGAACCCACTGTAATGCTCAAGTGTATTCAAAAATCACGTGGCTACGGGTTGGGCCAGATACTCCGTAAAAAAAAAATAAGAAGCAAAAAAATCCCCTCTTGGGATGACTGTTGAGAATGCGTTAACGTAGAAAATTGATGAAGGGTTTCAACCAATACCGTGATGAAGTCATGGACTCATGCATTTTGCCTCTTCATCCTATCTTATTATTACATTGGAAAATATCACTCTTCGCGGTTTTCCGTTTTATCAAGGTGTTCATTTTATTTCCAGAGTAACGGACTTTACATGAGCATTCCAGTAGTAAATATTAATATACCTGTCCCTTTACAATGCTCCTCACTGTCGAGAACGATGCTCTAGTGGTTAGCACTTGCATTGATTCTTTCGGTAATACGATAGTTCGTGGAGTGCGCTTTGTCTACTGTTCCTCCGCAGCATGTATCCTCTCATTGACTCAAGTACCGTCACTTTTGTGGAATGGAGACTCTAGTGTTTAGTTCGGGTTCGAGGGAAATACCATGTCCTTCTCCCCAAGTCGTCCGTAGGGGTGTGGTTTCTATTTCAAGGGACCATTACAAGGGGCTTGATTCCATCGGCATTCTTCCTGTCAACGGCTACGGAGGCTAGTTCACGCCCAATTCAGTTGAATTGTCCTTTTTCTCTTTTTTTTTTTGTTTTTGATTGAAACTAATCTACCGCGCTTAAACTAAAAAATACTCCATCGCATTTACGTGTTTGCGAAAATAAATACGCTGGAAACATGTTTCAAGGATAAATAACTCTGAGAAAAAAATACGGATCTCTCCTCGGTAGGTTCTATGAAGCGCACCCCGGATTTACAGCAGGCCTAGTACTTTTACGAGCGCGCTAGAGGCGGTAATTTTTGTTCTAAAATCCTGCGACACCAAGCACGTGTTGTAGACAGGTGTGCTTATGGATGGCAAAAGTATAAGACAACTCAATCCTTGCGGAACCCAGGTAAGCCATACAAGATAACTTCAGTGGCGGTAGGGCGCTTCTACAAGTTATTGTAAAATTTTCTTGTAACACAGCACAAATCATTGCGATAAATGACTGAAGTTAAAGTATTCCTCAGCGCTATAGCGATATCCGCTGTTAAAGGACTCCGCAAAGACCGTCAGACAATCACTGAGTATGGAAAATAATTGATAAATTCACTAAGAAAAAGGGTGTATAATAATAGTGGAAAAGCTCTGGAAAGGAAATTATCTCCCAAGGGAAGCGCGCAAAAAAAAAAAAAAAAATGCTAGCCAGTGGCGGACTCGAACCGCCGTCCTCACGGATTTCTTCACCTAGGCAAATGCCAGGTGAGCACAAGTCCTCTATCGGTGATTGGAGTCAGCTATAGTCTCGATTTGTCTCTCCTAGTGGGTCAACCTTTGCCCGTTTGTATCTCACGCTCTATTATTGCATTGTTGCCGAAGCTCCTGTACCTCTTCCCTCTGGTCTTTGACCTTGTACATCCCACTTTGAGAAATCACCAGACTGTGTGCTCTTCACGAAGATCCGTACGTTCTCACCTGCTGAACTAACTGGCCGTTGTTGCATATCAATCACGATGATGACAGGAAAATAGATATATAAGGAGGATATAAAGAGGCTGGATGCCCAAGATTGGGAACTTGAAAAGGCTGAACGGGTAGCTGCAGCTCGTAAACGCCTATCAGCGCACGCGGTTAACGCTTGATCGCAGCCTTGCAAAATCAAACATTAAAACTAGCGAATCAAGACTGGGAATTCGAGTGGAGTCTGCAGAGTAATGCAAAGAACAAACAATCGGAAAAAGGAGTCAAAACCCGAGGTTATATTTGCCACATGATCATTTCAGAATTGAGGACTTACACACGCGTTGGGGTTCCGGCGAGTCAATAGGATGGTCCTGGGTATCTAACTAGAAACCTTGTAACTCGTGGTGTGCCCTGCTAGCTACTAGTCCTGCCGTTATTTTGCGGATCCGGCATTCATTTTGTCTTTACAAGATAGTGCACAGGTAAAAAGAACGGTACGCTCCATATTGCTCCCATTGTTTGGGTGTGTGGATACGATTATGATATGTGCTCACACGTCTGGATTCGGACGCAATCAAGCGAAGTGTGTACTTTGGTTCGGGCCTAGAGTATCAGGTAATAAGTGGGTTCGTGGCAGGCACAAGGCTGGCGGGCGTGATTGTCAAATATACGAGCATCGGGGGGTTGCGAGTCATTCGGAATATGTACGAACAATCCAGCAATAGCAGTATCAGAGATATAGCCCCTCCGTATGAAAAACAATATCAAGTCCACGAATACTCAGGAATTCAGCGATACTGTTCATTTTACGTTCTGCTTTTCTGAGACGGATGAGGATGGCTTAAGCGATATACCAAAACTAAACCTGAGATTAAAACGTAAAAAAAAAAAAAAAAAACCAAAATTGGCCAGCGATGGAATCGAACCACCATATCACAATGACTCTACACCTTTAAGGAAGCTGGGCCCACCACAGGGGTGAATATTTACAACGAACTTTATTTTATTTTATTTTTTTTTTTTTTTTTCGTTTTTTGGTGTAGAGGCATGGTGTAAAGTCAGAATATGTACAGTTTCGTGTAATGCCTGAGGTGGAGGTTCCTTGCAGGTATATAGGGGTTGTGTACTCTAACAACTGAGCTAACTGGCCTGATTGTTTTGTTGAAAAATCCAGGATGGAAAAGGGTACATAAGGCGTGTGAAGTATCCATTGCGCTGCCTATCGCGCGGGCCAGATAGATGTCGAGGACGACGAGATAAACTGTATTGACGGAACGGAAGGTACTTGTCGATAATGAAAGTCTGACAAATCTGCATTGGCTTCACGGGACTTTAGAGCCCTTATCTCGCATCTAGTCTACTATAGCATGGCAAGGTTATGGAGCCTGAACCCAAAGCTCAACCTGCTTGCGGTAGATATCGGACTTACGCTTGCGAACCGTCTACTCCTGGGTTACCGTTATCTATGAGCTTCGCTTTGTCGATAGCTGACTTGATTAAGAGGTTGTGGTGGAACATGGCTGTTGGAGCTGGGACATATCCTCTTTGATTTTTTAGGGATGTTCTGACAATATTTCATGAATCTTCTATCACGCCTAGATGCGAAACCATCATTCCGTCATGTGCTTGGCTTCTGTGAGTCTCTAGCAACAAGTGCTCCAACTTCATCGAGAGAATCCTGGTGCCAAACCAACCGTTTCGGAAACGAAACACTTAACGAAACATATTGAACCACGCGTTGCCGATATTATATGCCACAAAATCGTTTCTCGTGCCTACAAAAGCCGTACCCGCTGTCCAACTCGCCGCCCGGGCCCCAACACAATGGGGAAACAGGGTCTTGTACATCATTCTAGAACCGTAGGCCCCGCCGCCCGGACACCCATTTCTGGCGGCGAGGTTGTATAGGACGGTTGTTTGCTGTGTCGACGACCGGGACCCGCGGTCTGCCGATTTTCAGGTTAGTATCAAAACCGTCCGCGGCAACAGCGTCAGAAGCGCCTCTGGACCAGATTGCCCGAATAGATCACGCCGTTGCCCACAGGGTACACATAAGCCCGGGCCAAGTGCGAAGATATCGCAGGTATATGCGTATTGGCATTTCTCATAGAGAACAAAGTCTTTTTAGGCCTTGCAACGCTAACATCATGCAATTCTACTAAGCTCTCTTTCTCTCTATCTTTTTCGGTTTCCTTTAAGGAAAGTAAAAGCGTGTATGTAATAAGCGCGTCTCCAACGAAGCAAGCATTAATATACAAATAAGCACGGGTGGCTAGCTGGTATTCCAGGGTCACTTGAAGGATCTATAAATTAATTTCTCTCTATAAGACTGTACGATTACGGTACTGCTCGCTGATGTTACCGTAGGTTTAGTTACAAACGCGAAAGACGTTACTATCGGGCTCCTGGAACGTTCCTCGTCCGAAGTCCTAGCATTCAACAATTTGATTTCGCCCTGATTATGTTTAATGCCGAAGTAACCACCTCGATAGTGGAAGATGTAACTGAACCGCCTAAACCATGGTACCCTGTATTGTAGGAAAAGTCATAGTTTGCGGTACTCACAAGCTCGCTGTCGGTCTCCCACAGATTAGGATTCCCCCCACTCGAGACGACAGTGTAGTTGTAAGTTCCAATAGCGTCGACATCTATCCGCATCTTTTGTCCCGACTGAATCGAAGGGAAGCTCTGGCCGCCCCTTGGATCGGCCATCGTTGAACCCAACATGTGACTGTGCGCTATACCATTGGTCGTGTCGATGTACACAGAGGAAAGATACGTGCCGGGTATGAATCCTCGTTTAGTACACTCGCCACCTGCGACGGAAATACACTCTTCCGGCCACTGCCAGTTATAAATTCCGGGGCATGATGCGACGCGCCCGCTGGCTAATGTCTACAGCTTTAATCCGCCGCTGTTAATCTGCGTAAGGCCAATAGCAATGCCAAAATAATCGACGAGGAACCCCTGGCAAATGGGGGTTTTATCTAGAGCATTAGCGGTAGCTCGGGAGGCATGGTCATAATACACAGTCTCGCCGTCGACTGCTAAGAAACAGAAAAGGGTTCGCATCGCTGAACCCGTGGGCCCGACCGAATCCAATTCCTAACCTGGTGTCGAGCTTTGTGTTGGTCAGCTCAGTCCCGCCACCAGGGCACGTCCCATCGTCCTCAGTTATATCGTAGTCCGGACAACTTATAAGCTGATCGGCGACTAGAACGTAAACGTCGCTCTTGAGGTTATAAACGGTAGAAGTCGCGTCGGCACTACCGAAAGCTATCGTAGCCGGTATCCACACACCTCTGCAGATAATACCGTAATATGCGAGACAGATGTAACCGGGCGTTTTGTTTTCTTCTGCGCTGATATCGTTCCCGGCATCCGTATAGGTCGTGATATCTATCGCGAGTCCGGAGAAAGTAGAGTTCACAGAAAGTATCCACTTTTAAGTTGATGTACGGACACGAGGGCATCGGACTGCTACTAATGCCATCTGGGAACTGAAAAGCAGCTCTGTAGGAGTCTGGAAAGGTTCATAGGTTGAGGCAATTGGAACAGTCGGCTGCCCGCTCGTTAACTACTAAAGGGTTCGCAAGAACACCTGGAGCAACTGTATGCCAAAGAAAAGAGAGGCTACTGGGAGGGTCTGACTCAAATGGGAAGTACATATTATGAGAAACGTTTGCCTCGCCTCCCTGACTAGTATTTTATCTTTGACTCTGTGCCACTTATTGGCGAGCTTCAACTGGTAGTATAAGGCAGTTACAAAAAAAAAAAAAAAAAAAAAACGGAGTGATAACGTAGTAGACCTATCGCTACCGTGGAGGTATCCATATATATAATATCATTGAGGGTTGGCACATTTTGCAGGCAAAAGACGCTAGATTTATGGAAATTTACTGGTATTTATATTTTAGAGGATGAAGAAGCCATGAAGAAAACGCTATTAGGATTTCACCGAATTGCTTAGTGCCTTTTGAGTGGATTAGAAACATGGGTTGGATAATTAAATGTTCTACAAACAGCGAAAGTTTCTAGGATTATCCAAGTCCGAGTGAGCATCGCATCGAGACCTCCTAAAAGAACAATGTGGAACGGCCGAGACGATACTCTGCATTCAACCAGTGAACGAGTTCTGAGTGCTTTGGCATTCTCGCCTTTTCTTTTTGTTACCGCACACGAGAGATTTCAAGTGCAAGAAGCCACCGGCTTCCCACGCCATAAAGGAAAAAAAAAAAACGATAAATAAAAGGCATTGTGCAAGGCTTCATAACTCAAACGACTTTATTACTACAAAGTAGCCGTATCATCAGTTCTCCGAGGTCTAAAGGCTTATCTGGAGCTTATATTCTCTACGTAGAAACAAACGAGACCCAGTAAATTGATTATATGGACGAAAAGCACCTCTTTACAAGAAAATCTCCTACTGCACGCTCACTGAACTAAATCTCCGCCACAAAGATTCGTCTGCTGTTTCTGAGTCATAAAAGCCCAAGCGTAGCCATTCTTCGCTCTGTCACTATAGCCGTGTTAATTATTTCCTTACATTGATCCTGAGGTGGATGCAGGATCCACCGACTCAACGATATCTCATGCAGGGTGATTCATGATTTGAAAGAAACCAGATGAGATGACAGATGATCAACGAATTAGGTACTTTCGCACTGGATACGAGATCCAAATAGCTATAGTATTCTTTGGCAAAGGGTGTTTTAAGTCGTTGGTCACCTTCAACGGAAATTTGGTTCCTCCTTGCATAATGTACCGGCCGATAAACTTGATGAAGAGCTCAGGGTTGCAACAAAGCTATAAAATGCCATTACACCCTCGAATCCTCTTTCCTAAACCAAGTCATGAAATTTTCAGTAGGAAATACAATCAATCACATGAAAAGACATTCAATTCGTAATATTTGTATTCGGGAACTCTTTAAACAATATAACACTCCTACAAACACTTCCGTTGATACACCTAAAGTAATATTAGAGCACGATAACTCGGAAGACGGCGATTCAGACTCGGACTTTGATAAAGAGCCGATTGTCAATTTTGACAAAGGGAAGGGAAGGATATCGGTGTTATACCGGGAAGCTTCCAGATGAGATTATTATCCAGGTATCTATATATAACTCATAAAATTGGGAGCTAAAAGCATTGCGTCCAACTAGAAGCACCGCCTCGATTATCACGGTCTTCGAATAGCCCGTATACTGCACGCTCTTATCAAAATATCCTAAACCTTTCCATCTTATTCTTCCTAACACCGCGAAACATGTCACAAGACAACTACTATCACCAATTCTCTAACCACCTTATTGCCTCACAGATAGTCTCCCACCTCCCCACAGAAACGCCTCAGGACCTCCGCTTCCTCAAGCAGCTCAGCCTCATATCTCCCACTTTCCGAACGGCATCGCAATCACTCCTCTTCCGCCATATAACGACACGTCCCTTCGCCTCTTTACTCGCGCAGGTCGCATTTCTTTCGTCGGGTAGCCATATCGCGCTCCGTATACGTGTCCTCAGCATCTGTCCGCGGAGTATAATCCCCACGGTCGCCACCGACGACGGAGTATACGAATGGCAGCAGAACAGAGACGTACGTACTTGGACCCTACGGCAGCAAGGTGCCGTGCTATATAAGCTTGTTCACGCGTGTAGAGATGTACTTGAGGAAGTAAGGCTGTTGTACTGCGGCGAGGATAACTATGGGTATAATTCCACATTCGCTCAGCAGGCGTTGCTACGTGCTGTTTGGGCGTGCTGGGACGCGTGAAACTGCGGAGGTTGAAGAAAGTAGTGCTGTTTAAAGGAGATATGGAGGTCCTCGATAAGATGGTAGATTACGAGGAGAGGGAGTGGATGTGGTCTTTCAGCGCTATTGAGGGCAACTTACGGTTGAAGACGAGGAATACGTCGATTACGGAAGCAACAAGATGGAAGTAAAGGAGAAGGTGAAACTGAGAGAAGTATACTTCAAGAAGGATATCTTACGCGATAATCTCTCGCGGGTAGTCGATGTCGACTGCGTAAGTTGGTACCGACCACCGAGAGAACTATCCTATGCGAAGAAGATGTACATGAGGTACGAAGTTGTATCACGAAGAGATCTGCTGCAGGCAAGACCGAACGGTAGCTTTCGACCGGGATACGCACACCTTAACATTACACCAGAGTCCACCGTCCGCACGCCTTTATTGATATTCAGTCGTTCTCCGTTAGCGTTAACAAGTTTGCAAATATTCAACTCATCGTTCGAACAAGAACTCTCCGAGTTCTTCTCCGATCCGGCACTAGTTACCATCTACGCAGCTTAGAGTTAAAGAGACTGAAATTAGACTGCGGAAATACGAGGGTTTTTGATCAAGCGACGAAAGGATGTCTATGGCAGGATGTGTTTAAGAATATATTGGGCTATGCAGGAAGGCTGATGGAGTTTAAGGTGGATTTATTGACGTATCAGTGGCTGACGAGGTTTGAGCCGCTAGCCGCGCTGAGTACCTGGGAGGGAGAGGGTTGGGATGATGATGTGACTAGCTTAAGAGCGTTGTGGGGAAAGGTACAAGAGAGAAGGTTAAAGGAGGGAATAGAGGATTTGGAGGAGTTAGGTGAGCTCGTTAGGGTGAAACAACCTAGAAGCTAATCATGATTCCTTTAGGGTTTGTACTTTTTTATATCAGTTTGTTTCTTGTATGGAGGTCGCGCACTCGTTTTTGCAGTTATTACCTTGATGTTAGTTTTTAACGAAAGCCTATGTTTAAGAAAGTGGCAAATTATACTTCTGATAAACCGCATGCTCCAAGCCTCACGCTGCTGAGTTATGAGTTGGCTTTGTGAAACACGTGCTCTCTCTCGTTTGATAGACTTTTCCTCAGATGGCACGAGTTTTCATGCTTGTTTGCTTCCTTCTCCTTTACTCCTAGCCGATTTAGACCTCCAACCACTTAAGTAGCTATTTTATCCCAATGCATACAACTCAAATCATTATTAGACCGGTTAGTTCAGTGGTTTAGAACGCACAACCCATACAGGAAGTGGGCTTAGATGGTATGCGGATGGGGATGCCTGTTGGCTCCCGGCTGCAACCAAGAGTAGTTAGGGTTGCTACCTGCCCCAGGCACCCGGCTGGAGGTGACGTTGTGAGACGGCGGTTCGATTCCGCTATCGGTCAATTTCTTTTATTATTTCTTTTTTTTTTTTTTTTAAACAGTACAGGTTTGTACTCAATACGATCTCGACCGTCCAAATGCATCATCGACTTATCCCATTTCCTCCGCATTCGTGACGCCTTATATAAGCACCTCTCTAGATGTTTCACTAACGAATCACAAAGACTCGATTCTATATCTCAATGGGGAGACATACGAGTTTGCAAGAAGATCTGCTGAAATAATAATGCAAGACTTCTGTTCGTCAAACGTACCTCGATTCGGCCATTGGATTCGTTTCAAATCATTCGAGAAAAGTTGGCCCGGACAAAGGATTGGCTCCTGGTTCTTGACGGCCTTACAGATTGCAGCATTTTCAAACAGTTACGATCCGAACGATTCAATGGTGATGTCCTCATTTCTACAACCAATGCTCGGCTGAGCGATGAGATTGGATGCCTTGGTGTTATTCCGTCAGAAATCAAAGTTCCTTCGATAAAACATTCTGCAGAAAGCCTAGTTGCTAAGCTTTTTATACCAGCAGAACTAGAAGATGCGGTCTATGACATCGCAGAACACTTAATGTGCCATCCTTCTGCCCTTAAAGTGGTAGTCAACTGCGCTGTAGGGAGTGGGGTCCTCTAGCGATTTCTTCAGCAAACTACGAGACACGATAGGTTTGTGTAGCTGATGACCTCAAAGAAGGGAATCACAATTCTTTGCTCTGATCTGGCTGGAATACTACAAGGCATTATCTACGCTTCCGCAAGCACTCCCGGATTTAATAATCTACTTAAAACCTCAAGGGCTTCCGATCATTTTAATCGAGATGGGGTTAAAAAAGAATATATCAACTTCGAGACACCATCTTATATGGAACGTAAAGGGAGAATTCGGAAGACGAGAAAGGTGAAAAATATCTCGGCGAGATTCCAGGCGAGAAATCCAATCGGACCGACGAAACGGCTAGCAGGTTTAATCTCCTAAACATTGAAACCGTGAACCAAGGGATACGACTTCTATTATCTCATGGTTTAATTGACTTGGAATCGAGCACGAAAGAGAAATACGGTTTCGTATGTTCGCCGCTGTGGGAATACGTCAGTGGGGCGTGGGGCGATAAGGGCGTCAATTTCCTAACTAGTTTAGAAGCCGGCCAATCAAGGGCTCTGGTAGCCTCGACATCGTCAAGGCAGGCAATAGAAAGCGCGATATATGGCAGAATATTTGCGTACGTGAAAGTTCACTCAGCCTGCAGATTTTGCTTTTCATGGCTGGCGTCATTCACGAGCCCGAAAGCGACGAGGTTTCAAAACTAGCGCCAGTAATAACAGTAACTACATGCGTAAGCGGCCGCGTGACATCTGGTCCCGTAGATTTCGATGAGCTTCAGCGGGTCCTGGCATCGAAACAACACAAGATCTCCTTGATCGATATTCGGTTCGTTGCTGAGCGTATGGCCATGCCCGCAGAAAGTGACGGCAGCTGTTGGCAAACTTGATCGACTCCGGAACTATTATCTCTCTACCCTTCTTTAGCCGAAAGCCCGCCGGTGAAGGCCTTAGGCTTAGTTTCGACCTTATGATTAGCCTTGCTGCGGTAGAGAGGGTTGTCTTGCATGAAGGAGGGCTACTTCTCCTCGGCTATAAGGCAGCGCTCGTTCCAGTAAGGCGAATCCATCGTGGCTGCATACAATGGCATGTTATTATCCAAGATTCCCTGGTTTCTCGTGACGTAGCGGACAACATCGACCGCCTCCTAGAACCAGACATTGAACAACTGAAAGGCGAAGCTTACCTCGGCTGGTGTGAGGATGTATCCGTTGCCTTGGGGCTGGATGGCAAGAATCCGATTGCCAAACTGTCAAAGGGCCTCTCAGAGCTTGGTCGGTTTGGAACCTGACACAGGTTTCAGCAAGCCTAGGTATTACGACACCGCGCCAGTGAATGCAGGCGGATCTATACAGGCACAGTGGGCGAAAAGCAGCATCAAACCATGTTTTACAGTTTCCGGGGCTTTCTTAGAGCGTTTTGACAACTCTTGGCATTCTCACAGTATCGTTTACGACGAGAATCGAAAATCGCCTGGGTAGTGCTTCGGTTTTACCTTATACTCTACATGATCAGATGCTACTCGTACGCAACGACTACCAAGCCAAGAATTGCGTTTCAATACTAATCGCGAAGAAGGACAACACAAGGCCAGAACAAGCATCGTCACTGAAGCAACGCGGTGGAATAAAGAATATAGCCGTAGTATCGGGCTGTCACTCGAAATACCATTCGGGAATATTCATCTTGCCATCGAAGAGGCAGACAGGGAGTGTAGCACCGTACCGTAGCGAAGAATCTTGTGGGAATAGAGCTACTCGATATCGTTTCTCAAAAATCCGGCACCAAACCCAAGGTTATCAAGATGAACTCTGGCATAGAATGCTGCCATAAGTTGCCGCGGCAATGCGATATACTTGCATGCTCCGTGAAAGATCTCGAAGAAATGATGGGTACTGAGTTTGAGCGAGAAAAGGAGACCGTCATGGACTCAAAGGACTGGAGTTGGACAAGGGTCACGGATTTTTTTAAGCCTTGCACAGCAGCTGGCGCTGCCCAGGGAATGTTGGAAATCAAGGATGCAGGCTATCAAACGGAAGTGGTCTAAGAGCGATTTTAACCTGAAATGGATAGGGGCAAAGATAAACCGACATCCTGATAACCAGCTCTCCGTCATTCCAGAAATGGGCGTATGTTTGGGAATAAAAATAAGGGGATGGCAATCCCTCCACTCTCGCTTCTCAATTATTGCTTTCTATAGCGTTTGAGAATCTTCTATTATGACCGTTGCTACTATCGTGGTTGCCTTTTTACTACTACTGCTGCTACTACTCCTGCTGTTATCGCTGCTATTGCCGTTGATGCTTGTGAAATTGTATATTATTGATATTTGATAATGCTCTTTAGTAGTCGTTTACGCCGTTGTTGCTACCGTTGATGCCGTTAATACCGCTGATACTGTCGATGTTTAACTCACGCGTTGGCTCTGCAATTTAATGCTATTACTGTAATTTAAGGCTGCTGTACTTGGTACCCTCAATATGAGTATACAAACATGAATCTGTCGCTACTAGTATATTAACCACCTAAAAACTTGATAATACTAGTGACGATGCTATCGCAGTCGATCTTGGATTATCTTGGGGAGGGGACGGCAATTTGGTTCAAATCTTTGATCCTCTAAGTTTTAAATTCTTCGTTACATAACAATATCGCTCCCTATGTAGAATAGTATGGAAATAATATTTGTTATAGGTAGATATAGCTATTTCTCCTTCTTTCTCCTCCTCTCCACTCTCTGAGCTTAAGGCGAAGAAAAAAAAGGGGGGTATGGCCTCCTCAGAACTCTCAAATCGGAGAGAACAATGCAATTCCTAAGATTAGTAAAGACGCTCGCGCCTCCAACGGTCCCTGCTATGCGCACCTAATTAGAGGATTCCAATTTACTAACCAGTCTGCCTCGTAATATAGACCAGGCTCGTTCCTCAAATCGTCAAATACTAAATCAGCTAATGAGGCAACAATGAGAGCGCTGTTAGGGCCTCAAACTCGCCCGATCCGATTTGGCTGGTTGGCGAAGGAGAATCGCGAGACTATATAATAAAGTCGTTAATTTGATCCATGATGTGTTCCACTTTAGCGGCCAGCAATTTTAACAGATGAAAATCGCCCAAGCAAATTGAAGATACGTACCGGTATAACAAGCGTCCACAACGTCGACGGCCCAGATGGCGATGAAAATTTTCAAGATATGACGAGAAAAAAAAGTCACTAATATTAACGATAGATGAACCTCCCCGAGTGCGAAAATTCAACTCAATGACCGAAAGATATAATAATGACTCAATAAAACAACCAATCACGACAAAAATATTTTATCGATATTCGTGATCAATAGCTATATTCCTATAAGCGTATCACCAGGAAAAGCAAGCTTTGCGCATTGTCGTATACCTATCTTACCTGAAAGATCATGCAGATGCGACATACATATCCGGTTTGCGTCGTTATGCATTCTGCCTCTAACTCGCGTGCGGCAGCTCGCCTTTCAAACTGCAAGTTTGAGGTCTTTATATACAAGCCATCCGTCTAAACCACCCACTAGCAGCTCACTCAGGCTTTCAAAAAAATTTTTACCAATACCTCTTCCTATCCCAGGAAAAGGATTCTCTGGCCTTCGTAGCACCGATGTTCACCTTGGCATGTGGATTGATCACCGGTCTCTGATAATAGCCGAAAACGAACGCGAACAAACTACGAATTCACGGCATATAAGCAACGGTAACGCAAAGTGCAACCTCATATATTATTTTGTAGAAGAACTGGAAGGCTGTTTACCTATCCATCTCAACTGGCCATCCAGCCTTAAAGATTTAACATCAAGATGTGTGTATACGCGCATGGGCCTAAATTTCCCCCATTTGTATATGACATGATTTCCAATTCGGGGCTTTGGGGTCTAAGTAAAAAGCTGCCCCGTTGCGTTGGAGGCTTTTTCGTAAACGGTTGGAGTGTGTTTTTTTAAATGGTATATTTCCAATAGTCTATATAAATATACCGATAGCGACGATATCACGAAACAACCGCAAAAAAAAAAAAAAAAAGAAGAAAGAAAGAAAGAATTGAATCTACAAGAGTTGGGATTCCCACTTTGTCACAACAGTAGTACTAATCAACGATACGAGGCTTGTTTAGGCAGAGCGGACGGGATGCCAAATTTTCCTCGTTCTGTGCTCGTAGATGTCTGGTGCACCTGCGAAGCCGGTATATATGCTGTGGTTGAGGTTTTGGCAAGGGTGAAAATTTTTTTCCCTTTTTTTTTTTTTTTTTTTTTGGTTTTGAACTAGGAGCGATATTGGGCGCATTAACTAACCGAAGAGGTTTCTGGAGAGCTCTAACCGGGGAAGCCTAGCTTCTTCGCCAAATAGCGTTTATAAGATATCGACGATGGAGAGAGTGCAATTGATGTTCGCGGCTGCTAACACTCTATAAATCGTATGCTTCCAGAGCTAGTCTATGATGGTGTCTAAATACACCTTTCATATGGAGGGGGGAAAACAGTTGGACCGGAACTATTCTCCTCCTTCACGCCACTGTTCACGAAATCACCCTGGATGTGTCCTACCAATTGGCCGGGCACTCTCCGACAAAAGCCGGAGATTTCTCTTTGTAATTGCTTTTGCTAAAATGAGTGGAAAAAGATGTGATATTATCCATATAACACCGTATGCAAAATTGAATTTCCCCCGCGTCCCCCTCCTTCCGTCGCTAAAAAAAAAAATATCTCCCGTAACAGATATGAAAAGTTCTACCATTCATCAATAAAGACCATGTCCCCCTACCGCCTCTTCTTCCCCACCTTCCTCACCATACGGAACATCATCGATCCCAATCTTCTCATAACCCTCCTCCTCCTCCGTCGTCTCCCCCTCCGTACTAGCAATACTCTCAACGGCACTAATCCTCCCTTTTCCCCTCCCCGCTCTTTCCCTAACTGTCCCCGCACCGCCGAGATCCGGTCCGTACTCCCCTCCGTGCTCGACGCGCAGCATATCCTCAGCGCCTTCATCGTCCGTAACCGCGTGCGCGGCGCTAGCCCTACTCGAAGCCCTTTCGTCCATTGATAAACCACCCGTAGACTCCGCCATCCGTATTCCTCCATCATCACCTTCTTCTTCTCCCTCCTTACTGCCGCCCTCACCCGTATCAGAGAACATAACATCCCTATAATCCTCTCATCAAACCCCCTTCCCCCTATCCCCTCCCTCCCTTCCCCTTCCCTTCCCTGCCATCTCTTTCCCGCTCCGCTTCGCCTTCATACCCTCGTCGACCTCCCCCCTCTCCTTCGCGATCTCACGTAACCTAGCGGCGTCGGCTTCGACTTTGCGTACTTTGTCGAGTTCCGATACGAACCAGTTTATCCCCACCAGAGCCCGGCGCAGATGAGGGAGAGGATGTAGAAGTGGATGGACGACGTGTAGAAGGCGAGGGCGATTAGGGTTATTTGGAGGAGGAGGAAGGAGGCGTTTGTGGAGGAGGAGGGCGGGGGGTGCGCCGGCGACGAAGATCGATTCGAAGAGGTCGGAGATGAAGGATGCCATTTGTTTTGCTTATTTGGGGTGAAGAAGGTGGGGTGTGATTGTTGTTGTAGGATGGGCGTGCTTGGATGATGTTGTACGGGTGTTGTATGCTGTGCGAGGTGGGGGGGTGATAGTTTATCGTGGGGAGTTCTCTGAGGTTTTTTCGTATGACGGCCGTAATGCGGGAGAATCTGAAAAAAACCGGGTTAGCAATCGCTCTGTGAGAATGAAAAGAGTAGCAAAGAGCAAGCCGTACTGTACTAGCAATGAGTATCGTCAGATTCGTAAGCTAGAGGAAAGCTTGGAGAAAAGCTCGTCTCGTGAAAAAAAAAAAAAAGCTTGGTTGTATTCTGCTATTTGTTCTCGGAAGCAGAAGGCGGGGAAAATCGGGAAACATGTAACCAATGCCGAGGGAATTACTCTATCGCGACGAAAGCTGAACAAGCTTGGAGAACGTGATATCGTGAGGAGACGGAGGAGGCCTTTATATAGCGACGAGGGCTGTGAACTAGGATGGTGATGATGGCGATGTTGGTGAGTTGTCCTTTGCAGGAAAGAAGACACGGTTGAAGTGGGTGGTGGAGTAGTGGAGTCGTGGTGGGGGTGGGGGGTGTTTGTTTGATGTCCAGAAGCCCTCCGCAAAGGTTGCTTTCTAGGAGCTTTGCTTCTCCTTTTGACAAGCAAAGCAGGAAGCAAAGCAGCTGAAAAGGGTTTGCTTTTTGTTCGGGAGAGCTTGCGGGGAAAGAAACACTGGAGCAGTTTCTTGGCAGATAAAAGCTCCGATAGAGAGCTTCTCCCGCGTTAAAGCCACAGCAACTTATGACTCAGCAATTTCTACCGTTAAGGCCACACTTACGCCACAACCTTTAAATTTTTTTTTTTTTTTTTTTTTTTTTTTTTTTTCTTTCTTCAAACACGAACGCCAGCCAACAACCAAAACCTCCAAACTTTTTTGACCATCAGCATCACCGCGCGAACAAAGTCAAACAAACAACAACAACACAACCGCCTCGTCCCTTTTCTCTTATTCGCGCGACGAAGGACGGAAGAACACTACATACACTACATTCTCCTCTATACATCCGATAAAAAAACGCGAATCGAGTTAATTAATTTAGTAAAAAAAGAAAGAATCGCAAAAAGGCCCGCCAAAATGAAGTTGGTCAGGTAACGTCGACCGATATCCTCAAAAGCTCTTCCTCCCTCCCTCCCCTTTTCCTCCCCTCCACGTCCCGTACTATCCTCCCCAGCTACCCCTCTCCCTCCACCTACTGACGAACCTCGCCCTCATCCTCTGTGCTCGTCTGCGACTGCATTAGGTTCCTAATGAAATGCGCCAACGAAACCGTAACCGTCGAGCTCAAAAACGGCACCATAGTCCACGGCACCATAACCACCGTCACTCCGACCATGAACACCTCCCTCCGCACCGTCCGCATGACCGTCAAGAACCGCGACCCCATATCGCTCGACACGATCAACATCAGGGTAGCACGATCCGCTACGTTATTTTGCCGGACAGCTTGCCGCTGGACTCGCTGCTGGTCGACGACACGGTTAAGGCGAAGAATAAGGCGAGGAAGGAAGGTGATAAGGATAAGGGCGGTAGGGGGGTGGTGGTGGTGGTGGGAGGGAGGGGGATGGGAGAGGTGGGGGTAGGGACGGGGGAGGGGTGGTGATAGGAGGGGGAGGGGGAGGGGGTTTTAGAGCGCTCTTCTTCGGGGGATCGGTGATGGGGATGTTAAGATTGGTTGGGGAATATCTACCGGTTATATCAAAATAAAAATGCGGAAGGCTAAGAAAGGATGATGGAATAATACGGAGAGATTTCTATCCTCGTGCCTTTAATATAGGCAAGCTTCCTTTTTCTTACCCAAAAACTACAAACAAACTTGTACTTCTACTTTCTACGAACATGCAACGTTTTTACTATTATTGATATTCTTACTTCCTTCACATATTTTCTGGTAGTTCCGGGATAAACTGGTGCCGGTGTCCTTTTTTTTTTTTTTTTTTTTCAAAAAATTCAAAAAAAAATCCTTCCACATATGAATATCCAGTAGAAACTTTTTCTCTTTTCGCGGAAAAGCGTAATTGTACAATTCTACGAGTACATGACCTTAACCATCCAACAGTAAATGTCCGCCATGCTACTTCCTCAAGCAACTCTCTTTACCGCCTCCTCCCGCCCCGCTCTGCGCCTGCCCTTCCTCCCCCGTCATCATAACCACACCACCCCCCTCTCCAACACCCAACTCCTCCAACTCCTCCTCCCTAGCCCTAACTTCCTCCCTCGCCTCCCACCACCTGCTCTCCGCCTTCTCGAACGCCGCCGTGCGCACCTCCTTAACGCTCATATTGACCGCGCCCCCATCCTCTGCGACCAGCGCCTGAAACACGGCCGAAGTACGTAACCCGAACTCCCTTAGACTTTCAAACGGGTGCGGCATCGGTAGCGTCGACACCGGTTCCGCGTCTGGTTCTGTAATAGGTGTTTCTGGCTCCGTTACCGTTGGAGATAGTGGTGTCGTAGCAGTGTCGGCTTTTTGTTTCCGTTTCGACGGCGTGAATTTCTTCTCTTCGATTTCCTCTTCTCCGCTTTCATCGCTATCGTCTTCATCATCCTCGTCTTCGTCTTCGTCGTCTTCGTCCTCGCTTTCTTCAAGCTCACCGGCAACGACGGGATCGCGCTTGAAGATCGTAGTGCAACCGTCGAGCTTTTCCAGGTTTACTTTGTACATCTCGTCGAACGTAATCTCGACGTCCCCCTTCTCCGCCGTTCCGCCGTACATATACAGCACATCACTCTGCACCGCCAGCGACGTATTAAACCTCGCGGCCGGTAACGTCAGACTGACCTCCTCCATCTTCGCCACCTCCACTTTTCTAGCTTCCTCCTTCTCCTTCTCAATCTGTTCTAACGTCTCCTTCGCCTCCCATCTTTTTCTAGCAGCGCGAGGTTTTTCAATAATTCTAACTCGTCCGCTTTCGCTCTATCCCTTTTACTCATCGCGGGCGCGGTGGCGGTATTACCCCCTTGCGGGGTTTACGCAGCTTGACTTCGTAGAAGCGGTTAGGGACGATTCCCCACACGTGCATGGTGTCGAAGAATTGGGAGTCGAGCTTTTCCTCGGAGGTTTCCTCGTCGAATACGCCGCCGTACATCACGCCGCGGCCGCGGTGGTGCGCCATCGTCACGCCGACGCGGGTAGGGGTGGGGATGTTACCGGCTTTTTTTCGGCGCTCCCAGCGGGCGAGTGGTACGTCTTTGCCTCCGCTTCCTCCTTTGGTAGTTTTACCCTCCTTCTTCGCACTACCTTCCTTGGCCGCGGTAGCAGTAGTCTCCGGTTGTCCGATCTTCAACAACCAAGTATCAACATGTACCATCGGAACATCCTTGACTCTACTCCCCCTCCTCCTCCCTTCTTTTTACTCTGATTATCCTTCGCCGTAGTTTTAACTCTACTATACCCGCCAATATCACAGCGCCAGCCTCATGCGGCAAAAAAGAAAAACTAGAGCGGGACGGCGGGTATGGTATATGCGATGCGGTGGGAAGGGGGATGTTATGCCACGTGTGGGAGGATACGTCGAAGAGGTATAGGTCGTTTAGGTATTTCGTCGTTGTTGGGGATGTCGCTTGGAAGCCGCCGAAGAGGAGGATGTAGTTCTTGTGGTAGGTCATGCGGTGGCCGCTGCGGCCTCTGGGTGGGTTAGCAACAAAAACAACAATCTATCTACTTTCAAAACCCCTCCCCCGAACAGAAAGGGGTTTTTTTTTTTTTGAAGAGGGATAGAGAGATTCTCACCACTAGGACTCCCCCTGACGTCAATTCTCTCCCACTCCGCTTCTCCGTATCAAGCCTCCAAAAATCCGCGTAGTGGTAAAAAACCCCTTGCTTCGGACTGCTGAACTCCCCCCCGAACAGCCAGAGCTCACCTTTTCCCTGTCCGCCACACGTAATAGCCGCGCCGCTCCGCGGCATCGGACTATTCCCGCTCGTTATCTCCCTCCACTCGTTTCTCTCCGTATGGTATACATACAGATCATTGTAGAACTTTACCGTCGGTGGATTACCACTGTACAACTCGCCGCCGTACAAAACAGCTCCTTTGGATTGGAGGGGTTGGCGACGAGGAGGGCGTTTGAGCGCGGCGGTGGTGGGTGGGGGAAGGGGGGGATTCGTGGACGGCCATGTGGAGGGCTTGCTTGGCGGCGTACTCTTCGAGGATGGCGTCGATGTCTTGGTCGTCGGAGTCGGAGTCGGCGGTGGTGTCTTTTTTGGCGGTTTTCTTTGCGGATTTTTTGGAGGCCTTTTTCGGCTTTTGCGGCCTTGAGAGCTGCTTTGGATTTTTTGTCCTTTTTGGCCATGGTTGGTGATGTTGAAAGTTGGTAGTGATGAGGGTCTGGTGGTTTTAGTGTGAAAAAGTTGGAGATTGACAATTTGGAGGAGCTTTTTATTTGTGTGGGGTGAAAGAGCTTTGAGCTTGGAAAAAAAAAAAAAAAAAAAAAAAGAGTATTAACCTAAAGTGGAATATGCACGTGTTGCACTACCTTATCAAAGATGAGATTCAAAGTCGGCCGTCATGGCTCAATTCTCGAATCTCGATACGACGTCACCAAATCCGACGCGACGCACGCTGAAAGCGCTCAGAGGTAGTATTCTATGGTACACCATATATAATACTAGATAATCATCCTTTTCTTTCTCGAGCCGGCCCCTGACCATCCTGCCCAAGGGTACCGAGTATTTACAGACCATTGTGTTTTCCGTTCAACACTTTTTCCGACGATATTTTCTTTAACTGTAAGGTAGTAGGGAATTAAACGTTGGCAGTTAGATCGCGCAAAGTACGCTTCGCCAGATGAGCCAGGCCAAAGCGCTTGCGTGGCTCCGTGTTTCGGGATGTGAAGCGATAAAGTAGTTACCTCTGTATTCATTACTATTCAAATACCCGCAAAGGAAACCTCGATCATATCAGCCAAAACCTGAATGAAGCTATCGTCCTCATATTATTATCGATGCATTAGTAAAGGTACAGATACAACCTTCAAGGCTCTGGGGAAGTATAGAAAGGGGAAAATTGAAACCAGACGAAGCATGCTTAGAGTCAAAACAGTACGCGTGGAATTAAGAGAATGATCCTTCCACCATTCCCCGCCGAAATATAAATAAAAAAAGGCGCAATAATAAAATAAAAATAGCCCTTTAAAATCCAGCCCACCCTATATACCACTTTCTCACTCCACCTAACGGTTCAATTGACCAATCCACCAGATGTCGTACGCTGTAACTGAACAATCAGTGGAAAACCCCGGACCAATATACAACGACACTACCATATACCAAACTCATATTTTTTTAAAAAAAGTTAGCTGGGTCTTTCTCTAGCTTATAATATTAATAGCCAGACACCTTGAGCTCGCAGCATCAGACGGTTCTATACACAGCTTCTAATAGTCATTCAAATTCTTTCTTATTTTTCACGCTTTGGCAATCTAGGCGGTGAAGGAGCGGAAAAAATAGTACCTGATCGGTTTGCGCTTTATAGCTTTATGGCGAAGCTTACTATGTCGCGTAGTGTAGTTGGATATCTTAGAAGTTAAGAGGGTATTGGGGGTGGGATCTGGAAATTTGTAAACTTTTGTAATATGGTGTTCGTAAGAAAGAGACCCATTTTGGAAATTATGTATATGTCTTAGATATAGTATTATTATTGTCGTTACAGACAACCCCCGTCTCTTATAGTCCCGTTAGCCGCTCCTACTACTTATTTTATTATTTAGTAGATTAGCGGAGCCGAGCAAATGAGACTAATCTCTTCCCCCCTTCTCTAACCTAAGGGACGCCTGTATTGCGCGATCAGGATTCCTTGACTTGGTTTATATTTTAAGTACCCAACGCGCTAAACAGTAGAACACGCGTCCGCGTTATACAGGCTTATTACCGCTCTTCGGCAATAGCAAAAACTTATATTAATACATACTTATTTATGTGAAGAGTAGATTCAATTTTTTATAAAGAAGGGGAATAGAAGGGGAAACTGAGGCAGGGGTAATTATAGTCGTATGCGAGGCAGATTATTGACGTTGAAACACTATGAATGTAAGTGTTTTTAGAAATTCGAATGTTATTATCAATATTTAGTAGAAGGGGGGGAGAATAACGGCAGACCTAGTTAAGTATATATTATAAACTGCCTCGTGTCGTTCGGAAAAAAAAAAAAAAAAGCGGTTCTCCGAAGGATCTAAATTTGATAATACAAGATCTATAATTCTGGATAAAAACAAAAAGAAAACCCTCGAGGCTGGCTCAAATTCTCGGTATTGCCACCTTCCGAGCTTGAGACCAGGGTATCGCGGCGGGTGATTTTCAGGCTCTTACCATACCATTACCGTCTTTTTCCCGCGGGCGCTTATGTCACCGCGTTAAACAATGTTCGCACTCGGAGAATAAAAGCCCCAGCGCTTACTCATGGGGCGTCGGCGAATCGCGAAAGGGAAAAGACGCAATACAATGCCTGAGTGGTGCTTTTTTTGGCCCGCTATGGTTCTCAATAATCCTCTTTAATATTAGGGAAAACATGGAAAAAAAAATTGGAATAAAACACTGGTTGACGATGATTTTGATCACCATGAAAAACCTGTAGGCTGCTGCTAAGCTAAGATTACGCAAGTTGCTTTAATGTAGAGGCTCTGCCAGAAGCTATATAGGACGTCGTCAACTGCCATTCCCGCCTTCGGTAAATCAACAAGCAAATTTGAAATCTGCGGCAGTTCCTCTCAACGACTTCCAGAGGTTCCAAACTCCCTTAATTCTATCCAATTTCCGTATCTTTTTCTGTCCGTGATATCAAATCGCATCCATGCTCAAAAGCTCTTGGAAACATTCCTACTAGTCGTCATGTCCTACCGAGTATTTCGCGTCGAAACCAAGCTGGGAGACCTGGTCGACCCCGACATACCCCGTCCCGCCTACCACCAAGCCCTCTTCGTCGAAACCCAAAAGCGACGGATCCGGCTACACCAACCACGTCACAGGCGTCGTAACCTCGAGCGCCGGAATGACATACGAAACGAAACCTTCCGAGGATCCCTCGCAGTCCGAAACCTTCCACGAGAATACCACTCGGAACCGTCGCCGCGGCTGATTACCCAATAAATTCGACGACGCGTTGAAGTGGTGTCCTCTTCAACATAAGCAGAATGAGTATAATCCAAAACAAATAATACCGAGCAGTTCAAGTCAGTGGGTGGGGTTATTAGTTTTATGGGGAGGGGGAGGCGGGACCGCAGATGTATAGGTGCAAGCAGTGGACTTTGAACACTGCTATACGGCGTTAAGGGATTCGAACGTTCTTCAGACTATTTAGTAGCTTCACGACCTGGACAAAATCTTGAAATAAGATCCTCATTTGATCCCTTTTCCAATCTTCTAGGGAATGGGGGTTTCCTCTTGTTTTCTTTTTACCCATCCACTGATTTAGTTTTATACGCTCTTGTAGGTATCTCATATACAAGTACAGAGTGGTGCGAGAGTATATTAATAATAATACCACTGGCTTTACTAACAAGTTAATATATAAGCACTCAGTACTCTCTGTTTTGAAACATTTGATTGTAGGCGACGTATATTTCTAATTAACGCTGCAAACGCGCGTAGGCGACTTCATCTGAACCCATATCCTCTCTCTATCCCGTATATTCATAGCCAAAGGTCTCTGTATAATATTTGCACCATTGCCGCCTCGGGCGCCCACGCGTCGACAATCCTTGAGACCTTGCTCGGCCAGTCATCCTCCCAAGAGAACCCGAAAAAAGAGGCAACGTACTCCCAGTATACCGGGTACCAACCCGGCGCCTTCCAGTCGACAACATACACCTCATAGCCCTTGCCGCTGACCGCCGGGACCTCCCTAACGAGAATATTCTTTCGTTGCAAGTCAGAGTGCGTAAACACAGATTTCCGGTCTGTCTTCGCGAGGTGCTGCAGAAATGGTCGCGGTAGAATTCAGCTCGGACCGCTGGGAGGCGTTATCCTTGTCCTTGGCACTCTCCACCGACTTTGCTGTTGGTCTAGAAATTAGGTCCGTTCGCTTTTAAAAGGTCCGCCGGATACGTGAGGTGGATATTCCGGCCACCACCATAGATGGTAAGGCACGTTCCCCTCGAAAATATCCCAAATATCCGGCGATGGTATCGCGCGGAGCTTGTCAAATAAAACGCGGAGCTTGGCAATACGACCCTCTTATCCTCTTCGGCGAGTTTTGGCCAGAGGGAGTCCGGCGGTACACCGGGAAGGTGCTCCATCACATTATATAACATCCCGTCGTCCTCCTGCCACATTGCATACAGCTTGGGGGCCGGCATCAGTGGATCTACCTCCTCCAGGAACAAAAGGTTGTCTCCTTCCAGCTGGTTATAAGGTCTTGTGGAATATTTCACCTCGTAATTATAATCCCTAACAATCACAATCTTCTGCCGGCCCATTCCGTATCGCCCTTCAGAACATGATCTGATGCGAGAATCTGTTCCCGTATGAATAGGTGCAGGAACCTCCTGTGAATCTCGGAAGTAAGGGAGCACTGCTGGTGTTTTCATGAGAGCCGGCAATAACCTTTTTTTCTTCTTCTCAAAATCGTTTACGTTTGGCCTTGTATTTTCGTTTGAATAGCTATAGTATTTCATTAATATTATCATCAGGAGAAGATACTGTATTTGCGTTTTAGGTGAAGCAAACATATTTCACGGTTTTTTTTACCCCGCAGAACATGGGGTACAGATCTTAGGCTATATCCCCCTGAATTATAATTATTCCACAAATGAAACATTTACCAAGAATGGCCCAAGCAAAACGAAAGAGCAACATTATATATATAGAAAAAAAATTGCGAAATCATTATGGCTTTTACTTTTGCTAGTAATGCGGCACGTTAAAGTATTATGCATATACAGCAATAAGGAGACGCGTATGTGATTGATCTATGTATGGCAGAGGGAAACATGACCCTGTATGTATCAAGTCTTACAGTAGCTTACAGGGAAACATTTAGATTTATTATTCATATAGATGAAGGCTAAAAAAAGAAATAAATATAAACGCTAATAATACGACGCTACGTATGAAGTACAAGCACATATATTCAAAAGAAATGCGTAAACGAAAATAGTATATCATGATATAGATCTATAGAGGCCTTGCACAAGCAAAAAGCCTAAGCTCCTAAAAAAAATAATCGTTTTCCAAATACCCTAGTCTCGACCAAACCCTCCGAAGGGTAAATCATCATCACAACATCCTCAATTCAAGTGAGGGAATACACTCGACCAATCAACGGTATCGTACGCGTTTGCCGGTAGCGACCTGAGCTCAAGCAAGTCTGAAAGAAAAATGTACGATCTAGCAGCGCAGTAAAGAAAACACCCGATGTAGAGCGCCACTATCGATTTCAGCGGAGCGGCGAGCTGTGGGTCTTTCGGCCGTGAATTATTCCGTAAACCTTCCGCGACTCTGTGCAGCTTTTTATAAAGCCAAGAATTTTTCCACTTCGATGGGGTGCCATTGGACCCCCGCGCTCCACCTGTATTCGACTTATTTGAATTTTCTGCGACGCGATCTCGTAGCTTGGGGTATAGCTCGAAAGCGAGGTCGTTGACCGCAGCGAAAGCGAAGACGTCCGATATGACCGTAATGCATGCCGCTCGCCATAGGTAACGTTCCATGTAAGTTGGGAAGACGTAATTCCAGCTGAAGAAAAAAATGCGGCGTATAGCCGAGATGACCATAAACCCCAGTACATGCCCCGCGGCAGGAAAAGGAAATTTGTATTTTCCCACCGGTCTACTGGTAACTCCTCCGGCGCGAAGTTGATCTTGGCGCGTCGGAGTATGTGCATACAGTGCGTCCAATAGATTGAGCACTGCCATTCTTTCCTGCTGATGAAATACAGGGGCGTTTGGTAGTATAGCTTCTTGTCGAGGATTTCGCTGACGATCTCTTCCACGCGGTTCTTACGGGCACCTGGGTCTATAATATTATAGGTATCCTTAATAGCGGTGAAATAGAGGTCTTTCGTCGCTTCGGGCGATTTTTTCATTTCCTCCATGGCCGCGAGCACAATTTCGAGTAAGGGTCCGTGAATGTATCTGTTCAGAAGTCTGAACGTCTGCCGGCTTATAAATCCAGAAACCGATGGTCGTGCCTGAACACACGATAAACGCGCCGGCGGTTAATTCGAGACACGTTATCGTAAGGCCCGTCACCGCACGGCCGATAATATCTACTACGAAATAAACAACCTGGCAGACTGTGATGATCCTCAGCAATCCATCCACCTTATTCCTATCCTCGATGCCCTTTGAATCTAGTGCGGGTAACTCGACAAATCCGTTCTTGATCAGGAATAGCAGCTGCTTCGCGTCGACAGGAAGGGTTTGTAGCCGGGAGTGTGTAGCATGTATCCCCCATATCGGCGAAGAAGGCGTTCTGCATCTTCCACTGTTTATCCTTTTCTGCCGATATGACCACCTTGGCATCGCGAAAGTCCCTAACTGAGTTTCGGGCCGAGATCCACTGGCCGGCTGCGGTTAGGACGAGGCCTTCCGGACAGGCGAAGCAGAGAATAGTTAACCATGTCCGCCGGTGGAATATATGCCGGATACCATCCTTCGGAGATGGGACGTTCATGCAAAGGATCGACCACGAGCACAGAAACATCGTAAAGCACAGTTCCAGAGGATGTCGATCGTGCCCCTGCCGTTGGGAGATGAAGTCCAGCCTTGGCGTTTGATCGGTGAAGTCGCATTTTGAGGCGCGGAGATGGAGGAAGAATTGGAGTTGTTTTGGTGACTGTTGGGAAGGGTGTTGTTAAAGGGAGCTGGTAGGCAAGAACAGGAGCGCTAAAATCAACGCATAAAATGTATATTATGGCCACAAAGAACGTAAACACCGGAGTAGGATACTCCATACTGTGGATACAGGGCCAGGCACTGTGGTTGCGGTCATACAAAGGGCAGAAAGAAAATATAACTACGAGTATATCCCCGCTATACACTTTCTTTTATTAGAAAAAAAAAAAAAGAAGGGGGAAGATGTATATAAGGGAATCTCCCATGGTCATTCACAAGGCTGGGTGTTCACCGTATTGGAATCGCTTATTATTACCTGACAGATACGTGAACAGCATGGTAAATCGGTCAGGTTTCGTGGTGCACGTAGCCGCGAATACCTCGAGCGTATTCTGAGTACCCGCCCTCCCAGAGATGCGTCGAGCCGGGGAAACATACAATCTGTTTATTCGCCAGTTCATGGGATACAGTCTCAAAAGGGAAGGTGTTTGAAACAAGACCGTTATTTCCTGAGGATTAAGGAGCGCTGAGCGCTTGTAGGGGATGTTCCTACACGTATACAGCTACATACAAAAATACACCTCTAAGTTTGGAGACAACGACTAAAGTGGAGATTTACCTGCAATATGCAAGCCTTTTCATCGATTCATCGATTAATTTTAGATATTGCCAATACCCGCGACTCAGGTGTGATGAAGGGGGTTACATTTCTGCACATCCCTTTTTCTTCCGCAACCTCCGGGGAACCTTGGAGATGTTTACTTTAGGCGCTTCTGAGATCAATATTTGGCCCAAAACAACCGCAATTTTAGCACAAACCTTACGTTCAATCTCGATTCTCCCGAAATGTTCAAGATTCACTTTTTGGAATGAGAGTATTTGTAACAAATTTTGCTTAGAAAAAAATAGAATCAATTTCATGAAGCTATTCATACTCTTCTATTCTCCTAAGTATCTTGGAAGGCTTCAGATACGCCCTAAAGTTTTTGTTAAGCAAGCGGAATATTTTTAGCGTGCTAAATGTGAAGAGTTTTTTTGACAGTTATACTAAAAACGGTCCGTCCCGGGGGTTTAGCTGGGTTTCACATGTTTACGGTGGGCGCTAAATCCTGGAGCGGCCAACGAGATTGGTCAATTCGCTCAAACCTGCCTATTTTGTTCATCCCCTCTGAAGGTTTCGCTGAAAACATATTACGAGGGCGTTATCCTACAACAAGCATCTGGGAAGTTTGAGGAAAGAGATTCCGTAATAACACTAGGAAAGATTTCGACCTGCACCGTTGTATTGGTACGGCGTCATTCTACTTATTTCGACGAGAAGGCTGTATCAGAATATGATTTGGGGAGCATCGCGATGTTAGCACCAGTGCTTATTGAACAAGTATTGTTCACATAGGTGGAAGGAGCCAAGAAATTGGCTAAGAACCGTGCTAACTCGACCATAGCCTGTGGGTGCTTACTTTGTAGTAGGTGCTTCTCCTCCAGGTTTATACGGTAGTATATGTTGCCTTAATATGCAAACACCTGGAATGTAACGGGTATTGCAAGTAAATTGTTGCCATTCAAGTCCCTAGAATAACATGAATTAAAGACGGCGTTTCAAACCATTTCTATACCACCCCGAACACGGTATAATAGAAAACTTTCGACAAAAGTTGGGAGATTGTGAAGACCCCGAGTTTTACAAAAATTAAAAATATGAGAGAGTTTATTATAAACTATAAGATTTATGTAAAAAAAAATACGTCGGAGCTAAAATAGCGTTGTTATACGGTGTAAAATGTTTATATTAATTAACGATTTTGTGTTTTAAAAATAATTTTATAATCTAACTTAATAAATAAATATAATTTTTAAGGTAATCATACTTACCACCGAGCCTTTATAGAATATTGATGTATCTAGCTACAACACATTTTTATAATACTTAATTTTATTTTATTTAGATCTCTATTTTTTTATCTTTATTTATATATAATTATTTTAAAAAAATGGATAATTTTTGATATTGTTATGGTGTCGTGAAAATTTCTATTATACCGTGTCGGGATGGTACTGTTCTACTATTTGCTACTATTAACAAAACGCAAAGTCGAGACATGATCATCTAGTTTGTATTCTAAGTGAAATAACAACATTAATATCTAAGAGAGGGGAAAAAAGAGATTTCGCTCATTAAAAAGGCTTATTGAAATCGGCCAATTATAAAGCTTGTATTGCAAGTTACCTAGTGACAAGAAACACATCCAGATTCTTCGCTAGACGAGCGCACGCCCAATGACTAAGTGAATCCAGGTAGTCTCCTACCGTTACGCATCCTGGTCTCTCCTTATTATCCTGCAAAGGCCGTCACGTAGCGTAGTGCTGAACAGATTGATATTCTGGCGTGGACCTTCCGGGAAATGCAAACGGAAGTAGAGTACCAGGCTATCTTCCTGTTGTCCCCTTGGATGAAACATACTGTCAAATTCGTGCAACTGATAGTCTAGACCACGAGGTAGCCGCACCGTCACTCCTTTTATAGAAGCGCGGCGGCCTCCGATGCTTTTAGATCCTTGATGTTTCTGCTGTTGGGTATTTAGAACGCTGTCCAATGACTCACGCCTCGCTATGGCCACCTCGCGCGTCCGAGTCCTCCCGCATTTCAAGCACGGCTTGCCCTGGATAGAAACATCCACACGGTGCTCGATTTCTTGGAGAAACACGTGCAGCTGTGGTGGTTGCTGGCGTTTCGAAGCCTCCCAAGGCAGATACTGAACCCTGAGATTGCCAACATGGGCACCGTCTACTTTCACCTCGTATAGTATCGGTTCTGGATCGAATAGCATTTCCATGGGTTCGCTGTAGTAGTATAGATCGAGGGCGTTGAATGCTCCGTGAGTAGAGAGTATACCATACCAACGGCAGCAAACCAGTTTTAGGCCCGCCAGTAGTAGAAGGGTATATTGGCGAGGATTTGAGCGTGAAGTTCGACGGGAAGATCTATCAATTTTGCCATTGTGTTGGAAGACGGTACACTTTATGCAAATTTTGGGAAGTTAAGACAAGGCTATAAGGCGATGGAGCTGGTTGCGCGATTGCCATTTTACATCCTCCATTTTGGAACGAATGATTTGAAAAGAAGTTAATTACTGTTTCTCTAATATTTGCAGACGTAGGAATATTACGCTATCTCGTTGTTCCATATGCCTTCATAGCATATCAGGAAAACATGTAAAGTATATCAATAATAAATTATCTCGAGCTGATCACACTACATCGTCGGTATTCGCTCGCTGTAAGTTTAAGACGCATGCACAGGTCCGTATTGCATAATTTTACCGCTTCGTTCTCCAGAATGATAAGACACTGTCACGGTCAGGTACACCTGTATAGATATAGAGAAGTGTGTTGTTACCTATTGACTTAAGTGATAGACCCGATATAATCCTCCGAGATCGGATCCTGCTAGATAGAGTCGAAGGTCGATATGGTAGTCTGATAGGAGGGCCCGACGAACATGGCGCAATTTTTGCTTTTCAGCATTTCAGTAGTTCAAATGGATACTTTTTACTCTCTTGTGTTCCATTTTTTCCTTCTTCTGTTAACGATTTCTTTGTTAACTTGGGACAAAGAGCTCAGCACGGAACTATCGTGATGTAAAGCAAAAAGCAATATGCATATGCACGTTTACTGCATGTACCATGTACCTTTGCGCGCTACCGCAGGCACTCTGTACCTATCTTTCGGGATTATAGATTATTTTAGTTCATTTCGTTAATATCATGATCATTTTTCGCTGTATGCTCGGTAATTTAGGCGATTATCACAAACACTACAGGATTCGAAATTATAGTAATAATATAATCGATGTATGATTTTCGCAAAGAACAAAAAGCCAACACTAATACGCAACTTTTACATCAACATAACTCTATCATCGTGTTGCCAGAATGTAATATACGCGCTCTTTGCCCTTATCACCAGGACTTCCTACTCATTTTCATGATGACCTTGGCAGCTTCACGGCCATAAAGAGCCTCGTACTGCTTCTGGAGCTTTGAGTCCAACCTAGTAGCCTCGTCGTTCCTTCCGAGCTGCCGGTAGAGACGGCCGAGCGAATCCATAGCGTCTAGCGTGGCAGAATCGTTGAGCTGTTCATAGCCTTTATACGCATCCTCCACGAGCGGCACGGCTTCCTCCCAGTGTCTCAGCTGTATGAAGACGTGACTTAGGCTTGCTTTCGCGTCGAGGTATTTCTTTTGCCCTCTGGCGTTGAAGTTGCGGCTGCGACGCCACTACCTACAGCATCAACTAGCGTGCTTCTCGCATCGTCTAAGTTTCCTTGTTTATGCAAGAGTCGCCCTTGATTCACCATGATACCACACCTGATCGATTCAGAGTCTTGGATCGGCGAACGCGGTCGCAGGTTTCAGTGAGCTCGTCGAGCATAGATTCCGCTTCGCCAAATCGCCGTTGTTCGATCAACACATTCGATAGCCTGAGCATGGCCCGGAGTGTAGACGGACTATCCTCGCCGAAAACTCCCGAGCCGATAGAGATAGCACTCTTGTACGTTCTCTTGGATTCCTCGAGTTTTCCTTCTGACAGTAAAACTTCCCAAAATTCATCGCCACGGCAAACGTTATCTCACGGTATTCGGGCGTCTCTATACTGTTAAGCCCGATGTAAGCCTCCTGAAGCATTTCTCAGCGAGCGGCCACTGCCATTTCGCCTTGTATACCTTCCCGAGCTCATAAGCCGCCTTAAGAAGGCGCGGGGTGTCGGTTTCGGGAGACTTCTTGTAGCCCTTGTACGCTCTACGCCAGTGCTGCTCGGCCAGATCCAGCATGTTAAGCTTCCGGTAGAGTAAACCCAAGTGACCGGACGCCTGCAGCGTTAAGGTGTTGTACGCGCCAAGCAGGTCATCATAACCCTCCAATACTCTGACATATAACACGACGGCTTCATCAAAGCTCCCTTTCGTCTCGCAGAGACGAGCGAGGCTTTCGGCGCATTCGAGCGTATCTGTGTTCTTTGGTCCTGCGGATTTCTCAAAACCCGCGAGGGCGGTACGATAGTTCCTCTCGGCGTCAGCGACGGCGCGTTGATCCTCTTGGAATTGGGCAAGGGCCATGACCGCGTAGCAATAGTACAAGTGATTGGGTGAGTACGCCTTGTTCAGTTCGAGCCTGCCAACAGCCTGCCGCAGGCTTTCCTCGGCTTGATCCGTCGCGCTCTGTAAAGCATACGCGCGGCCTAGGAACCGGTATATATTGGCAGTAACCTTGTGGTTTCTCCGAAGCGCTCCTTGTTTTCTTCAAACCCGCTGATAGCTTCGATGAACATCCCTTCGGCCTGGCCTGGAAATCCAGAGACCATAAGGCAACTCCCAAGCTCGACCAGATTTGTGAGACTCAAAGGATGCGTTGGTGATAGTTTTGTCGAAAATCCGCTTACGACGTGGCGGAACATCGTCGTAGCGTCTTCGGTTTTGCCATCTTGTTGCAGCATCTTCGCGAGCCAGCTCAAGCAACAGATAACTATGACGTGCTCCGTGCCGCCGCGGCTGGCCATTTTCATGTAATCGGCGCTATATATCTTCCTGAATCCTCTCAGAGCATCCCTGACCAACTCCTCGCAATCGGCTTTTTGTTTTGCGCGCCATAGTTTAGCCCCATGTTGATGGCTGTGAGGAGGGTCATTGGGTGGTCGTCTCCCAGATCATTGCTAAATCTTCGCGCGGCGAGCTTGTAAACAGCTTCACGGCGGTCCAAGTCGCCCTCGCGGTGCTTGTAATCTTCTTGTAGCTTATCTTTCGGGACTATAGAGAATGCTTCTACGAATTCCGGCATGTCTCTGGCTCTTCCGAGACCCCTAAGGGCGCGAACATACGTCTGGTTCGCATGGTAAAGATCACCTTGGTCTGCATAGAGAAGGGATAGACTGGCGATCGCATTGAACTCTAACCTTTCCAGCCTTCCCATACGCTGCTCGGGAGTCTTCTCTTTCTCCTTCTCCTTTTCGGCCTCTTTGTCCTTTTCTGACTTCCCTTTAGCTTTAGCGTTAGGTGCTATACTTACGACGGAACCTTTCCGCTGGCGTTGCTGCGGGGCCTCATTCTTAGCCTCCTTCTGCTTCTTTTGATCTTCTTTCGCGTCCGCCTTTTCCTTCTTGATGTTGGACTTCTCCTTGCAGAATTTCAGCACGTCCTGGTACAATTTCATGGCTTCATCCGCTTTTCCCAATCCTACGCAGATGTTCGCTAGCTCCTGCTTCGCCTCCGCGATCCTCGTTCCAGGCTTGCGACCAGCATGGTATATTGCGTAACGGTACATCTTTCTAGCGTCGGTGAGCTTTCCGCTGTCGCGGTAGACGTCTGCGAGCATCTTCGTGAGCTCGCCGTGTTTCTTTTCTCCCAGGGTCTCCCTGATGTTCTTTTTCATCTGAGGGGACAGATCTACTCCACACTTGACAGGTAGCGCACCGCGTCTTCGTTTCTAGCTTTGAGCGCGTACAAAAACGTGTCTGAATCTCCATTCGATAATTTTGAGAGTTTCAGGTTGAGTTCGTCCTGATCGACGTTTGCTAAACCGTAGTATACTAATTCCGACTCGTTTTTAGGACGCTGGTACGGCTGAACGTCGTCGCGGGAGTCCCACCAAGGTTTTGGTGGTTCCTTTTTATCGTCCGAGACGAGATCGACTTGTCCACCGTTCATTGTATTGTCATTGGTGGTTTGGTTCTCGTCCTCCGCATCGGAATTCTCGTCACTGTCAGACTCGTTACAGGAACTTTCCGAGGTGGTCGTACTATTGTCATCGTCCTCGATGGGTGTGTCCTCCATGATTTTCTGCGCCTCCTGCACGCTGATCGGGTGTTTTCCCTCGTCGTTCCCGATGCGTATGAGCTCCCACGTTTCCCACGAGCAGTCGTCCTCCTCTTCCTTCTCATTAGCCGCGGGGCGGACGTGCACCGCTCCAACGTAGCGGCACTCGAGGCACTCCCCGGTCGCCCCGACCGTCTGCACCAGCAGCGCTTTGTCGGACGCTTCCATATCTTCCTCGTACTCCATCAGCAGGAGCACGCAACTCTTCAGGTCGAGCAGCGCGGACTTTACCTTGACGTCCGTCGAAAGGTCGTCGCCGTACGTTTTTATCCGAGAGAGATCGCGCGACGTGAGCGGGCGCCAATCCCACCACCCCTCGACCGCCCCTGAGAGGCTGACGTCAAGGAACTCGTAGTCGTCGTCCGGCCGAACTGCTTCGACGATCTGGCTTTCCATGTCCTGCCCCAGCTCGATCGGCATGTCCTCTAGCGAAGTAGCGCACCAGGAGAATGGCCCGAATCGCGCAGCGTTGGCTTACCGTGCATCAGGCATGAGTAAGGAATAGCACCGAAGAAACGTAGAATGTCCTTCGTGATCTCGCCTTCGAAGCGGTTATAGTTAAGGTCACGGATGCCCGCTAGCAGACCGGCGATTTCAGCGCGGTCTTTAGCTTTCGTGGTGAAACGAGGGCGGAGAACCGTAAGCAGATCGGGGACATTCGAAACACGCTGGCGCAGGCGGCGTATAAGCGACGACGCCAGCCAGTGCGCGCGGGAACAGGTACTCGGATCATGCGCCAAGATATCCCTATCAAGGTCCTTAATCAGCGGCGTATCCTCGTCCGGGCCCTTGTACAATACCACGACGCGCTCGGACATGGCCAGCTCGAGCGCCGTCCAGCCCCTAGTAAACCACGCGGAGAGCACTATGGCGAGGCAGGGGCTCCCGTCGTTCTTCCACTCGAAGTTTAAAAGGTAGCTGTCGTGCACGACGGTGTACTTGGCGTCTTTATAGCTCGCGTTCATCCTGTTCAGGGCCTTGCTGCGGGCGTTAGGTTCTATAGGAATCGATAGGGAATCCCACCACATGCCCTTGCAGCCTAATCTGTCTGCGATGCTTGAGAAGTAACCGAAGAGGCAGCGGTTTACTGTTCCGGGGTTTTTAAGGCCAATACCCGTGCCGTCCGCCCAGACGTGCGAGATGGCGATGTAGGGTTCGTTGTCTCGGCACAGGCGCATTTCGACGGTAGACCATGCCGTTCCACGCCCGAGTTCGAGCGCCGTCTCGAGAATCTCAACGGGGAATATCTTCTCTTGTCCGCAGACTCGCCTACCTCTTCCAGGCTCGACGCACTTATGCAGCTGCTCGATCTTTGTCGTGTTGAGGAAAGTGTAATTGCACTTGCTAGGCGTACAAGCGTCGTGACCTTCATGCCGGAAAGAAGCGGCGGAATTACCCATCGTAGCGACAATGTCTGGGATGTCGCCGTCCTTACGGTCGCTGAGGAGAATGAGGCACCACAGGCGGTTCTTGCATATGTGCAGGCTTTCCAGCTTCTTCAGCGCCTTGTATATGGGTGCATAGCGGTCTCCTGTGGGATCAGTCTCTGGTCCCAGCGGCCAAATTCGGCCGCTCCCGTTCCGGCGACCGTCTGGACGTTCATCATCCAATATATCAGATTAAGTACTCCGGCAACGTCCATCTTGTCTTTCGAGGCAGAGTTATCCGACGACTCCGACTCGGCTCGTCGAGGGTGGATTTAATCGGTATGGTATGCTTGGCCAGCGCCGCCTTCAGTACGGCCGCAAGGTATTCGACCGCGCGCGCGATGTGCGTGTGTGCCACGCTAAGCTTCTGCTCTTTAGTCATGGCAGCCTGACAGCTCATCGCTACGATTGCCCACCGCCTGAAGGGACCCAGCCGCATGTGGGAGCGTTCCCTTCCATCTCGGCCCTCTTCGCGCTGCAGGATTTGTTCCCGCAATCGCGGACGCGAGAAGTGATGCAGACGTTGCCGACTTGCGTCAGGAATCCCATCTCGTCGGGAAGCCGAGGCCTTGCTCGGACATCCACATGTCGGGACGGATCTTCGCGTTCGGGCAACCTTTTTCGGTTCCGGAGGTGGGAACGGTGAGCTCGTCCGATGCGTTGAGTAGGTAGAATGGTTCCGTTGGTCCTTCGTCTTCGTCCTCGTCGGCCTCCTCGGCTTCGTTGTCACCTTCGTGTTTGGTAACCTCGTCATCTTCGTCTTCTTGGGCCTTTCCTCCCTTTTTCTGAAAATTTGGAACTTCGCGGCTGTTATTTTTTGATTCGGGATCTTCTACCTCCTCTTCTTCCTCGCCCTCGCTCTCAGTCTCCTCTTTCTTCTTCTTCCCAAACTTCGAAAAGGCTCCTTTCATAGACGAAAACGCCTTCTTCACTTGTTTCGTCGGCTTCGAATCGTCATTGGCCACTTCCATCTTCTTATTGAACGTCTTGAAAGCATTATTTGAAACATCCTTAACCATCGAAAAGGCACGCTTTGCTTGCTTCATCTTCGAATTATGGTCGTCGCTTTCTTCTCTCACTTCAACTTCTTCCTCGACTTCTTCCTCTTCGGTTTCAGTTTCATATATCTTTTTATCCCTTTTGTTTTTCGAAGAGGCTTCACGCTGAACCTCGGGCTCAGGTTCGGGCTCAGGTTCTTCGACTTCTACTTTGGGTTCTTCCTCCTCTACTTCACTCAACTCTATCTGGCTACCGTCGCCGGATATGGTACTCGCGTAGTCGTCCGAGTCGGACCAATCCGACGGCTCCTCGCCATTGAGAATCTCTTCCAGGATCTCATGGTAGGCGTACGCTTCGATAATGTCCTTAACGCTCGGCACGTTGATAGCAGTGGTGGTCTATATAAATTGCGAGAGCGAAGGATGGTAACACATTTAGTCATCTTTCGATGTAACTATGAGGGAAATGTATAGAGTTTCTTACACTGACTAAATCAATCTCGCTCTTGCTGACGCCGTCTTCGAGCTTTAAGCGGGAAGTCGAGGAGATGAGCGCTGAGATGTCCATGGATTTTGGTTCTAACGGCGCCGTCCTCCGTAGAGTATTTGTTGAGATATCGATTGCTGTAAGCAGCCTTATATCAATAAAATCGGGCGGTTAAATTACACCAAAGCTTCACTCATATATCTATGTCAATGTATGCTCAAGCTCCCGCGCGTTATCTATTATTTATTTCTGATAGTCAACGCTACATCAAGGCCGTAGCTGCGGGTACCTACCTAAATACAAGCGGTGTTTAGCGGCAACCGCGGTATGTTCAATGGACGGTAAAGGACCGAATCCAGCAACCTAGTAGCTCGATTCAAAACGTAAATAACAAACCGTACGTAAGGAAAAAGACAAAATTTCCAATCAATCTCGGAAAAAGGAAAGATTCAGCTAAAGAGGCAAAAATCTTCACAGCTACTCGATGGCAAAAGTCGGAGTATTTATACCCTTTGCCCTCCAAAAGTCTCACTACTAGGTTATAAGAACTTGAGGCTCTAGCTAGCCTAGCGCCTAGTCATAACGCTAGGTAGAGTAGTGGGCAGAACATATTATTTTTTTTTAAAAAAAAAAAAGATGGGGGGGGGGGATCGCACACAAGCTAGGTATACGCGGTAGCTCCATCGGAGCAGGCGACATGCAGGATAAGCTCTCCACGAAAGAAGGATTCTGAGGCTCAAGGTGGAGATTTCCGACCGTTGCGGAGGACTGATGCTTCAGATGTCTATTTATATCTGTTCGAGATGAGGCTGAACCTCAATTGTGCTGGAGGGGCCCGGTAATCGGTGAAAGAGGTATATTCGGTGAGAAGGTACACTCGGGTAAGCAACTATACTCAAAACCCTTTCAATTCCTCTATGTTAATTTTGTACATACAGAAAAATTTAAGATGTAAGAAGGCTTCCTGTTATAACAAGTGAGTAACCTAGCTTGGAGTCACTGGATTTCTCTACAAGCAACGCACGATTGGTAATTTTATACGAACCTGCAGATAATTCAATAATGCAGTAGCTATAGCTCCAGCTTGGCGGCATTTGAACCGTTTATGAGGCTCTAGGTGGATGAGACTCGCAATATTTACCTTTCCCTTGCATATTAAATGGTTAGGTGCTTAGGCTCTTGACTTGGGCTTGTTCTTGGCTGATACGCTTTTGCATAAGGTTTTTCTTGACGAATTCAGTGGCGCGGTAACCGGCAATAAACGGCTAGTCCGTAGTCAGCCTCAACCTCTTTTTCCCTGGCATCGACGGTGTCAAAACGAGGCGACAACTAATTTTGTTGTGCTGGAGTAAATAAAACAGGGGAGTAACTCAGGGTAGTAGATTATGAATGTGTTCGTGATATACCTAAGTATGTGTAGAAAAAAAAAAAAAAAAAAAAAGGAAAAAAGGAAAAAAAGGAAAAAAATGCGGGGGTTTCCTACGCAGTGTTCGATAGCGTATACAGTCGCCAACTAGTAATCTGAGAGCATCTTATCCTGTATAACAGTGTCTACCTACCTGAATACAATCATACCTTTGATATACGACAATTAGCTGCTGTCATACACATGTACAATGTCGAGGCCTTGCGCAGGAAAAAGTTTGGTACCATTTACTTTAGGGGAAGAATACATCTGGGTATTCCGATAAAGCATTAGAAACGTTACCTCTGTGCTTTCCTGCAGTATACGGGCTTGATTCCCGTGCCTATTTTTCTTTCCCATTTTCCCACCCGGGTTTCTACCAGTTGCGGGAACCGAAAGTCACAATGCATCGTACATGACCTTCTTGCCCTGATGATTCAAATGGAGTTATATGAGAAAACATTTATACCGATCTTGAAAATTTCACCCAATTTCATCACGCTAACTACAATATACGAACTTCTATTCAATCATCATCGTTATTTTTATTAGATTACAGTACAATTTCTGAAGACGAGTAAAAGTTTCCGGATAGCTCTATATATCCGTCTTTTCTCATCTTGACTAAAAGAGGAACATGTTTGCCATGCTCCTGAAACTACTTACTGGTAGCGTTCTTCCCGGAAGAGTAGCAATACTCTCTCTGGACCACTCCCGCTGGCGCTCCACTGGTCTTCCGTACTCATTTATTAGTAGTATTATCTCCCCAATATAATTGCCTCCCATCGTCTCTCGAAATATCGATATACACAATGGACCCCATTCTCCAAAATAAAACTGCCCTTCCAAAAAGACAAACTCACTTCTCCTTCCAAAATTCTCTTACAACTCCACATTACCGTCTCCACGCTCAATCACACCCGCACCGCGCGCAATCCCTTTCCCTCTCCCGTTCGATCTCCTCCTCCTCCCTATCAATCTCCGCCTGCGTCCTCTTCAAGCAAGGTATATACCGTATTCTTCGGCAAATACCCACATTCGCCCTCTCCCTCTCGTGCACGCTCTCGTGGTACAGCGCCTCGTCCGGAATATCCCTCGTGAAGCCCAAATTCGGCGGCCAGTGTCTCGGCACCCACTTCCCAAACTCCAGCTCCAACCGCGTGAAAATCGGACTGATCTCAATCAACCACCAACTCAGCGTCGCCATCTTGCCCCAACCGCCGCCGAATTTCAGCGCGTCATGGACGGTCGCGACGCCATCGAGTGCCTATTTTTCCGCCAGAGACCGCGTACGGCGTGCATGTCCAGTTTAACCGGTCGGTCGATTGCGGTCCGACGTCTTTATCTTCGATCGCGATTACTTCTTTTAGCATCCAACCCAAGGTAATGTCGGAGATTAAAGGCCTGCCTTCTTCGATGGACCAGCCGCCGCCTATGTCAGCGTGGTTTCCGGGAAACCATACTTCTTTAACATCCTGCTTCTTGAAATCGACCCCCTGGCTCTGCGCGTACAAATACGGTTTAAACTTCGCCCGTCTTTCGTCGATCGCGACCGCATGTCTAACGTGATCTGCAGCCGGCGGCGCATCCTCCGGAAATGTCTTCCGGAACATCGGCATCTCAAACCTACCCACGCTATTAACGGTGTCGTATAATCCCAAAAGGTAAACGCGGACGCCGTGTCTGCAGAACGTGTTCTTGAAGTGCTGCATGTGCTTGTGGATTGTTTTAGCGGTCTTAGTCCGGAGGTTTTTTATGCGCTCGAATTTGGCGAAGGATTTGTAGGCGAAGGGATCAGTTCTTCGTTTCCGCGGTTTAGGAGGCCGACGTTTTGGACCATTTGGGCGAGGAAGCGCGCGGTGTAGGCGCCCCGGGAGAAGCCGAAGATGTAGATTTTGTCGCCTGGGGAGTAGTAGCGCATTATGAAACCTGAAAATGGGTTCGTTAGCGCCGACTTCTCATAATCTTGACATCTTTGGTTTCTCTCTCTCTGTTTTTTTTTTTTTTTTTTTTTTCTTTTTTCCCAACCAGAACGACTGGTAGGGGAAATGTATACATACTGTAACCCGCAATAACGTGGTGATCGAAACTCGTCCCGACGGCTTCGTCTATGCTCTTCCTGACGTAGTGCTTCACCCGCGCCCAAGGGCCGGGCGCGAAATCGTGCTGGCCGGAAATGTACGTCCCTATTCCCGGTTGGTAGTACATGTACTGCTGCGGGTCGTGCTTGTCCAGCATTTGGTATATCTTGACTGTAAAACAGACGAAATATTTCTATTAGTTTCCGACTTTCCGTCTCATAACCCTCACCTGTTCTCCCTTCCTTCTTGTTCTAGGCACAATTTCCATACGAAGAGCCCTTTTCAACAACAATATATATATATATATATATATCTCAAGGAAGAATACTCACCGATATTCGTATCATCCTCCCCACCATGGAATTTATTCCCCGTCCCATCAAAGCACAGCACCAGCCGCTTAATCTTCACTTCGATCTCACGTACTTGACCAGCGTACGGCATCGGATCCAGCTCTAAATCGAACGAATCTGCCGACAGCGGCGAGCGGCCGGGACTACTCTTCCTCGTCCCATTCTTGCTCCCATTCCCACTCGTTTTACAGCTGCATTTTTCGTTGTTATTGCTGTCGGGGACAGTTTGTATATTCGCTAGGACGGGGCGGTGTTCTAATTCTTCTTCTTTTCTGATAATATTGTGTCTTCTTCGAGGATGGGGTGTGTCATTGCTGTTGTTGGACGTATTTGTCGCGTGGGATATGTGTGTCTCGGAGCGGTATGCGAATGTTGTTTTGTCTTAGAATTACCGGTGCTAACGCTCGTTTGCCGGCCTTCCGGAGAAGTCTATATCTACGGGATTTAGTCGATATATAGAGATATACAACAGCGAAGAAAAGATTACGGTGAGAGACAAAAAAGTCGGACAACTGGCTATAAGAAAGAATATATAGCTGAAAGATGAATTGTGTACAAGTATCAATTCAAGGATATTCGGGGAATTTATAGCTGAAGCACGAAAAACTCCAATTGGTGTGGGTGCGAAAATAAAGGCCCCCCAAATCTAGTGCTGTACTACAGCAAGGAAAGAATAAAAACAAAATAAACGGGTATTGTGTAATTTTATTTTCCTATTCTCATCTCAAAAGGTGGTACGGGCTGACCCGCTAGTACGTTTTACGAGCGTAGACGAGGGGGGAGATTTTGCTAGCCAATGGTTCCTTTATATCTGACCAATAGGCAAAAGCAACGAGACAATTTAGAAAAGATAGGCTTGCGAATGAGGCTGGCTAGGCTTTGCTGGGCTGGCCAAAGCTTTCTTTTGTTTTCGTTTTGCGCAATAATACTTGACGGCGGCAAGTACGGGTAGGGTAGTATTCGCATGAAATCCAGAGACAAAAATCACGAATCAGCGGGAGAGGAGAAGAAAAAGCTTTATATTTTTCAAATTGGAAATCAAAAAGTCGGGTTTGATTTGGTGTGGGTCCACACCAAGCCTTCCGTCGTCAATAGTCGTAGTTTGTATTTTCGAATCAGGAAATATACAGGATCGTATGCAGTTGGTATATGCAGTTGGTGAGAGAAAACACTGAGAAGGTTTATATGTACTGTACGTAAAAATTTTGTGCAAATCTGTGCAACGCAAAATTGGCGACTGGAATGTCTCTCCAAGAAGGGTTCAAATGGCAGGGGCAGGGGCAGGGGCAGGGATATCCAGGATTTACATCAAAGGCAAGAAGAAGGAAAAAAGTATCCAACAATGTTGAAGAGCGGAACAATAAGGGAAAAAGCGGCTGTGATGTCTGCCTGCCTGCCTCCTCACTTTAATAGGTGCATTGGTCTCTTTCTGGTAGTTTGAAGAAGAGGGTGTGGTTGTCAAAAAAGGATCCAGCGGCATCGATTCGAGGCAGCGGTCAAGGCTCAAGCTAGAGAACTAGATGGCGATTCGTTGATCTTCTCCAAAATTCCCTACTTTTGTTATTATTCACTAATCAATAATACTAGTAATATCAAAATCGACCTCTTTAGGGGGGGTTAATTCGACATTCCAACTTGCCCTATTGGGGTACTTAACCCACTAAACCACCCCCCTCGCTTGCCAGGTTGCCAGGATCCTTTCAGCTTGTTTAGAGCCAATACGGAACTTTTATTTCTACTCCGCTTGATAGGTGCGAAAAGAGATTTGTTAGAGGAATATCTACCCTGGACAGGCTTTGAGTTTTTTGACACATGAAGAATCAAAAGATTTTCCCGGTCACCGACTTCCATTATGGAGTACTTCCAGCGGTAAGAAGGCCCGGTTATGGAGTTGATATCGATTATAGTATTCGTGTCAAGTATTATTCAAAAAATATTACTGTCTAGTCGTCATCTGAACTTTATTATAAGCATCTAGATCTTTTTTTTTTTTCTTTTTCCGTGAATAAAAACAATCTCTCGCTTCCTTCGGCACGGGAGATATTTCCCGTCGCATGTCTTTATATAGCTCGGAAAGGTATAGTTCGGTTAACGAATCCTAGCACGCACCCTTTTTTTTTTTTTTTTTTTTTTTCTTCGTCCTCGGAGGTTTTCTTGGTTGCTTGGAAATTGGAGATCGAAGCCGATCGCTATAATCGAGCGATTTTTATAACCCGTTCTCTTCCCCGGTTTTAATAGGAAGAAATCCTTAAATGCTCGGGTGCTGTTCATCTGTCAACATCCATGTTTTTTTTACCCACGCGTGGGTTTTGAGCTACAAATCACAATCGTACCCCTCGTGGAGATGCAATTGGGGAAACTATTAACTTGTTTAATGACGACAATGTAGGACCCTGAATTACGACTTTTATTCTCCCCACGAGCTCCCCTCCAAGGGCGCTTAAGAAATAACTTCCGGTTGCCCCGCCTGCAAAGATCAAAAAGGCTCGCCCGTGTAACGTAACCTTCTCGTCTTTTCTGTCACACTGCATGTTGAAGGTGCTTACTTTGAGAAGTATCCGTATGCGCAGGCAACGATTAATAGATGTTATAGGTTTCTCACCTGTACCGCCTATTTTTTGAGATGGTGCTTAGGTACAAATATTTGAACATAAAAGGGTGTAGAAAGAAAAACAAAAGCAAAGAAAAGCTAGAAAAAAAAAAGCTCAATGCAGTAAACTTTGAAGTAACCCATCGATTGTGCGAGAAAGATTATGGCTGACACTCTTTGGAGATATATACATTAGTTGTACTATTACTACTACTATTATTATGATGAAATGAAGCACATGCACAGTTTTTGCGAAGAAAGATCGAAACATCGGTCTGACATAACTGAAACAAAAAAAGGGCTCAAGGCCTAGGTCCTCAGTCTCCACAAAACTTCAAAAAATGCGGGGAAATAATACGAAGTAACATAACGAGTGATTAAAAATTTCCCGCTATGGAATATTGCGAGAAACTCTCTTCTTCCAGATGGAAATTTATCAAGGATCAAGGGCCCAATATTATTCGCCTCGATATTTGATTTAAAGCGAAAGGGCCGCTCTTTTTTTTTTTGGTATCCTGAACAGTAAATGCGAAGAACCGTTTCGAAATGAAAGGCCGGCTTTTGGTGATATAGAGAGACGAGGCGATTGAATTGGGAAACCAATCGATAATTATGAAAGGGTATCAGAGCTTCCGATGGTAATGTTTTCGGTTATCTTACTTGGCGGCTTTGGACTGAAGATGTGAGAGGTGAAAAAACCAACAGCAGATCCGAAAGGATGCAAGTCTTGAAGAAAGGTGAAAAGAGCGAAGCAGATTCCTTCAGGAGAAGCTGGCATGATACGGAAAAGATGCCTAGAGCAAAACACTAAGTGTACTTTGCAGGTGTATACGAACCTTGCAAATCACATATCAACAAAAAATGGTTTATATTGCGCATGAAACATAAAACATAAATAGCAGGCACCTCTGTTTTGAAAGCCAAAGAAAATCACTGGTTAATATGATAACGCGTTATGATAATAGCAGGAAGAATAGTAGAGTTCTTTAATAAAGGCTCAAGCCCTCAAGTTTTCGTAAGATGCGACAACATCGCGGTGATATATGTTAGCAGCTATTAAAGGTGATCAAGTTCTTCACGGCTTGTACGCGACCAATACCCGCATTTTCCCTTCCTTAGTTGAACTACTCAATATTGTCATCCTCGTGGTAAATTTGAATATAGATTTTGAGTTAGTAACTTGAACAACTATTAAGTATTGTTTAGTAAAGCTTTTAATGTTCCTGTTGATGCTGCCTTCGTATTATGGGTATACCAGACTTGCCGGTTCTAAACCAGATATCAAGTCTAATAGTAGTCTCTGTTAAAATAATACTTCATAAGCTTAAATATGTAATAAAAAATATCGGCCAAGCTGCCAAAATCAAAAAGGTATTTCTCTTAAACTGTGTATAAATCTGAAATGATCAGATCAGTGTTTGTCGTTCGGCCATATTCGGACAATAATAATGTTGTTTCTAATCTTTACACCTGAACAAAGTAACATTGGCTGTTTTTTTTTTTTATCTCCTTGGAATCTTTTTTATCTATCACGGGAATCGTTATGATGTATTCTCTGAAAGCTCACCTACTAGTTCGTTAGTCGTTCTTTCTATTTTCCCTGAGTGTTCTATAGATCTACTTTAGACCGAAAAAAAAAAAAAAAAAATAGGGCCAATAGTTTACAGACTTAATTTACCTCCCCATCTCTCCCTCCCCATTTCTTCAATAACGTCCTGCCGCCGAATATATTTACGATATGTATAGTTAGGTGCAGATACTGTATATAATATACAATTACTTTAATACACAGTTTAAAAAAAAATGATGAAAGATTAGGATACGCTATCCTATTAGAAATAAAATGTTTGGGGCATATAAAGTCCTCCGTTTTGGAGGAGTATTTTTTTTTTTAGATACCTCGAATGGTCTCTCTCTCTCCCTAGTCTCTTCATTTATCAATAAATTCATAAAACCGCCCCGCCGCCCTCTACTTTCGCGGCGTCCCCCACCTTCTCCTCGGCACCCGCGACATTTTCCTCATCATCTACATTCCTTAGCCCTGAATCCCTAACCTTCTCCTCACCATCTACTAGTTTCTCCTCCTTATCCACTCCACCCTCCCCTCCACCGCCACACTCCCATCCCCTTCACCATCTTAACCTCACAAACCCCTCTTTCTCCCCCTCGGTAATAAACCCAGCGTACGTCTCCCCGCATACAGTGCCCTCAAATTCCTATACTCCAACCTCCTCAGCACCCCCTTTATTACCCTCCTCCCTCCACCGCTGCCACTGCCTCAGCATCAGCAAAACGTTAAGCGGTCCGTGAACGACCGGCGCCGGGTGCCGCTCTACGTCACGACAGTAGTCCGGATTATAGTGTATCTGGTGCGCGTTGAACGTCACCGCGGAAAATCTGAAGAGCGTTGGTACGTCGTGCTTGTAGAACTCTTTATGTATTGCGTCTTTACCTAATTCTTCGAATTCCCCGATACTAGTTTCGGCGGGGAAGGGTGGTATAGGAGTTGATGTATCTACGGCAGGTAGATACACCCAATTCCTTTCCTCCTCCACCGCAACGTTCTCCGGATCCGCTCCGCGCCAGTACCTCTTCCCAACCTTCAACAGCAACATATCCTCCCCTCCCTCCTCGTCTAACTTCGGCGCTTAACAACTTCGTCCACTCCCTACAACCTTACCACACGCAGGAACTTCTTAGTATTATTCCACCTCATAGTACCCCCCGCCCACATCCTCCGCGGGAATTTGGTCGTGAGCGGTGCTTCCATGCGGAACTCGTCGAACGCGCCGTCGGGGCGGAGTTCATGTTGGGGAGCGAAGGGGAGGAAGTACGCGAGGTGGCAGGCGGGGGGTATTTTTGCGGGTTGCTTGTACTTGGGAGGTTGGCGGTAGCTGGAGACGCCGAGGACGGCGTTTAGGCGGTGGAGGGTTTCGGCGTCGACCATTTGGGCTGTTGTGCGGTGGAGGGAGTGGGTGTGAGGAAGGAGGCGATGTGGGCGGAGAGGGAGGAGGTGGTGGTGGCGGCCATGGCTTTGGGCCTTTACTGGAGGCGTCGATCGGGGAGGGGCTGTTGATGTGAAGGATTTGGAGTGTTTATGGCGGCAGAGGATCGAGGATCTGAGTTTGACGTTTGTCGGTCGGCAACTGCCATATCCTTTTTTCTAATTTGTTATTTTATTTTTATTTTTATTTTTATTTTCATTTTCATTTTTATTTTATTTTATTTTTATTTTATTTTTATTTTTATTTTTTTTTATTTTTATTTTATTTTTATTTTTATTTTTATTTTATTTTTATTTTTATTTTTATTATTTTATATATTTTTATTTATTTTATATATTTTTTAGGCCGCGGCGAATGCTGAATGGAGGGGAGGGGTTCTAGAAGCCCCACCATGCCGAAAAATAGCGGGGCACATTTATTGGCAATTTAATACCCGAAAAACACTAGAAGTATAGTACAGATACTTAGTATATATATTGAACATCACCAGTCCCTTCTTCAATTCCAACCTAATTGACTTCAATTGCCATCAGTCTCGAGTTTCAAAGAAAAACTTCTTCAATACTCAAGCAGGTATTGCTTTTGAAGACAGCCGTTATCGTTTTCATTCGAGCTGGTAGCTATCTAATTGATCCCTCGGAAGCTATCCAAACAGCCACCGAAATAAACTCCTTTCATAAATCTCGAAAGAGCAATGTCGAACGCCACCACGCAACCCCGTCTCGCCGGAAAAATCTGCCTCGTAACAGGTATCTGTCTCCTCGATATCCCCTTCTCTTACGATCAGAAATGTTCTTACTGATAATTTCCCTCTCAACAGGCGCGGCATCCGGCTTCGGCGCCGCCATATCCCGCCTCTCGCTTCTCACGGCGCGACGGTAATCCTCACGGACCTCAACGAGGAACTCGGCAAATCCGTAACCTCCTCAATACCCAACGCACACTTCTCTCCATGGACGTCTCCACCCCGCTCTTCCTGGGACTCCGCTGCATCTTATATCAGCTCCCACTTTAACGGCAAAATCGACGTCCTGGTAAATAACGCCGGCACATCCTACCGCACAAAGCCCAACCTCGAAACTTCCGAAGAGGAATTCGATAAAGTCGTCGCCGTCAACCTTAAGAGTATATATTTATCCTCGCAGACGATAATTCCTTAATGATAAACAGGGAAACGGTGGTGTGTAGTTAACATCGCGAGTATCGGAGCATCGAGGCCGCGTCCGGGTTTGATATGGTATACGCTACAAAGGCGGCAGTTGTTAATGCGTCGAAGGGTTAGCAGGGGAGTATGGAAGTAAGCAAGTTAGGGTTAATGCTGTTTTGTCCGTTGCTCAGTGGGACGGGTTTGTTTTCGACGTTCGTGGGGGTGGAGGATACGCCGGAGAATAGGGAGAAGTTTCTGTTTAATGTACCGCTGAAGAGGTTGGCGGAGCCGGAGGATATAGCGAATGCGTGCTTGTATTATGCGTCTGATGAGAGTAGTTTCGTGACGGGGACGAGTCTTGAGGTCGATGGGGGGAGAGGCATTGCGTGAAGAGATTGGGAAGGAAGGTCGGGGAACGTGGCTTTTGAAAGCATATAGAGATTCTAGAAAGATAGATAGACGTGGATGTAATAGATAAACCATGATATATTTCAGGCATAGTATAATGGTTCCTTGCCAACTGAGACGTGCCGTCTTGTAAGTTTCGTAGGGACAGATACGAGCGTGCAAAAGTGAGAGCGTGCTTTTCACCGGAGCGACAGTTTTTCCGCCCGCCGGGAAAATAATTCTATCGTCCGGGTTAAAACCCTCCCCACCTACAAAGAACACAAACCTTCGACCGTTTCACCTTTCCAATGCTCAATTCCTTCTCACTACCACGATCACGAACAACTTACACCGTCACAAGACCCTTCAGCCTCCCCAATTCCTCCTCCGCTACCAGTAACCCATGACGTAAACCGTTGTCTCGCTTTCCCAACCATTTCCACGATGTCGCTCTCACTCCGAAGCTGCCGCGGCCGCTTGTACCTCGTCAGACACCGTCACACCCGCCGCACTTTCGCATCCAGGTCCTCCAAACGGGACAGCAGAAAGGAACCCGATGTTACCGAGGAGGAAGAACCCAGAACCCTCAGTAGGCTCCCGGAGAGCCAATTCGAAGGCTTAAAGGAAAAGCAATCTTCCGCTCTTCTCCTTCCTTTCCATCCATCACGAAGTTACCACCGGCGCAGGATAGGAGGAAGAGAACCTGAGTTACCAGTTCAAGCGGCTTCTGCGTTCGCAAGACGTTAAAGAGGGCGCAAAGGGAAAGCGGGGCGGATTTTCGTTTCTTCCTACCCTTCCGTCTCGCGGCAGGTGTTAGTGGGGAAGGATAAGCGGGATAACGAGCATAAGGTCGAGCGGCTGCTGCGGTCTTTTTTTTACGGTATGTTCTTTGGGATACGAGTGGTGTATAACACTTTCGCTTCAGTTCCTTTCTCTTTCTTTTTTTTTCTTTTTTTTTTTTTTTTTTTTATAAAGGAAATAGCTATACCAAGATCGCTAACATACTCTCTTGCTTCCCCCAAGTCCCCGGTTCCAACATGAAATTCCTCTCCAAATGCCACTCCCACAACGCTGACCTCGTCGTCCTCGACCTAGAAACGGCGTCGAACCGTCCCAAAAGCACACCGCGCGCACGATACTCGCGCAGTACCTCCGCGAGCTCAGCTCCGCCATCGCAGACAAAACAATCCGCCGCAGTAGCATCGCTCTCCGCGTCAACGCTCCAAACACAGAAGATCTCCGAAAAGATATCCTGCGCGTTCTAACGTCGTCCGGTGGTACCTTAATTTCTACAGTTGTGATGCCGAAGGTCACGAGTCAAAGGGACATTCCGAGTTTTATTAGCGTATTGCAGGAGCACGGGAAGACGAGGGGACACTATTATAATAGGTGGCTGAGGGAGTATTTGAGGATTATACCGCTGATAGAGTCGCCGAAGGCGCTGCTGAATTTTGAGAAGATCGTTTGCTGCGGCGGCGAAGATGCCTATGAAGGTTGATAAGGGGTTGACGATGATGATTCTTTTGCGGCGAGGAGATGCCTGCTGCTGTTGTAAGTTTTTTCCCTTCTTTGGCTTTTTACTTTCTCTCTCTCCCTCTCTTTTATTTTTCTTTTCCCTTCCCTCTTCCTTCTAGTTTGGTAGGGATGACGAATATTTTGGGATCGAGGAATATGGATGTTTTGCTAACAATGGTGTTGCCTCTCTCTTTTTTTTCTTTTTGTGTGTTCCTTGTAGTTCGCCGCCGAAGATTTCAGGGCCGCCGGGGTATGCCGTACGTCGAGGGTAACGCGAACTTACATTACGCCAGGAGCCAGTTCGTCTTGATGTGCAAGGCGTTCGACATTGAGCCTTTGGATATGGTACAAAACTACCCGATTTTTTTCTTTTCCTACTAAATACTTGATTGAGGGGAGGTGGATATTGATAAATTGTGTGGATAGGTCTGCCTCGACTTCCGCGAAAAAGATCAGAAGACATTAAAGGCCGAGTGCAAAGAAGCATACGAAATGGGGTTTACAGGAAAGGTACAATACCACCTTCCCCCCCCCCCCCATTCGTTTACTCTTTTCTTTTCTTTTCCTTTTTTTTTCAATAACGTTAACGCAATATTACAGCAAGTAATCCACCCCACCCAAATCCCCACCGTAAACTCCCTCTTCGCCCCACTGCCTCCCAAATATCCTTCGCCCAGAAAGTATGGGCCGCCAAGAAAACATCCAAGGGAAACCGGCGCGGGAGCCGTCGAAGTCGACGGGAAAATGATAGACGAGCCGATGTGGAAGTACGCCAAGCGTACGCTGGAGAAAGCCTTCCAGGCCGGGTTGATTAAGGAGGCGCCGAGGGAGAAGAGTAAGAGTAAAGAGAGGAAGGAGGTGAGGGTGAAGAGTGATGATCTGGAGAGGGTGACGAGCGCTATATTGGAGAGGCAGAGGGAGACGTTTAAGAGTAGTTTGAGGAGGGAGAGGGTCGTACGGGCGATGCTGGAGGAGGAGGAGGAGAGGAAGAAAGGTGAGGAAGGGGAGGGAGGGGAGATAGGGAGGTTAGAGAGATAATAGAAGATATAGATGATGAAGAGGGTATCGAGGATTTGGAAGATTTGGAGATATAGAGGATATGGAGGATTTAGAGGATATTGAGGAGTTGGAGGATATAGAGGATTTGGAGGAGTTGGAGGGTATAGAGGATTTAGAGGATACTGAAGATATAGAAGAGAGGGAGGAAAGTGAGGATTTAGAGGATATAGATGATATACACGATGTAGAAGGTAAAGAGGATATAGATGACAAGGAGGACAAGGAGGACAAGGAGGACAAGGAGGATAAGGAGGATAAGGAGGACAAGGAGGATAAGGAGGATAAGGAGGACAAGGAAGATAGGCAGGAAAAGGGAGAAAGAGAGGAGAGGGAGAAGAAGGAGAAGTGATAGAGAGTAGTGTATTTGTAAATGTTAACTATTTCCAGTCGTATGCTCGGAAGTAATATAATTCAAGTTTTTCATAGTCCCGTGGAAACTAAATAAATGGACGATTTAAAAAAGGAGCTCTGGCATTTAATAAGAGCATCGAAAAACTTGCGAGGTATTACTTAAGACAGCTTGGATACCTGCTACGGCAAGGATTTGGTGACCAGTACCTTCCATATATTTTAGCATCCGCCGGGTTATTTAGCTTGACCCGAACTTGGATTCCGTTTTGTTTTATCTTATGACTTCAATTCCAAATAATCGTCGAGATCTCTGGGAAATCATGAGGCCCGTACGCAATTTGATAGAGCCTAAGAATTTATCAGCATCGAATTGACGATTGTTTCTGTGCGTTTTTCATCATCATTTCTATTGTGAAATATATTAAAAGTGTAGGATATAAGTATACTAGAAATTTAGAATGTCTTAATATTACTTTTGCATTGGTACAAGCCGTATAACTTCTCCAATGCAGGCATTTGTGCCTATTTATAAAGCTCAAGGCTACTTGGGACTAAGAAAATAAAAGAGTGAAATCCAGGGTCACTTATTTAATTTCGTACTTGTAACTCAAGACGCGTACGGAACGTTCTCCGCCGTCGCATCGGAAATAATTATTAGCACATAACTTCATGTTTTACGCCGCGTGAGCTGACGGACGAGAGTTAAATGTTCAACAAGTTTTAGGAGTCTTAGTACAGATGGATTCATATTGCTCCTTGAATATTTCAAACGCAAGAGAGACGGATATCATTCTACGATTTGTTCCGTGCTAGTAACTAGAAGTATAAGTCGGATGAACTAAACGCATCCGTAGTGCGCTCAATAAGCTATTCCAAATTGATTCACACGACCAGCTCCTTATACACCTCCTTCTCAATCTCGACGATGAAATCCACAATAGGCCCTTCCGCAGTCGGCAGCAGCTGAGTGGAGCTGTTCACCGCAATGCCGCTCTTCCTGTCAACCCACACATGAGGTTCGGCCATACCACCCCAGTTCAGCGAACCGGCCTTCCTCCTCCCAGGGTAGTCTGACATATTGATCAAACCGCTGAGACCGTAGTTGACCTTCATACCAGTTCCTGCAATACCAGGCTGCATGAGTGTACCCATAGGGCTGTCCGCGGTCTCTTGGAGCATCTTGAGATCGTCGCCTTCGAGTTGCGGCCTGAACATCTCGTCCACGGTCTCCTTCTTGAGGATGCGGGTGCCGTTGATCCCTCGCCGTTGCGGAGAACCATTCCGAGAATTTTGGAGTAGTCGTCCGGTGTGCTGAACAGTCCGTGACCACCGTATTCGCCTGTAGCTAGGTCGGAGGCCGAGTATCGATGTCCGCGAGTCCTCCGGGGACTTGTTCGTCATATCCATCAGCTTCTCTTTATAATTCTCGACGTATTTTTTCCGGGCTGAAAGTCGTGCTCGTCATCCCGAGCGGTTTACAGAGGGCTTCCTGGAGGTAGGTTTCCAGGTCCTTCTTCCTGAGGCGGGAGACGAGGAAGCCAGCCCAATCTATGCCAGTGCCGTAGGCCCAGCCGTGGCCCGGTTCGAAGACAAGTGGAGCGGAGGGAAGTCTTCCGGTTTATATCCGAAGAAGCTCATGTCGGAGCTCAAGCCGTTCGCCTTGCGCCACTTGGCGGCGGCCGGTTCATGGCAGGGTACGTCAGGCCCGAGGTGTGTGTGAGTAAATGCCGGAGCGTGATCTTGTTGTCGGCGTGTTCTTTAATAACGTTGCCTTCGGCATCTACCACGGGGAGCCCCTTGAGCTCAGGGAGGACGTCATCGACGGGGTCGTCGAGCTTCAGAGACCGTCCTCGACGAGTTTCATCGCCAGGACGGTGGTTATGAGCTTGCCTTCGGAGGCGATCCACATGAGGGTTTGAGGGTGGACTGGTTCGGTGCGGTGAAGGCCTATGGTGCCCTCGGACTTTTCGTAAAGGCGGTTGCCTATAGTGTAATGTTAGACATGTTGTAGCACATATTATATATGGAGTTGTGCTTACCGTTCTTGTCAGTAACGGTGAGAACAATGCCGGGGGTAATCATCTTTGGGCCGGCGGTCGTTATCTCCTGGAGCCTAGCGCGAGAGCGTCCATCTTAAGGCTAGTCATGATTGATATATAGGGTTGAATAGAAGGAAAATGTGAAGTTTACGGAAGGCTTAGAAAGATAGCTGTAGTGGATAGGATGCAAAGAATTGCTGAAGTTTGAACTGGTGATGATGAAGGAAGGAGAACAGAGGAAGAGGAGGAATCGAGGGGGTTTATATAAACGTTTTTTGCATGTCCCGTTTAATAATATGCGGGATACTAGATATTATAACTGTTAGCAAATAAAACTATAAATTTATAAATGACACCGTGCACATTGGCAGCGGCAATTGCTGTATCCGTAGCTTACAATTTTCTTTTTTCGGGCGAGAGCGATCTACGCAAACCGGAAGGATCGTTACAATTAGTAAAGAACATTCGCCATGGTGGTTTAAAGCGATTCCGTGCCGTATTTGTCGCATTCGGTTCGTCTGAGCGGGGGTAATGCGGCTTTAAACCTCGGCTGTAGCGAAAACGCCTATATTGCCTGCTGAAATATCGGCAGCTTCGAGGCAACCCGCCTCTAACGGATCGGATATACGATGATCCAGGCGGGATTCGGTGAGTAAGCGGAAGGTCCGTCCTCCGGGGCTCTCGGATCCGAATTAGCGGGCGACGTGTCCTGGTCGCTATAAATATTGTTCATGCCACGGTAGAAAAAGGAGGAGTTGAAATGAAATGTCTCGTTATTTTGCTCAGCGATCCCTAATGAGTGAGACTACACGGGCGGGATATGTGTTAAGAATGGTTATATTCCGGTCGGAGTAGTAGCATCAGAGATATTGCAACGTAAGCAGGATCCATAGGAAACGGGCCCCGGGCAGCTCTTGTTCACTCATTGCCCATAAGATCCTCCCAGAATCTCTAAATATAAGTTTCGTTATGTTCAAGTTTCTTTGGGGACACTGAAGCAGCATCTGAATAGTCCAGTTTTTAATTTTTGTTTCGATTCCTTAGCTGATGATCGCGGTGTGTCGTTCGCGGTTTGCTGCAGCTTGCGACAGCCGAGAAAGTTGGAAATGTGGATCCCGCTGTCTTACAGGGCTGTACCACCTCAATTTGCCAATGATTCCAAGGGAGGGGTGTCGTGAAATTAGCCGCGGGTTAGCTGATGCTGATACATGTATATACAGCAGGACGGTATAACGCTTTATTCATCGTCTGAACTTAGTATTTTAATTAAGAACGGAGGTAATTAAGTTTCTTCAATGTTGTATAAAGGATAGAGATAACTATTTTCCGCATAGAGTGGAGTCTACGGTTGTGTAGTCCGGAGCTCCAGTCTACACGAAAAATTTGCAAGAGTGAGAATGATACTCGGACGATAGATAGCTCATAGTAACTCGTCGTTCTTACATTCCTACGAAGGAAAGAGTTAGCTACTGAATGTCCCTCATGGAAATACCAAAATCACAAGCCATGCTACGGTCGTGGTTATTAGATGAGAGAAGTTTATACCCATTAATTTATCCCTAACTAAGCATAATTTTGCCATGAGATTGCGAAACATCGTTCTGAAGTTGACAGTCTGATCATGATCAAGTTAACCTCTTATTCGTGAGATATTGAGACGAAATAATTATTCCTAAGAACCAGATAAGTTAACTAGTAACTAATGCCCTAATGGTTTACTCTTATCGTAATTCCCTAATAACAATATTATCTCTTCAGATTAATGGAAAAATCTACTTGCGTTGTCATTGATCTGTTGAGACAGAACCTTCGTCGGTTATAATAAGACCTGCTTTATCCAGATCAGTCCAAAAATGAACCATGATATCAATAGCCGTTAATGATATCCTCTTCTTGACCCTCCTGTGCTGCAGACACGATATATTCTATGTATGTGCAATTAACAAATTATATATGGTAGTAATTATAGGCACGTCTACCTTTAAATACATAAGAATATAGCCAGCTGTGACTGCTATAATACTAATAGCAGGAAGAATAGTGAAGTTCTTTATAGAGGGCTTAAAACCTAAGGTTTTGGCCAGATGCAGCGACATCGCGGGTATTTGCATGGCGGTTGTCAAGGAGAACAAGCTTTATACGCCAACATATATATTCCTTGTTCACTTTGAAAATACAAGGTGGGGCCGGGGCGAATTTTTTTTTTTTTACGTTGCACTATGAAATACTAGGAGGGTCTTCAAGTCAGCTGCTCCTGTGGATACATTACTAAGTAGTTGAAGCCCTTGGTATTCAGATTTCAACTTCATTATATTATAAAACTTCGTCGGCTAACCTTTCTTACAACAAGGTGCTCGTAGTTTGCAAAAAATAGCCAAGTTACTAAGTAGCTCCACCATAGCTTCGGAAACGGATTATATCAAGAGGTCTCCAAGCAATCTATCAGAACCAAACATGGCACGATTCGCCTCGTCGCTATGCGTCTGTAGTAGCCCAGGCGTCTGCAGTTGCGCCGGCGATCCCAACCTCAATAAATCCATAAGAAATAACGACCCCGGCTTACGTAGCAAATCGATTTCTATCTCTCGATCTGAGAACGGGACACTGTTGACACACACCAGCAGCTTAGCGTCGGGAGCTGCAAATCTGGGGGAAATGCAAATAGAAATCTAGGCGCATATCCATCAGCGGTCCTAGGGTTAATCAGCATGGACGAGATTTTACTACCGCTTCCGATCGATAAGTATGAGGTATCTATGGGCACAATAATGGTAGAATTCGAGACGAAAACTCAATATAATAAAAACCTCGAACGACCAATATATTTCCCGTTACGGTCGGAACTTAAAAAACGAGAAGTTATTTCACGATATTTATCTGCGTAGGGACGGAGAAGAACCACATAAAAATGTATCAAGAGAAATCTCCAAAAGTACTCTTTACATCTCTTAGACCCGAACTGCTTAATATATTTTTCTTTTTCGCCATCAGAGAACTCCTGCTTCACGAAACTCCAAACAAATTTAAAGCGCTTTATATCCGGCGCGACAAGGAAAGACGCCATAGCCAAGACGCGGCTAAGAAAGGACGGAAGGCTGGATTGGAGATTTCCCAGAATGAAGAGAAAAGCTAGGACAAGCAAGTTTCGCCAATACTTGCCGAGACATAGACAGAAGATAGAATACAAATATATTAAATATCAACGCTTACACCGTTAGATTTACAAGGATGAGCTCGGGCAGGAAATGTGAGAGCTCAAAAGCTGATGAGAATATGAAATAGACCCACATAAAAGCCCTTCAATGGAAAATCTGCAGCCGGATAGCCAAAAGGCTGGCACTGACTTAGACAGTCCGGCGCACATCTCAACTCCATATTCCGCGCTTTGGGATATACCCGCCATCATGAGAGAGTGTCATGATATGCTCGGCCTGGCTTTGGAGTAGGAGAGATACTTGTCATCTGCGTCATCGATATCTCGGTAGATCGATACGAAGCTATGACTTTTAGAGATTACATGCGCCATAGCTTCAAGCGTACCCTCTCTGATTTGGTAAACTGCAACTCTTTTTCTGGAATTGAAGCAACCCAGACAATCTCGGAGACAGAAATTGACCACCTCGGAGATTTGGAAACAAAACTGGTCGACTTCATCGTCAAAATTTTTGAAACCTTGGAGTCCACGGCTATAAATTTCAGACCGATCTTCACCTGTTGTTAAGACTAGAGGCGTCGCAACCACCAGGGAAATTCTATTCAGGGTTTTCACCTTGAATGAGCTACATGAAGCAGCTTTTCTAGCTCTATGGCGTGATGCTATTGCGGCGCTGTCTCCATCTGGAAACGGAATTCAGCTTGTCAAACCCGCTTCAAATACCCACGCTGGGTATCCAGCTTTACAACCGACAAAAGATCCGTTACCACTAGATCCTATCGCTCTCCCATGTCCTACGTTCACTCCCCTAACCGTCAGTGATACGAGAAAAGATAAATATTGCTGGGCATCGATGTTTGAAGCTGCCAAAATCATCTCGAATCCCGCTTTCGTGCGCAAAGAACTACCGATATACCCCGCCGGCTTAAAGACTGACTTCAAAACGCCGTGCGAGATCTCCGCCGTGAAAAGAGTTGTCCGTTATAAGGGTGGGATAATACTTCTTGGGTTCGAAACAGCGCTTATACCGGTCAAAGGTAGCGACGCCACAGATCGCGTGGGCACGTTTCAGCGTTGGCATTTCATATGTACACCTAATAAACAGGTTACTTGTGCAACTGCGGACGTATTCAGGGATTTCAGTCTCAATTTGAAGATGCTTGAAGACGTACCGGGCATCGCAATTGTCAGTTTTAGCGCAATGCTGTCATGCTCTCGGCTTAACTCAATAAGTAAACTGGCGGGATGGAGCAGATTAAACCCGGTAGAATCACACCAATACACCGTCAATCATTCTCTGGACATCGTGATGCAGCTGCGCGCGCCGGTGATCTTTAGTGTTGGAGGGAACTATGGCCAAACGATGGCTAATTTGCCGGCAAGAGTTGCATTCACGCGCAAAGAACCCATACGCAGATTCTTAACCAGGCCTCTAGGAAATTTTCATTCTGTATGAAGATGAAAATAAACAATCGTGGCTTGTCCGTGACATATACTCGCTTCTTAATGGTGTCCAACTCTACCTCAAGATCAACGAATACGTGCTTGACAAGAAACCTTCATATAGTATCACTACAGAATGTTGCCAGCTGCCTATCCCAAGACCAGTGGCATCAAATCCTCAAAGCGCACTCATCCCAAATGATAGCCATTCAAAAGCAAATGGAGAACTTTCGATTACGACGCATGATATAATTGAGGACATCTGGTTTAGCATAATCGAGGGAGAAGAGATATACAGAAATCCCGCTTCACAAGAGCTCCTACACTCTGGTATAAGCTCAAGAGGCGTTGAGCTCTACGATCTCGCCGGAGGAACGGAATTACGGCTGAAGAAAGTGCCAATCCGAGGTTCTATGCACGCTTGGACTCACCTGGCGTCTTTTATACCCGTGATATTTTGCTACGGGATAGGTGACTGATACGACCGAGATCGCCATCAGAGAGGGACGTCTGTGGGGGTAAAGGACCGCATCCGAGAGGCGTTCTTACTTGTCTGACAGAGGATCCGCAGGAAGCCTGCAAAATCTCAGACCAGCATTTGGATCCGTTCGAAAATACCTGGAAATTCTGGGGCTGCTTTGAGTGGAATTTTCATGAAAACCCTTTTGGCCCGTGTTCCCACGTTGACGCGGAGGAACCGCGCTGGACCTGCTGGAGTAGCGAAAGATTTCAGGACATCAGCAAGACTTCTGGTGCCGCCGGTGTGGTAACATCTACCGCGAAAAAGCTAGACAATATCACGATGATACGAGCAGATGGGAATCCAGCGACTCAAGTGTTACCTAAAACGGTGATTATACCACCTACCAGTGCTGTTCGTTTTGAAGCACAAGGTAGATGAGAATGCTATGTTTGGTTATTGGATGGATATTGCCTTTAGGACGTAAATAAATCAACCTGAGAGTTTCTTCAGCGCATCTGACCCAAGTGACTATAGACCCTGCTATTTTCTTTACCCCATCGTTTGTTATATAAGCACAAGCCTGCTTTATGAGCTGAAAGCCTGCTATGTAAGCCGAGAAGAGCTATAAAAATGCATTTTAGTCTTAGATTATCTCAGTCTTGGAGGCATTATAATGACTAGTCTTTCAGCTAACAACTAACGCGACGTCATCATGTATACTTTCACCCACCATTGTACAGTAGAATGTAGTCAAAATTTTAATGTGTTATAACAACATCAAAATTATATAAAACTCAATACTATTATGATGAATTTATAGTAAATTAATATATTTTGTATACATCTATAAGTTAAACTAGATCAAAGGCATCTGTATAATAAAAAGGTAAATAATAATGTATAAATATTCGCGATATTTTATGTACAAAATATAAAAATTTAATTATTTTAGTTAACCTTCGCTTATATTATTTTATATAACGAAAATTAAATTAAACATTATTTTATACGCATTCTAGTTAATTTTTAAAAGCTTATCTTATTATAAAATAATATTAAGCTTTTGTAAAAAGAGATATATCACGTCTCTTCAATCTAATATACTTAAGTATTTATTTTTTAATTTGCTCAATTTTGAGATGGTTAGAAGGTATCAAAAAATTCCACTTTACAATGGCGGGTGATAGCACCTTTGCAAGTTCCTATAAATCCTGAATGACATAAAAGCCGAGGAAATTATTAATAACACTAGAAATCAAGGTCCGTCAAATATCGAGTAAAAGATGTAAAAGAATTGTCTCATTTAATCTGAGAACGGAATATAGGTGCACAATTCACAATTGAACATGGGAAAGGAGACGAGCTGATTGACTTCACCTTGCAGATATCCCTTTCCAAGCCTTCGCTTGACAGGGTGGATTTCTATTGAACCACTTTTCGGTTATGTATGTGACTCCTCTTCTAGCGCCAGAAATACACGAACTGGCGTTCGGCAAGTGTAACCTCATTATCAGCCTTGGAGCCCTCCGAAGGCCTAATAGAACGCTATTATAGATGACGTTTCTAAAACACTCATACTGTGAACTAGGCTCGAATGTCTTCCCAATACATGCTCACTTTTATCATAGAAGTGACTTGCGAATACTGCAACCGAAGACAAATGCTATGAGCCTTGGGTTATTTCGCGGTTTATGTGACCTTTTGTTTCTTTGTTAATCCAAACGTAGTCGCTTCAATAGAGCAATACAATGAAACAAAAGATTATCAGGAGCCTCATTTCAAGCCTTAGGCGAAATCGTCGAAGCCCGGATATTGAAAATGCCATTGATTCTTCCCCATATGCCTTAGAGAGCCCAAATATACAGAGTAGCATTGCACCAGAATATACAAGTTTTCTATTTATAAATTTCTTAGTATAAATTCCGAAGTATTTTTTGTTTTTTGAACTAGAGCTGTTGTTTAATAGCCTGAGAGCCTACGTAATAGCTGTCGGTTGGAAGGATTGCTTGTTCGGGGGTTCCGACTATAAACGAAGCAACTCAATTAATCGCAATGTTCGCAACACCCTCCCATCTTTACACCTCTAGTCCCTTGTGAGAATTAACATCAGTAACATCGAAATGCAACACTACGACATGGACCCTTTGCTATCCGCTGGCCTCTAGGGTTTATATCTGCGGAAAATAGCGAAGGAACTCCCGAACCTGGGCTCACGATGATTTTGCTTACCCTAGCAATTCCTCGCGAGGATATGAAGTAGAAGCTTCAGTTAAAAGACAAAAAAAAAAAAAATCTCAAACAACCCTTGTGTCCGTTCCTAGTAAGCCTTGGCGGACCTACCCGAGTTACCCGAGATTCTGCTCAATGATTTTCTTCAATTTTCTTCTTTTGTTATCTCCTAGAAGAAATTGAGAAAGAATAGCAGAAGAGGTAGTTAGAGGTAGTTAACTGCACGTAAAAGTCTCAGGTATCTCAGGTACCGCCCACCGTTGCTATTTTATCTGTCGCACTGTGAATCAGAAAAATGATCCGCAGCTGCAGGTACAGAGAGAGTATCGATAAGGAGCAAGTAACGTGGCCGCGTGGTGTTCCGCCTTTTGTTCAACGCGAGGGCTATTCACGGCTGTTGTGATGGACGTTGGGATGAAAATTTCAGCTCAATTCCATGAAACAAACTCTTCAGCGCCGCCGACGTATTCTTCAACTCAGACATCGCTCGGCCCGGTCGGGACAAGATGCTCAAGGTGGAATTGACACTTGTCCATCACTAGATACAGCACCACCCATGAACCCCCGAACGGAGCATCGCCCTTCACCGCCGGGATAGAGCTAAGGATTGCCCAGCGGACCAAAGGAAAATTCAAGAAAGGAGAATGAATGAATCAATAACTATTATAACTCCCTCAGAAAACAAGCAGCTGCCTTGAAGTTCATCTCTGAGCGCTAAGATCTGTGAATACTAAATAGCCTCCGAGATTTTTATTTGCTTCTTTTTTTTTTATGTTTTTATTTTGGTTCCGCCTTTATCGATTTGATTTCCTGGTTTATTGTGTGCATAGCTAGTGTTAATTTTGTACCGTACGGGAAATTTACGTGACCTTCCGGAAATGCAACCACACAAACGTTTTAAATCACTTGCCGAAGGGCCCTTTATGCATCACCATTTCATCATTTAGCTTAAGAAGGAATACCTTTATAAGAATGGTATTCTAGCATATTATAGTAGCCTTGTCCTAGTTCAAAATCCTGGGTGCTTATTACAAGGAACGAAGGAAAAAGCAATCCATGATACATTTTAATGTTATAGTCTAGGATATGTATATTTCCACCTATTCCGTCGTTTTATCTGAAATAAAGCAGCGCCGACCACATGAATTTTTAGTATGGGATGTATATTGTTGCTAATAACATCTCTCCGGAGCTTTAAACCTACTAATATCGTTCCTAGCGCAACTAATAAGAGCTGCTTGGTTTGTATCGCAAATGATAGTGCTGTGATATTATACGAAAAAAGCGTGAACAAGGGGAACTAAAGAGTGATGCTAGGATACCTTGAAGAAGCAATGCTGTAAAATCACTCTAGATATATATTGTAACTACATCCATATTCCCTCAAGCTTCTAGCTTTTTTCATTTTCTCTATTCAATTTTGTAACAAATACGTATTTGTTCTAAACGAGGGAAGTGTTTCGTTTCTAGAAGCGCAAACATGCCTGACAAATCGACCTCGACCTCCCGTCCCTCCCAGGACACGCAATATCACCCGCTCCCCGTCCGCCCCTACCCGTCGCCCATCCCTTCGGCGGAGCGTGACCCGTGCCAGCATTAAGCGGCTCTCGGGTCATTTCCTTGACGACCATTCCTTCTATTATGACGATGACCAGACTTCTGGTTCGGCACCTCCGAGGATGAGTTAGAGCTAAATGACCTCGTCGGGCGAATTCGGGCCTGAGTATAGCCACCGTCCACGAGCACCACGAAGGCGATGGAAACTTCGACGATGTGTACTTGGACTATGACAATGAGTTACAGCTCAAAGAAACGTTCGGCGATGTGGACATCGAGAAGATTAGCATGGAATTGGCGAAGACTAGGACCAAAGATCCTAATCTTGTGAGTAATGGAGTTTTCAATTAAAAAGATTAACTATATAAGAAGGATCAGATAGACTAACAAACCGGCGTATTAGGTAACGTGGAAAGAAAACGATCCTGAAAATCCCAAGAACTGGTCTAAGAAGCAAAAATGGGCCGCCACGCTGATCCTATCCTCCTTCGCCTTCGTTACACCTATCTCTTCCTCTATGATCGCTCCCGCTGTTCCCGTAATTTCGCGAGACTTCGGTATAACGTCGACGATTGAAGCACAGTTAACGCTTTCTATTTTCGTGCTCGCCTTCGCCGTCGGACCGCTGATACTCGGCCCTATGAGCGAAATTTACGGACGTGTTCCCGTGCTGCAGCTGAGCAATATGTTCTACCTGATCTTCAACATCGCGTGCGTGTTTCCCAGAGCAAGGAGCAGATGATCGCGTTTAGGTTCTTGCTGGTTTGGCGGTAGTGCACCACTCGCTGTAAGCTATTTTCGCTAACTCTGATTATTTTGACTTGAATAATTATCTTGGCTAACGCGATTCTCATAGCTCGGCGGTGGTGTTCTTTCCGACTGCTGGCATGCCTCTGAACGCGGTAAATCCATCGCGATCTACTCCCTTGGCCCTCTTCTCGGTCCAGCCATCGGCCCGATCGTCGGCGCTCTCGTCTCCCAGCACGCGACGTGGCGGTGGGTGTTTTATGGAACCTCCGTAATCGACGCGATCGTTCAAATCTCTGGTGCCATCTTCATTCGTGAGACCCACGAACCCACTCTCCTCCGCAGGCGATGCGCCGCCCTCAAGAAATCCACAAACAACGATAAACTATATACCGCCTTCGACACTAATGAAACACCAGTCCAAAAGGTCAAGACTGGTCTGGTCCGTCCGTTCATCATGTTGTTCACGCAACCGATCATCCAAGTCATCGGGTTATACATGTGCTTCCTCTACGGATGATGTACCTCATCATCTCCACCTTCCCGACCGTCTGGACTCACGTCTACCAGGAATCCGTATCCGTCGGCGGATTAAACTACATCTCCCTCGGCCTCGGTTTCTTCCTGGGGACGCAGATATGCGCTCCCCTAAACGACCTTGTGTACCGTAAACTCACGAAGCGTAACTCGAACCACGGCATTCCCGAATTCCGCGTTCCGTTAATGTTACCCGCGTCATTCCTCGTCCCCATCGGCTTGGTCATCTATGGCTGGTGCGTACAGTTCAGGACGCACTGGATATGGCCGAACGTCGGAGCTACGATTTTCGCTGCCGGTGTTATCGTGGGCTTCCAGAGCTTGCAGACTTATACAGTTGATGCGTATCCGAGGTATGCGGCGAGCGCTATCGGTGCCGCGACGGTGCTTAGAAGTTTGGCGGGTTTCGGTTCCCACTGTGGCGCCGTATCTGTTTAGGAGTAAGCTGGAATATGGTTGGGGTACTACCGTGCTCGTCGGCGTTGCGGTACTTGTAGGATGGCCGGCTCCGCTGTTATTGTGGTACTTTGGCGCCAAACTGAGGGGGAGAGCACCTTCGCTGCCGGATAAGAGGCAAAGCTGAAGCGATCACCGCAGCATACCTTTCGTTTCCCTATACAACAGGCTTTCATTCTATTTAATTTCTTTTGTTCTTTTTGGTTTTATAAATATGTTTTGAGAAAAACTCTGCATACTTTCTTTTTAGCATCTTGTCTTGTAGGAAGCATATTTGGGTTTTGTAAGTGGGGTTCTAAATTCAAAATGTAAATAAAAAAAGAGCATAAAAGTTTTGTTATTTCAGTCTATATATTCAAGAAGAGCTAGAGAATAGATCATCGGCGGGATATATTTAAACACCTAAGAGATACCTCAATTTCAGAAACGTCTGATAAACTAGAATAAATCCTTACGTACGTGAGACATCTAGACTTATCGTATCCGTTGAGATGCTTTCATTCTATTAGATTTTTAGTTCCCTGGATCGTTTAGAAGGCTACTGTACAGTAGTCTATGGGATAAAATAAATGCTGCTTCTTACAATAATAGCATGGAACGCGTGGACTAGGACCACGCATGCTAAAAAGCTCAAAATAACCGTACGCTATAACTATTACTAGCAACTAGCCATTTGCCCCGTATATATCAAGTAAAGTATTCTCACTTTAAAAATCTCATCTAATATTTAAATCAGATCAGAAAGACATCGTACGATAGACTATGACGGCTATAAGTGGAAGTACTGAAATTGTATGGAGTATTCTTGATGTAAAAAGCCTTAGATGTCAGTAAACAGGCGCAAAAAGGCCTGAAAGTTATGTTCCTGTCTTATAATTCTCTCGGTTATAACCTAAGAACTAAAGTTAATAAGTGGTGGACACAAATGCCATAGAATCGGTTGACCACAAGAACTCAACCGCTGAATGAATCTGTCTAATGGCAGGATATCGTCTATATAAAAGCTATTATGTCATTGGAATGAGGTACGTTGCCGCACGAAAAAATTCATGCAGAATATGCTGAACGCGTATTTCAAGACCGATCAAGTCCTAGATCTCACCTCCCGCCGTTGTAATAGACACGTTCCTGCTGCGAATCCAAGAGGGACCTGGAGCACGACCCCGCGTATCAGTTCATGCAATATTACGACATGCGATCTTTGGATATCCTACTAAGGTCAATGGCACCCCCGGTAAAGAGGAATATGGGTACGGTTCCGCGATTGTTAGGACGCCGCGAAAAGAGACCGACCTGAAAGAATCCAAAGATTTAGCAACCTTTTTCTATAACAATCCGGGATACGTCTGGTTCCTGGCAGAAGCCATTGGCTACGACCAACACAAATGGATAGCACTCGCGGCGCTCGTATCCAACGAATTTAAAAACAGATCTAGAGTGTATAGGGCGATCAACGAAGAGAAAGTGCCCAGTAGAAAGCCAATTTTGCTACCCAAACACAAGCCCGAATCATCCGAGATGACGCAGGCGCAAAGGTACATGAGGAATCTAATCTCAAATCTGAAGGGATGGTCAGAAGGGCGGGGTTTATGCACACCACGTCGCAGAAAACAGACTAGATCCCGCTGGGGAGGTCAATGCTGTCGTATCCGAGTGGCGTTAAAGACGTACAAAGCGAGCACGACGAATTAATAAAGGACTTTGCGAAACACACCGGGCGCGACTACACGAAGTCGAGATAGAGTACGCACGCCATGGATGAGGAAGTGGCAAAGAAAAAGGCTGGCGGACAAGTTAGGATCGACAACGACGAGGAATTAACTAGAAATTTGAAGCCTAAAGAAGATGAATTTTACCCGGACGTCCTGAAGGATCGCGAACTTGAAAGTGTCCTTCGCGATCTAGAAAAGGAAAGAGAGCAAGAAGAACGCGGCTCTGTCTTTTCCCCTAGTGAAGACGATATGATCAAGACGCTCCCGGATGATGAGACGTTGAATTTAGACTTCCACAATCCCGACTGAAAACGGTCCGATAAGAAGGGAATGCAGGATACCGTGAAGGACACGATCGTCAGCCCAAGGATAATGGAGCAGTTGAACAAGAACAGAGCTCTCTACACGGAATTCGGGAGGCTGAGGAATACCGAAATTCCAAGGCGATACTTACGAGTAATCCGAACGAGAACTTCAAGCTGACTACTGAAGGCGCCGGCACTATATTGCAGTCGCCAACACGGATTTCGTCTCCAAGTCCTCGTTCGCGCACGGCTCGGTTCACCGAAGAATCAGTTCACCAAGCCATCTGGCCAGCCGTCGGGAAAGTTACCGAGGATGACAGAGAAAGGTTTGAAAACTGACGAACAGCACATCCAATTCGTTCCTGGAGGGCCACGCCTAAACACAAACATTTTAAAATTCTCATTCAAGAGCAAGATCAGCACGAGCATGACAACGAGGAGGTCGCGAATAGAGCTGGTCCGCTTCCGAAAGAGAAAGCCGAAAGGCTAGAATCCATCCCAGCCTCTGCAGGGCAGAAGTCATCCGGAGTGAGCGTTAAAGACCGGATGTTAACGCCCTTTTTGGTATCTCTTCACCAGGGAGCGCCCAGCTTTCCTCAAAGTTGATACGTCAAAGCAAGGGACAAGCCAACCGGATAGGAGCAGCATAACTACGAATTTGATGAGATGTTCAGAGATAACTCGGAAAGATAACCGAAAAATCTAATACTGCCAGGTTCCTGTGAGCATGGGAAATAAGCTCGGATCGGGACAGAAGCCTCACACAACGCCGCCCTCATGGCGGTTGGGGAACAAATCCGGCAGATGGTTCCGGAAAACAATAACGAAGGACCCCGCGATCAGGAGGTGCAAAGTAACTCGGAGACTAAAGTTGATTCAGCCGTCCGCGACAGGAAATAACGGGCGAGTTGCTAGCCAACCAAGCAAATTTAAGTTGCAATGATTATCGTATAGATGGACGCTAGTGTGGATAAAATATGTTATAATCTTGGTCTTACATTTCGTAAGATTGTTTAGAAGAGATTACGTTCGAAATATACTTAGAGCAATTGATATAAACCTTATTATGAGTAATTATTTTCAATATATTGCCTGTGAAACTGACTAGTTAGGATTTTCATAATCTCGTCGTCCTTCTGTGCATATTAGCAGTACGAGCTTCGTTCACCGAGTTTTGCGGCATTCTTGCCTTCCTCCGAAGCCACAAGCGTCACAAGGCCTGCTAACGCTGCCGCTCCACATGGCCGCATTAATCCCTTCCCTACCAAGCTCCTGCACCGCTTCATGCGCTTGCCGGTCACTAACCGTAACACTTACGCTCACAGCCTCCTTCAACAGCGGCCAAGCGATCGTAGACACCGTGCCGCAATTCATCCCCGCCATAATCGTATCAGTCGTCTCCACTGTCACCATCTCGCCGGCACGCAAACTAGCATTCAAGCAAGGCGCCGCAGTTGGTTCCACCGTTATCACAGCAGTACCTTACACCGACCCTCCCGCTTGTAATGTGCCACGACAGCATGCGCCAAGCTCCCAACGCCGACGGGGCAGACGGCGGCGTCGATGCCCGCCCCGTCGGGCAGTTGCGCTTCGACTTCCTCGAATAGGTGGAATACCCCTGCGATACCCACGCCGGTACTTCCGTGTATTCGCGGAACGCGTTGTCCTGTATATGTATACCCCCGGCTGCAGCTGCCGCATCTACCGCGGCGTCGTAGTCGCCGTTTACCACGACGACACATACGTCCGTATCCGTCGTGTTTTCTGATTTTATACGCTGCTGCGTTGCAGCGTCCATGACTAAGGGCACGTATATTTCGCATATCTGCACGGATAGTAACGCCGCCATCCTCGCCATGGCGCGACCAAAGTTACCGTCTGTTGCCGCAGTGAGTTTTATCTTTTTCGACTCCGAGCGTTGCCGTACAGCGGCTTTTAATTGCTCTAATGTCGTCGAGTTATGGGGCAACTCAAGCTCGCGGCATAGGGCTCGGAAGACGGCATAGCTTGCGCCGAGTATTTTAAAAGCAGGAAGACCGAAGCGGACGTTCGCATTTTACGAAGACGTTCTTGAGACCGAGCTCCCTCGTTAGAGACGGTGATAGAGCGACGAGTGGTGTCGGTGCATAGGATGGCAACTGTGAATGAAGCTTTGCGGCCTCAGTCGACGAAGACGAGGATAAGGACGTCGAAAGGCGACAAGACGCCGCCGAGTGATTTGTGTAAATTGACATGGTCATGCCTGCACGGAAGATAGCTGTTTTTGATTGTAGGAGAGGAGTTCAGTGATCTCCGATAGATCGAGGTGTTTAAGTTTAAGCTTCGAAAACCCGCCTATAGCGGTCGCGGAGGTGATGCGGGCTACCTATAGACTTGGCACGCAAACGGCTAGCGGCGATGACTTCGCGATGCAAGTAGAAGATCAAGTATAACATTCATCCTAGGTGTTCCGTATTGTCCAATTATCTAGTCCCTTGGTGTATCGATTCACGTAGTAAACTATAGCATTGATACATCCCCCTATTTCGGGACGGATTTCTAAAGCACCCCTTTTCACCTACTTAGGTTTCGTTTTGACTTTAGCTGCATTAATTCTCGTTGCATTGAGGTTTCTATTCATAGATGCAATTATATATCTATTCTAAGTCTGTCGATGGTTTGAATTGCAATTTTTAAGTGCAAAATCTTATATTATATTTAATGTCACTGTAAAGCGCAAGCTTATCATTCGCGAGCGCGATAAAACCTCGACTAAATAAACAACCTACAGTATCGTCACGAGTTTCCGGTATACTAGGGATTCACGCCGCGTTAACTCAATCAGACGAAATGAAACATTGAAATTGAGTATAATGAAGTTGTTACATTATTTTATAGAAACTAAGAAAATCCCCAAGGTATTTTGTAGTAAGGTATTTATCTATAGGTCAGAATCAAGAAAGATATCATGACATTATTACAAAAGAAAAGTATGAAAAGAAACAGAAAACATGCCAAAAATGCTGTATAACATCAGAAGAAAGACGAGAATATCACAATCTATATGTTTTACACCATTGTCTTAAAAACCCGAGATGCTTCAAACAAAATCAAAAACTTTTAGTGTTTCCCCCAAAATGCAGTGTGATGCATTACCAGATGCCAGTTGTTGTGGACGACCTTGCGCTATTATTATTATTATTGAATAAAAAGAAGACAGAGCGCGTTTAAGGGAAAGGCTCAGCGCACCACCTGACCTGCGGAGGTGCCTTTCCGGATCCGAACCTGGGACCGGGCGTGCAGCCACCTCGCGTTATCAATAACAACGAGCGTTCCATCCTTCAAGTAATCCGGGCGGAAAACGCCAACAAGATCCTTCCTCTTCTCGAGAACTTCATCGAGTTCGTCAAGTGCAGCAGCGGCGCGGGGCGTACGGGGTTCCATAATATCCCTCCTGAACCTCATCTTAATAACACCCTCGGGAGTCTCCTCCAGCAGCGCGCCGACGGCGTAATCTTCACCCTTGTAGAACTCGTGCGGGACTTCGATGTCGAACTCCGGAGCCTTAAGCGCCTCGATGGTAGACTGCGAGAGATTCGCGACGAGTTCGTCGATGTTGAGAACGCTCAGGTGGCCACCGCCGAAGCGGTCCGCGTGGACGACATGCAGAGCGAAGAAGCGGGGCGGGTTAGGATCGAACGAGCAGTCCGTGTGCCAGGGGAATACGTTCATAGTCTCGGACCTCGCGAGGGGTTTTCGGCAGTGGACTTGACGCCGTGACGGGTTTTACGTCCCAGAGCCAGCCGCGGGTGAGCGAGTGGTCGACGGGGAGGCCGTGTCCGTGCATAGCGTGCAATCCGTCGCGGACGAGGTGGACGAGGTAGTCAGACTCAGGATCGGCGAAGTCGACGTCGACGATTGCGAGGCCGGTGGAGTGTAAGTCGTCGACGATGCGCTGGACGTGAGCGGGGTCAGAAGCGTCGGAGAGGGAAGTAGCCTGGATGCGGTTCGGTGGGTAAGGCGGGTGGGATTGCCGCGGGCGAAAATCTCAGCGCCGGCGGCGTCGGTGACGGGTGCCATCCACGTGCTCCCGTGGAGAGAGCGCAGAGGTCGGAGGCGGAGGTTCGCATGGTCCGTAGCCGCAGAAGGAACCGTTGACGGAGAAGTACGTGCCGACGAGCGGCCAGGAGACGTTGCGGGGACCGCCGAGCTTTGTGGGGGCGAGGATCATCTCGTAGAGGCGCTGGTGCACGCGGCGCTGGAGGACGTGCGGCTGGCCGGAAGTGAGGAGTCGGTCCATTCTTCCTCGGAGACGTCGGCGCCGAAATGATACCCTCGCCTTTACCGCGGCCGGCGGGCTTGAACAGCCACTCGTGGCGGTCAGAGGCGGCCTTACGGTAGGCGTCAGTTCCTGAAGGCAGGATTCGGCGATACCCCTGCGGAGGCGGCGGCCTGGAGGTCCGTGAGGACACCGCGGTAGATCAAGTTATCGATCTCCTGGGTGATGATGGCGAGCATACGCTTGTCGTGGGCGAAGAAGATGGTGCGGAGGTCATTGAAGTGTGCGCGGACGGCGAGCTGCTTGATCATCTCGACGTCGAGCTTCATCATCTCATCCTGGTGGAGCTCGAGGACGAGCTGGTGGATTCCTCGCAGGTAGTAGTGTCGATGACTCTGTACCGGTCTTGGACTCAGCCGAAGCGACGAGCTCGAGTTCTTCGGGGGCGATGAAGCGGACTCCAGCGCCGGCCTTGAAGAGCGCAAGATCGTAACCGTGCTCGCGGCCCTTGACGACGTAGACCTTCTTGTCCTTGTTGAACGGCTTAGCGAAGGCAGCAGCGAAGTTAACGGCGGCAGATACATTTGCTGCGAAGCCTTGCCGGACTGTGCGTAACCCTCGCGGAGGTAGTCCTGCAGGATATCGCAGAGGAGGCCACCGTGGAACGGGAACCTAGCGTTGATCTCGCAGATTTAGCAACAGTGCCCTTCTCATCGCCGTCGATCAAGAAATCCGGTCTCCAGCTTCCGGTCCTGTTGTAGTAATCAGGAAGCTGCTCCTGTAGCCAAACGAGGACCTGCTGGATCTTAGGATCGACGGGAATGCGCTCGTAGAACTTGGACTCCTCGTCGTCCACCACCTGGTAATAATGTCAGCGACGGCGGCGTGAAGGCCATTGCTCAGCTGCTGAGTGTCCTTGATGAACTGAGGAGAGATGAAGATCGGGTTAGGGTTGGCCTGGAGGTAAGTGTACTCCGTCGCGGACTTGTACTTGGTATCATTCTTGGTATCGGTGATGTCGATGCGGGACGGGAAGTGGTGGAAGTGCTCGAGTGAGTCCATCGACTCTAGCGAACCGGACGCCGAGTAAGGCGAGACGGTCTGGTACATGTTCTCGTCAATGCGACGTTCGACGAATAGCGAAGGCATTGTTGGAGATGTATGTGTGTATAAGTCTGAGGGTATATGGTGAATGTAAAGATAGACGTGACGACCTCTTATATAAGATGAAGACGTCTCAGTTGAAGAGAGAAACTAGGATTCGCGTATAGTTCGTGAACGTGATAGGATATGTAATTCGAACTGCTGGCGCTTGATATCACGATTGGATAGAGCTGAAGCTAAAATAGTATTAAGTAGGTTGCGATATTGCGATCAAGGGTACGGGGATTGTTTTGCGATAGAGGTGGGTAAGATAGTGAGCTAATGAAGAAGTTGAAGATGAGTATTGAGGATGATGAGGATGGCGATGACGATAACGAGAATGGCTAGTCGAGAGGAAGACGGCTGTCTATTTGTATTAGACGAGGAGGGAATTGATGCTAGTGCAGTAACATCCATTAATGCAGTATCCCTAGAATATCACCGCTTAACGTCGAGAAATACCAAGCACGTTTCGTTAAAGTGAAAGGATTTTTCAAAAAAGAAAATACTGAAGAAAATTCACGCTAAACATTTCGGTCAATTAAAATCTACGTATTGGGGACCGAAAACTTTCTCCCCTTCCGTCTTACTCTTGTACTGTACCGATATCCTGGAAAAAATGAAGTTAAAATGTTGTGCACTCTAGCAATTTTGAAGAAGAAACTATAGCAAGGATACAACGTACTTGAGCGGTGGTTTGTGGTAAGTGAATGTACCCAGTATAATAAAACATCCATAGCAGAAAATGCTATCCTTCGGTGCTTGGCATCTTCTCGACCTCCTGCCCATTTCAGCAATGTTATTTCAAAACAGTCTCGATCTTAATCAAGTACCTGTTAATATTTGAATGGTATGATTATAGTAAAAACTCCAGTGGTATATGCCAATTAGTACGTTCCGGCGGAGGGTGTTTTATGGCGGGAGCATTCCTCGAGGGAATGCCGTAATTGGGAGCGAAAGGTTAAGCAGTCCCGCAGAGTTGGGTGTCCTACGTCCACAAGTGTGCTACTGTAGCATGATGAAGAGCTAGGCAGCACGGAGTATGCTTTGATGGGCGGGATTGTTCAAAAAGTATGAAACAATTAAAGAGAAGGGGGAAAAAAAGGAATTTTTTTTGCAATCAGTCCAGACTGATTATCCATAAATCTTAGCCTTGGTTCGCATATGCAAGCCAGGAACGGGGTGGGTGTATTGGCATTGGTATGAAGAACGACGTTGTGAAAAAAGAAAAGAAAGAAAGTCGAAGAGAAAAAAGAAAAAAAGAAAAGAAAAAAAAACGTGGATCTGCCGAGTGCTACGCTAATAACGTTAGCTTTAAATCAACATGATTGAATGAACCAGTGGGATCTATGTGATGCTGCAATGTAAGGTAAATTACATTGCTTCATTAGGATTGGGGGGGGGTTTGTTAAGGGGTGATATGCGCGCGGTGGTGTGTGGTGTGTATCTGGCCCCACGGACCCACGGTGCTTCCGCTGCTTCCCGTGTTTTCGCTTCGGGAACTTTCTAATACCTCCGGCAAGAAAGTATAAGTCCTGATGGAGTATTAACAAAGTGAAAAATTCTCTCTCGAAAAACACTCCCATGGATGTATGTATGGTGTGAGACGGCGAGAGTCGTAAGCATCCCTAGAGGTATCCAATTGCGTACCCCGGTCGCGTAAAAATTTATTTCCCTCCCTTTCCACTCTATTGGATAGGTCCTGAAGGTATTGTCCAGGAGCGCAGCCTTACGCTCCACTTCCGGGAGTGCTTTGCAGAATGACGGTTGTGGCTTTATTGGTACCATCCTTCGTAAAAAGAGGGCATTGTATGCAAGCGAGATGAGGAAAAAAAAAAAAAAAGTTCAACCTTTATACTTAGAGTACGTACTCTCTCTCAGCTCGGGTTCCTCGTCTGCGCTCGATGAGGTTGCATGTGAGAAATAAGGATACCCTTGACCTATCCCGAGAAATAAGCAAATAATACTTGCTAAAATGCGCCACTATTAGCTTAAGATCCAAGCTTTTTTTGGGATGTATCTGCAGGGACTTAACGAGCGCGAGAAACTACAAAGGAAAAAGAAAAGAAGGGGAAAGTGAGAGAGATGATGAAATGATTGAGAAGGGTGCTAGAAGAGTAAAGGGTCATGGATCCAAAATAGGTCCGCGGGGAGGACATCCAAATTTAGAAACATTTCAGCGTTGTGTTACCACGCAGAGACAACAGATATACTTTTTGTTTCTGATGGATGCTGATAAGTCCCCTGCTGGCTAAAAACAAAACTTACAAGCAAAAAGCATTACTACGCAGTAGGAGAAGACAGATCGATTGAGCAACACTAGGAAGGCTAGAAATGTACTCACAGCGACTTAAAGAAATGGTAATGGATATTCCTGTGTCATCCTCAGGGTAGAGTCGCCGAAAACCACTCGATGTAAATATCTTCGGCATGGAAATGGAAAGGCCAAGCTAAATTAAGCGGGGTCGACGCCTCGATAGCAGGAAGGAAGAAAGTGAAAATCCCTTATCAATCGATATAGGTATCAATCGGTTAGAGAATCTCGGGAGCCTCCAGAATCACGCCCCTTTCAAGCAATTGAAGAACTCTTCGTGTTTACCCTGAACGGGTTGACGAAGACGAGGAACGTGCCGCTTAGTGTTCCGGTATTAACCGCGGAAGCGCCACAATTCATTCTGGATATCGCCGCATGTGCATCCTAGATTTAGGACTATATATTCGCTTTTATTCAACCGAGACATTCAAAGGGCTGCAGAAACATCTTTTTGTTAGCAGGGAAACGCAAAATAAACTATACTTTCTTGATGTTTCAAAACACGCAATAAGAAAGAAGAAAAGGGGGCATGGTTATTAGGTCTGAGGGTTTAAAGACAAAAGGAGAATTCCGAATGCGAGCCTCCAACGGCGAGGACCAAAGCTTCAAGAGCGTGTCTCTTTTCAGCCCCTGACGTTATACGTAGGCCAAGCTTCCTCGCTCGCTTTGAACACCCGAAAGGGGAATTCTTCCAGAAGGAAAATGGCTACTTTAAAAGTCGAACCAGGAGCTGGTCTGAGTTCCTGGATTCCTTTCCCATCCTTGCTATCTTCTTTCTTTTTTCTTTTTCTCTCTGGGAAGAAAATATTTGTCTTGCGCAGATAATGAGTATTTTTCTTTTGGCGAAGGATATTCTAAAAAGTTTCCGCAGCTCCTCGATCAACGACACTTGGTCGATCAAAAGCCGTTTGAAGACTAAGCCATCCGAGACAGCGTATGGTCTCGGATATTGTCGACTGGGCAATCCCTAAATCGAAAAGAAAGGCGAGTTCCCAGCTTCTGAAGAGAAAAAAGGAAGCTGTAGTTAAAGAAAAGTTTTTCTTTTTTTTTTTTTTTCGTCAAAGTACCACACTGAAATTGAGGTAATGGGAAGATCGTTGAACGGGTGTCCACTGGGCGGTTCGCGGAACATTGAGAAAGGGTGTTCGTGTGTTTGCTCGTATTGATGATATTGAGATGATAGGATGATTATCTACCTTCGTTCCATTTCTCTTCCAGCTTCCCGATCTCTCAAGCTCTGTAGAGATAAGATTAAACCGCAACTTGAGTGCTCAGCTCCTCCTAGAGGGTTTTCCTCGAGGAACCGTCCCGAACGCCAAACAATAGGAGTCTGATTGACATGTCTCGAAAGAATCTTCCCTGCTAAACCTGCGACAGCGGTTAACGACGGTCGAATGCCCGTAAGCAAATTTTTCTTCTTGATATCCTCACTTATTTTTTTTTTTTTTATTTTTTATATAAATGCTTTCCTTGTTTTCTATCTTGAATACCATTCAAACTTCGGAATGAAATGACTGACAGGCGGAACGTAGTACAAAGGTTTCTGCCACGTTTCATTATCGCAAATCCTCCAGAATATTCCTGGATTGTGAATGGTGAAACCCTTGAACGGAGTAACCGCGGTACCAAAGGGCATTGAGGCACGAAGCATATCCGTGATCCCGGTTCTTGGACCATGATTGCGAAGCCACGATAGAAGTTTCTGTAAAATTGCGGTAATATCGCACTTTGTAGTTGTATTCCTTTTAGCTTTGGTGAGACTTGTTCAACTTTTTTTTTTTTTTTTTTTTTCTTGAATCGTCGACCGTGGAAAAACCCGTTCCGGAAGCATTTGTGAGGAAGTGTCTGGTCCCGAGTCTGTTCACTTGGTAGCACTCGGTGATATATCAGCAGACAACTACCGAGCAAGCTGAAATAAAGTGTCGTGACAGGCGACGGACGTAGCACTTATCTTTCGGCTTGTCTCGGTCGGATGAATGAGAAGCTTTTCGGAAGCTGTTGACAGCTACCAAGACGGCGTATAGATACTCCTTGGGAACTATACTTCTGACTTGAATTTCAACGAGTCTTGGAAATGCTCAGCATTTTCTCGGCGAGGTAGTTCCTATACCTGACATCATAGATATCTTCGAAATAAATCCATGCAGCGCAGCCCTATGCCGTGTAAGGCTCGTTGAGATAATTGAAAAATTTTCTCTGCTTGACAGCGCTGATATGATAGGTCTGTCCTTATCGTCCAATGTTGGAATGTCAAGATCATATGCAGAATCTTCCATGTTCCTCGGAGTATTCTTTACTAATACGGCCGTTCTCCGTGGCGCGTTGTAGCACCAACTAACAGCCAAGCCTCGTCCCGTTCATGCGAATCAAACGGTCGGCTGTCGGGTCAACGTGAATGCAGCCTGCGGTTTCAAAAGAATTCTTAGGATGACCACGTTCGTGCCCTGGAGTCCTTGGAATGTGAATTGACGCAATTATTACCGTGAGGTATAGGGTGATATAATCCAATGAGCTCGCCGGACCTTCCCATGCAAGGTTTGACTCACAGCATTTATCTCAAAAATCCAACAAGCCTTTACGGATGTAAACATTTGCCGCTCTTGGTATCCTTGATAATGCTTAAGAACTGCATGCTCCGAAGTGAAAGTGTCGAGAAATCTCTTTACTTCCTTAAAAATGCCAACTTGCCCCGAAGCTTGTGTCGTGGTACGTTGTCCCTCTTGATGCCTAACTATGAGCGGTTGTTTCATCCCCATCTCCCGGCCCGCAAGTGCGTGTTGGATTATGCCCGAAGGGGAGTTGTTGAACGCCTAGACCATGCGGATGCTTGGAGATTATGCGCTGTGCTTTGTTGTGAGGTATCCCAGGAAAATGCCTTGGCGAGATTAATGGCTTGCTGGGAGTGAACTTCGCTGCGAGGATTGTCGATGAGCTCGGGAGGTTAACTTTCTGCCGGTGGAATGTAAGATTTTTCGAGACCTAGGATAGACTGTTAGTGCTGGTGATCTGAGGAAATGCTTGAGGATGATCGTGGTGCAGCCGTGAGGATAAGGAAAATGAAAGTCGCTTCGAGGATGAGCCTAAGGACCAGCGGGAGAAGAGGGCCGAGGAGGATGATACCGAGGGCGAAAATGAGGAGTCCGAGGAAGACGAAGTAGAAAAAGAAGCAGAATAATCTTGCTATGGAGGGCCAAAGATCGTGAATCCTTGTGCTGGGTGTTGATATCAAGTAGGCTGTTGTCGAGCTGCGGTGATCTTCGATAGAAAGCGCATGGGACAGAGAGCTTGGAATCGTGCAGTCTGCTTTCTCTTATAACGGCCTAGTAGGAATGTATTGAAGTGATGATGAAGGTGATGAAGGTGATGAAGGTGCGTGAAAGGTGACGGTGAAGGTCAATGCTGAAGACGACGATAGTGGTGAAGGTGACGATGCCCAGGAAAAGTGGAATATTGGTGTTGAAGCTATTTGAAGTTATTTGAACCCATCGCGGGAAATTTGTTTGTAATATTGTTTTAGGAAGTAGTTGTGGTAAATAAATAATAAATAAATAAACAAATAAATAAATAAATAAATAAATAATAAATAAATAATAAATAAATAAATAAATAAATAAATAAATAAATAAATAAATAAATAAATAAATAAATAAATAAATAAATAAATAAATAAATAAATAAATAAATAAATAAATAAACAAAATTTCTCAGCGTCGTCAAATCCTCATGATCAGTGATGAACAACGATCGAACTTCTAATAAACGACGACCTCGCAAGTATCGCAATCAAGCCTTATCTTTCTTACCATCGCCATCGCCATCCTCATCGCCGACTCTCGAGCTACTCATTCAACCCTCAAAGGCAATGCCTCGCCAACTCCCCTGGAAGAAACTCACCGACGTCCCCGCCGCCGCCCGTCGCAGGAAGACGAAGTCAGCCGATCCTATCAAACGAGAAACCGAAATCGGAATCGCCTTCGCCGGATGCTTACATCAAGCTAGAGATACCGCGGATGTTGCCTCTCGACAGTCCGTGAAAGTAGCAGCGGCCGTCAAAAACCTGAGCGATTCATCCGAGGACGAAGGCTTCAAAGCGAGGCAGCTTGCTGGGAAAAGGAAGATGGAGGACGCCGCAGCAACAGCTCTAAGCAAGAAGCAATCCTGGGCTCTGGAGGCGCTGCTCGTGGGAACAAACCCGCTCGGTTCGCTGATGGACTTTTTAGGAATGAAATTCTCCCAGGCCTGAAGTATTTGAGGACCGACTGGGTCATGATGGCATTTCACAGCTGTCCTTGCCAAGGAGAAGTTTGCTCAATGAAGCGTTTGACTTTCTATTTATTATTTATTCTTTTTTCTGATAAATAAATTCTTGACAGCAAAAAAAATTACCGAATAATTAAATAAATAAAATAAATATTCCGCTAGCTTTCGACGTCTTTAACCTCTTTAAATTTACATCCAACATCAAAACAACAACAATGCCTCCCACCAACCCCTCATTCGTACTCTCTCGCTGCAGGGCGAAGTCTTCGAGTCCATCATCAAACACCTTCGCTCACTGGACATCGTCAACCTCTCCGCTCCTGCAATGACTTGGGATTCGTCGTGCCGTTCGCGTACAACATCAATGGCGACCTCCATCGCTTCGTCGAGGATACCATTGCGTTCCGCACGTTGATAGGGAAGTACAACGCGCTCGTCTCCGGTTCAAACGCGTTGTATTTCTTCGAGAGGAAGGTGTGAGATGGAGCCGATCTCGACGTTTATTTGGCCAAAGAAGGAGGGGGAGTTGTGAAGTTTATGAGCTATTTGATTGATGTGGAGGGTTATGTGTTTAAGCCCTATGAGTTCCAGAAGGTGGAGGAAGGGAGGAGTTTGGAAGAGATAGTAGCGGGGACGTATAAAGTTAGGGAGGCATTAAGGAGCCATCAGTTTGTTTCGACGATCGTCACTTGAGCTTTGAGGAGGATTTCGACGGGATGGTGTACTACAATGGGATTCGAGTTTGCGGTGTAAGTTCTACAAGCCTCCCCCTTTTCCGTCCCTCTCTTACAAGACTATAGTGACTATAGGTGGAAAAGAGATGTGCTCATATTAAAATCACAATTTCGCAACAGGTCTTCGCTCTAGTCCATCAGGGTAATGGGAACCTCGATCGCCCCGAGCGTACGATCCAAATAATCGCCGCGAAAGAACATCCTCTCCTGGCCGTCGTCGAGGACTTCTACAGCACCGCAATTCTCAACTTCTACACCTACAACGCTGCCTTTTCTCTCTCTTCCCGAATCTCACATTTGTCCGCCGCGCCAACACCCTCACCCGTAACATCATCGGCAAGATCGAGAAAAATCTGGAGAAGTATCTTCTCCGGGTTATTATCCTGCCTATGCTAATACCTGGACGGTCTACTCTGGTAAAACAACTCGCTCAAAGTGCACCGTCGCGTCGGTGACCAACATACCTGGAAGATCGATTTTAACACCAGCATTGTTAATGTTCCGAGGGATCCTGCTGCGGAGGCTGCAATTGAATATACTACGTTCTCGATAGACACATGATGGAGAAAGTCACGGACGCGATCCTGCCTCGAGTGATCAATAAAAGCCGTATTTCAGGATCCGGTGAAGTTTGCTGGAGTACAGTCTTCCGAAACTGAATACCCGTGGCTACATGAGGAAATTTCCACCTCGGAATCGAGCGGCCCAATATCTGCCATAATATACGGATGTTGGACTATGAGTGGGAAAGACGCATCAAGCTTTTCAATTCTTGTAAGACGAATGCGTTGCGTCAACTTCACGAATTTCTTCCGACGAAGTACGCGGACTGGGAAGCAAAACGGAGGGCCTAAGGTGCGGACTGGGATAAACTGGAGAGGCACCAGGAGCGCAACGATTCGAACTTCTACAATATTTTTGGCCGCTACCGTTGGTAGAATAAAAAGGAAAACATGGGAGCGTCGCGATTTTCTACGGAATGCCTTTCTGTTTTCTAATTAGAGATGTAACGAGACGACCGTTGATTGGGTGGGAAATATCTACTTCAATGGACGAGGAGACTCTGACTTCTATTCTGTTCCATACGTTGCATTGCTTGTTTTGTCAATCTATTTTTATGACTTTGACTAAATTAAGATACCAGAGATTAAAATTAGTCAAGCTAGGTAAATAAACGATGCTGGGATCATGTTCATGGTCTGGATAATAAGTACTTTCTCAATTGTCTATGTGTGTTATTAGGCCAGCGACAGAGACGTAGACTCAATATACGGCCCAGCCTTATTCAATACAGCTTTATTCGCTTGTAATATGGGTGTGAATATAATAAAGAAAATGAGGGGATGAAGATATATCTACTCGCTGGGGAAATCCCAGAATTGCCATGGAAGAGCCGGAGAGTGGAAGAATAGAGAAGAAAGGAGGAGAACTCAAGGAACTAGCTAGATCGGCCATGACAAGTATTACTTTCATATTCTTCGACGTAGTGTTATATATATAGCATCTGCGAAGGCTAGCTAGACTTCAGACCTAGATAACGCATGATCCTTAGAGAACTGGAAATTTTGAACCCACGAATATATTTGGTAACTATCATTTCTTCAAGATATAAGGAGTAAACTTCGAGATTGCTTGTATCTATACTGTTTGCGTTCTAATGCAGTCATATATGCATACTTCTTCGAGTTACTAAGGGGAGTTCTGCTCGACGAAGCCTTTTATCTTAAAAAGAAATTCTTGAAGAAATTAATTTAAACATATTAGCCAAAGCTATATGAAAGTGTATTATCCTCTCTCTACAGATATTCCTTATCTCAAAGAATAAAATGAACATCGTAAGAAGATAAAATAGTTAGAGGTTGTCCCTCCTTCAAATCCAACTGTCCTTCTACCTCGGTTTCCGTCGATTCAATCCTTCAAAGTGGACCGGTTTTATCGTTGATTATCGTCACATACGGACCAAAAGAAGCATACCAACAGCCCCCTGGACTGCTGTACTGCTAAGTAATTCAGAGTCTACTAGAAACGTCTTGAATCTAATCCGCTCAGATCTAGTACGTCAATCATTTTCTATACGACTCGCTCCCTTCTATCGGACTTGCTCCCTTCTATCGGATACTGGATCAAAGCTGCTCTGCCTCTAGGCTGTACTGATTACTACTAAACCGGCTATTATATGTACGAGTACAAATAACGATCGCTTATTCCTGGGCCACGATTATAGGTAGTTATAGTTGGTCATGCCGGCTGTCAGCCTTATCGAAGTACTCTAGGAGGTTGGGCATGACGTCCGTGAACACCTTGGGCCTATCTTACGCCCGTCGAAATGTTAAATCTGGCCAATACTTGCAAGATCTCCAATGGATTAATCCCTGTGGCGGACGCGACTTGGGAGAGGCTGTCATGGACTTGTGAGAAGGTCGTCGTTTATGTATTGTATTATGAACGAATATTACTGAACCGTGAGAAGAGAATAGTAATTGACTATTAGAGAGAATGAATTAATTAGATTATTTGATAATTTATTTATGTACATATATTTATATCTATTTATATTTATTTATTTATATTATTTATATTATTTATATTTATTTATATTATCTATATATCGAAACATTGCGCAATGCCCGAATCTAGAAGGGTAATTTGCACAGTCTATGGTTATCATGATCATTCGTAACATCGAAAACGCTAAGCTAGACTCTTTAAAACATCAATGTACATGCTCCTGCGCTAATAGAGACATATTTTCAAACCATATTTACGAAGAGCACTGATGCTCCAACCCGTAGTCCTGCTCTAGCGCCCCTTGGCTGTGATTCGCGGTCCTTAGCTGGTAATTCGAAAAATCCGGATCGGGATATTCCTCTGCGAGGTTCCGCTCATCGCACGGCTCGGCCGCGGGAAGCTGTACTTGTACTCATATTCCTCGGCTGCCAACCGCCCGTAGGCACGCGCCGTAGTATCTCGACGATTGACCCTGTGCTGGAGTACTGCCGAACACCCGTCCGCCGCTCTTCTTGCACGTTTTTGTAGTGTTCGTAGGTGGCTTGCACGAGTTTCCGCATGGAGGGGACGGAAGAGCATATTATGCCGAGGTGGACTTCTAGCCTATATGCGTTTTATTAGCTTTTTGAAGCGGAGGATGTAGATGGAGGATGGAAAAGAGACTTACAATTGCCATGTTGAAGCGTCTAGTGCGCGCACCGTAACGTCGCTGCTATCGACGTATCCTCTAACTTTGTAAGGCGTACGATGCTCGCGATACAGACTAATCCTCCGATAGCTATCAGGACGATAACGACAACCTTCTTCGACGTCGAGAGGTTTAATTTGAATATAGGAATGATAGGTAGACCGCTAATTAACCACCATTAGCCTCCCATATAAATGTCCCTTGTATTTAGCGACGCAACACTCACATGATGATCGAATCTATAGCTATTCAGCGCCGTCAAAAAATAAAACACCGATAAATTGTGCTTCATGCAGTGTATCTGGTCCGGCGGGTAGTTCCACTTATCGAGGGGGGTGCAGTGGACGGCGAAGTAGATGTAATTGACGACCATGTAAGTCGTAATAACGCCCCCCATGACGTAAGTCGCGAGCCTGAACCACCTGCTTTGGTAAATTTCGTAGTAAAAGAGGAGAGAGCGAGTTTGAAGAGGAACTGGCAGGTGACGCCGAGCATTTGGTCTACCGGTGCGATCTAGGTTGGACATTTTAAGGTTAGTATTCAGGGTTTGCTAGGAACAGATGCGAGATTTTCACCTTCCAGTGCATGTTGATGTCGTGCAAGCTGATATTCCAACAGTGGCTATCGAAGTCTAGGGGATTTAATGTTAGGAATGGTCTATCTTAGAGATTCGCCTAAGGTGGTTCGAAGAACGGTTTACTCACTATGTCGCAGTACTAGGTATACGTCCTCACAGTTTTCAGCGGCGGCGATGAGCTGGAATGTGGAGGAATATATTAGTCAAGATCCCAGCCGCTCAGAAAGAATCCAAGATCTGGGAGGATCACGACTTACCCAAGCAAACAATAACACCCAATCTACCAGTTTCATCCCCGAATGATACCGTAATCTCGAATACAACCGTAGTGCGACAACTATCCCCGATACAATCATCATGGCTATCCAGAGCGCCGCGAGTCCATGTCTCTTGCTGGTCGGTAAATACTGAAATCTCTCGAGAGTCTGGGTCGCAAACGCTTCCGAGAAATTACTTGTTCGCGTCGCATCGCCAACAATCCTCAAAGTTTCGTTCTTCAAGTCGATACTACCACTTCGAAGATTGGCGAGTAGATCGGAGGCTAGTTGGACGGCCGAAGCGGTGAAATTGTTCGCGTTGTATTGTAGATTGGTACCTACTTGGGCAAGGTAATTTATCTCGTCGTGCGATAGTTCCATACTCTTCATGCACCCACAACGAGGCCGAGAATCTAGATGACTTCTATAGTATGCTTCACGCACGGAGCGGTCCAAGTAACCTGTTAAAGACCCGAGATTGATGTGAAAGATCGCACAACGAGGCTAGAGAAATAAGTCGATCTCAAGGGAACATCATTTGTTCCTGAATGTGGGGGGCATGCTGGATTATAAATGTATACAAACATGGGACGGTTCACAGAGATAGCGGAGTAAGGGGAACCCCCAAGAGCCCAATTCCCCCAAAAAGCCTGCTTATACATGGGCCAATCAGGATAAAAATTCCAAGAGGCCGCCAAGGGGAACCTCTGCGAACCTTCGGCATTTCGCTGAGGGTCTTACTTGAAACTTGTTTATCGCCGTCTTTTGGATATGAACCGTCGCCTCCATGGCCCCCACACACGTGCGTTCAGTAAGCTGTGTAATTGCGAAGCTGACCGGAGACATGAAATTTTGTTCTGACGCCACCCTACCCAAAACAGTTTATCCGGAGACCGCCGGCAGTGGGCTGTCCAATGGGGGTTTGGTTCGCAAATTAGAAAAAAAAAAAAAACACCGTTCGCCGGCGTTATAAGTTTTCTGCAACAGAGGCCAGGGTGCTTTCTTGTGCATGTTCTGGCGACGTCCGCCCTGCAGGTTTTTGTCTTAGATTGTTGGCTGCAGGAGATATGCGTATTGACAGAAGAATGCATCGAATGTCTTTGGAATACTGTACATAAGAACGTTCATGAATAATATACGGGCCAAATTGAACAACTGTCGAACCATGTCCTTGGAGACGATTCCGCGTGCGTCGCAGAAATCTAAATGAGTAGAGATCTCGCGAAGGTACCAGCGGTTTCAAAACTTGGGTCGGCAACCCGGGTCGGTAGAGTATTCAATCTACATGTTCAGTGATCTGGTAATCGTATTATTTTTGCCAAAAAATATCTCGAGTATATTTTGATTATTTTCTCCGCACTAAACGCCGATTATTCGTCGACGACACCTAGCTAAGCTGAAAGAAAGGGCGTTGGAAAATATTCAAGTACTGGGTAAAGCAGGGTCCAACTTCCGCCACCTGCGATACAACCAGTCACCTAGAAATGCAACTCTCAAACTTCGAACCGGTTTAAATGTCCTCCAATAACAAGGCGAGAGAGCTTTCTAGGGATCAGATTTAATTCTTCAAATTTGAAAATAAAAGGGCTATCATCGCTTCCTTCGGATTCGCTGGTAGCGGCAGCTGCCGCGGCTTCTTTGATTACCCACCGCCATTCCTCCAGACGTGGTAACAAGAGGGGACGTCCCAGTCAAAGTACCTAAACCCCTTCGGCTTCGGATCCGGCCGGCCACTTGAAGCAGTTATAGGTTGGGGAGAACGGTCACCCCATCTTCGCCCATTTTCTCACTTCGTCGTCCTCGTAGGGCCACGATGTAGACCTGCAAGCGTCCTGTTGGCGGGACTCGAGCTCCACAACCCAGCCGTATTTGCTTCGATCAGCATTCAGGGAATAAACCACACCCTCAGAAAATACTCCCTTCGGTCAGCCACTCGTGCTCGAAAACCGAGCAGTGCGTGCGCAGGTGCCAGTCTGTCGGTTCACTCCCCACGTGATGTTCCGCTTCCCATGTCGGCCTGGTGTCAAACCAGTTCATGCAGAATGTGGAGTACTACTCCGCGACGTAGTTAGGCACCGTCGTGAAGCCGGCGAGATCCAGACCCGTGGTATCGAGAGGGATTATCCAGCTGAAACAGTCCCCGATCCCTCGATGGGTGTATAAGCCATGGTTTTTGCTTCGTAGAAGGTCCGAGTCGATAGTACTTGTGTAAGTATAACCACGCTCGGCGTATTTGTCTAGACCCTCTTTAACGTTTGTTTGTTAAAGGCTGCGTGATGATGCTGACCCCGGTGACGAAAGGTAAGATAGTGGAAAATAGAATAGGCGTATTCCAGGTATAGAAATTATAGATCCTCGTAGAATAGAAGTCGTTAATTACCGCGCTAATTTGATTATCTGCTACAATTATCTATATTGTCTTGTCGCATGGACGGTTACAGAGTAAAGACCTGTGAGGTGAAGATGCTTCAACTTAGTTAACGATCTCGACTAGGGAACGCGGTTCCGTAAATAATGTCGATAATGGGGATTAGAAGAGCTCAATACATCTGCGAGATGCTTCATATTGGAGAATTTGCTGGCGATGGCGCGACTGTCTTGGTCTAGGTCCTGGTTCTCCTTCCGCCACGCATCTCCCCCATAAAAAGCCACGGGACGAGGGGCTCTTCCCCGAACCACTTCTGCCAGGGATACGGGATCAGTTTATAATTTTCGGTCCTACTAAGAAAACATCTAAGAATTCCACCGGAGGATTTATTCCCCTCTAAAGACAGGAAAACGAGTATCATTTATGATTGGTTTGCTATGCTAGTGATATCTAGGTTTTCAACGGGGTGTTTATCTTTCCTAGGGTTCTATTACTTGGTTTCAACCCTTTATTTATTATTATTACGGAGTCTAGCGTTATTGGTCTTATTATCTTGCTCTTACTATTCAGGATCCTGTTAAAGTAAAACCGGGCTATTGGGCGTTATCAGAACAATCAAGAATTCAATATCTTCCAGACCTAACTATGCTTTCTATACTCTTTCATTTGTATAACGGACTCTAAGAGAATATGCGGCTTGGGTAGCTTTGTTGAAAACCCGGTCGTCCCGAATCGAAGCCATCGCGTTAACCGTAACCGCTTTGAGGCTTTTTACGACCCATGAACCTTGCTCCTGCAGACGCGAGTGTCCGTGCGTATGAAGATCACGGCTTACATAAGGTGGGGCGTCCAAACTGAGGGGAAACTGTTTCAGGCCGTTTTCGTTAACTTTATAACTTTAATCTCCATAAAAACACCTACATCTAGATCGCGGTCATCGTGTTATCACCTCAACTCGAGTAATATGGAATCATTGCTCGTTCGCGTACTGTCTTTTCAAGGCCACGAGGTCTACGAGATGCTTTGCTCTAAGCTCTCGCCCGTAGACCTCTTGAACCTCTCTAACACATGCAGATCCTTGCAATGGATAAAAGCAAGCGGTGGAATATAAACGCGCACCTATCCCGCTTCGTCCGCGACCCGCTAAAATTCCGATCGCTGATGGCAAGGTACAACGCGATAGTATCCGGTTCGCACGCGCTGCAGTTCTTCGAGGGCACATACTGGCCAGAGTCCGATTTGGACTTGTACATGCCACCGTCCGAAGAAGACGTTGTGGGGTTTATGAAGTATTTATCCGACGAGGAAGGGTACGAATTGAAGCCTTACAAGTGGCAGACTGGCGAAGATACGGAAGCAATAGTCAGGAATGCCGAGGTGAAGGGTCGATCGGGCTCGCTGAACCGGAAGCTGGCCTGGTTCGTGTTCGCCGACGATATTGAAGATGATGACGGACCCCGGCCAAAGCCCGAGGATAAAGCGGAGGCGGAGACCAGTATCCGTTGCGGAATATTTCCGCGGTATTTTCGACGAAGCGGAAGGACGGGAGGACGATACAAATTATTGTGGGGGATCAGCATCCCGTAATGTCTCTTATAGACGGTTTCTACTCGACGCTCGTGCTCAATTTCTATACGTGGAGAAAGCGTATTCGCTGTTTCCGTATTTAACATTCGTCGGTCGGATCGGCGCGGTACTTCGGAAGCCGATGATAAGATGGGGAAGTGCTTACTAAAATACAGGCGCCGCGGGTACCGGTATACGAACGCACTAGACCCGAAGACGAATCGCCGCTCAACGGATTAAAAGATCACAGGCGCATCGGCGACTACTACACCTGGAAAATGAAGCTCGACACAACCGGCGTCGATGTATCCGGCTTCAAACCCGTCCCCGCTTCAGTGCTAGAATACTCCACCTTCAGCGTATTCTGGAACGAACCATTGTGGCGGCCTCAGACTCGGAGCGCGAAATCTCTCACTGGGAACTCGCTTGCAAACTCTTCGTCAACCCGATTTTAGAACACACGTACCTTTACGACTCCTACGACTCGAAGTCTCCGAAGGGAGCGCCGAGGTCGGATAGGTGGGTGGTGGAGTTTGGCGCGAGGGTGATGAAGTACGCTTTGCTCGAGTGCTGGATGTTCGAGGACGATGAGGTGAAAGCGATAGCGAAGAGGGGGTACATCGATCACAGCTACCTTTTCCCGGACGAGAAGCCGGATACGTTCCGCTATAGGGATGGTGAGGTTAAGGCTTGGTATGAGCTGTGGACGAAGGGGAAAGGGATTATGGCTAGTAAAAAGAAGGACCGTAGGCAGTAGGGAACTAATATTATACCTAGCTCGAGCATTTACACCTTACTACCGAGCCTGAGGGGTTTTGGCTGGGCCAATGCTTGCGCTTTGCACTATTAGTACCTTCCAGAAGTTTATCTTGGGCATTCAACTGGAACTGGTAGCTCCGAGTCATAACGCGTATTCGTCGCTCTGGCCTGTTCTACCACCGGCTTGAGTCTTGTGTATTAATACGTATTACTCCATGGATAAATAGGTATCTATACCATAGTGAAGCTTGCCTTACGGTCTAAGTCTCAGCGATACGGTGATTCACTCGGTATCTTCGCTCGTCCAACAATCTGGAGAGGATAGAGTACAGACTTGCTGAAATTGGCGAATGCTCGCTACAGCTCAAAGGCTGAACTTTTTAAATCCAGTTTCAACAATAATGAGTAACTATCATGAGATAAAATGGGATTTCCAATATTGGGGGCTAGGTTTAGTAAATATAAGTGGCCATTCAAGTTTTACTGTGTATGGGGAGGCTAAACCGAGATACCTGTTGGGGAATGCAAAGTTGTCAAAATTAAGCGAACTAAAACACCTAAGATAATGCATTGACAAACACATCTGGAATCCAATATCTGTTTCTATTTCCTCGCGATATGTTATTATTATCACTTGAGCGTACGAGTGGCTGCGGAATTTGGAAGCTACCGTTCTCTTGTTTATTCAAAAGATGGAGAAACAGATGTAGTACCGAGATTAGCTTCTCAAAGACTCACAGTCGAATGCACTTTTGGGAAGGCACTCGGTTTGGAAATACCGGCTACTGCTGGCTTTCCGATAACGATTATAAGGGCATGCGTGGTGAGATGATTATTCGTGAAAAGATAGAGTATAAATTCAAAGGATTCGGTCTCGACTGGGGATGGATCAAGAAGATCAGCAAACCATTCAGGACCACATCGAGTTCAAAATCAAAGCATCAATATACTTCCATTACTCCTTTAATCTTACGGTCTCTTTACCGTAGCTCAAACCGCTGTGATGAAATGATTCCTTCCAATCCTCGCGGTCGTCAGCGCCGCCCTCGCCGCACTAAAATCCATCGAGCCGATCTCCAACTTTAACAGCCCCAATGACTCTATCTGCAGCGTCTGGACAGGGGACTTCACCACCTGCATCCACGACAATCAACTCCTACGCTGTCAGGGCGGTCGATTCTCAACTACCCGATGCAAAATCGGGATCGGCGTGATCGGCTGCCGTTTGCAGGACGGAGGAGTCTACTGTGGCGCGACGACGTTCTACAACTCCAACGGCCAGCAGGATACCCCGCCGACGAAATGTACCAAGAGCGGATTCGGTGCGTGCTGCGGTATCGGTTTTAATTGCTGCCCGAATAATCCTGACCAATGTGAGAGTAGCTAAGAGTGGTTGGGTGGTTGAGCTCTTGTATGTTTTCCAGGGTTTGCTCTTCGGATGGAATATGGTGTTCTTTCTTTCTTTGCCTTTCTTTCTTCTTCTTTTCTCGGCTTTCTTCCTCTTGTATTTACTCGTCAATGAATATAGACCATTGCTTGAAGTAGTATTCCACTTAAAGATACCACATCCGAGTCCTCGAAAATTTCTTTGAATTTATGTGGAATTAGTTATGGAACTCATATTGCGGCTTGTTTCAAATCACGCCTCGTAAGTCCGTATGTATCTCTGCACAAGTATTTCCTAAGTGTTATAGTGGGAACTTTAGGCTATCATAACTATAAACCGGACATTGATCTGATAATATCCTAGGTATCATCGTGGTGTACAACCTTTAATAAGATAACCTCCCCCAACATGTACTATTGCAAGCTCAGGCCGGCTATATGGCTTGAACATGGAACTCGCGGCGAGGGCAAGTGGGTGAAGACACGGGCCTGAGCGTATTGGAGCTAAAGCCTTGCACAATTACATTCCCATAGGAGATCAAGGAGTCCCCAGGTCCAGCGGTTGTTATGATGAATTCGAAGTGTGCCTACGGACCTGCCGTTCCTATTTCTCCCCTGACATATTTTCCGTGAACCGGGGGAGTGGACTTAGGGCAGCATGCCGAAGTTCAAAACCCCATCCTCCTTGACTCAGGGAAACCGATCTTTCAGGTCGAAAAAATTTTCTCCCGAGGTTAGGCAAAACGTCAGTGGTTCTCACATAGTTTGCGCCTTTTCTCGTCCCGGTTCCTGGAAATTAAACACCCCACTTTTGATAAGAAGTTTCTAACCAGGGCTCAAGAGAGAAAGGCGATAACGTGACGCGGCCATTCGCCCGCAGTTTTTCGAAGCTCATTGACTATTGTACTAGCTCAACTTTGCCTTGGAAGCTCTGGGCTAGGCAAGATGGTCTCTAGACTCGGCTGGGGCCAGAGGTTTATAATCGAGCTAAACATAGACATGCTTAGGGCACTTAGCGATCACTCCATCATAACAGATGTGGAGAATTCCATAAAGAATGAGAACGCCGCTGCCAAGCGAGAATCGTCAAGATAAAACTCTGAGAATGGGGATATTTTAGGGGAAATTACCATCATGGCCGCTTTAACGTGCGGCTCGGAGGAGAAGGCGCGAAAACCCGAGCTACCGGAGATCTTGGACTGTACAGTAGGAAAGACTGTATCAGTTTTTTGATAAGAAACTGTTCAGGGGGTTTAATATGATCGTCGCCTGTGGCTGCATGACTGTATCAAGAGAGCCTCTACAATAAAGAGACGCAATAACTAGCGATTCGTGAAAGATATATGGGTACCCCCCCCCCCTTTCCGAGGCACTATGGAGCATCGGTTCCTGATGGTATGGATTCTCCGTTAACTTCACCAAAGGGGCCCCTCCATCAAGCCCGCTATTATAGAAACTCGTGAACAAGTATAAGCATTATACAGAATAACCACGATTCTGTTAAACTAGGTGGGCTGACTCTCAAACTGTCTGGGGGATGCATTGTCTAACGACGTTATAACGCTAAAGGAACGCAGTGGCGTATTGAGGTCATCTTGGTTGTCTTAGGACTTTTTCTCTCCAGGCTTTCTTGCACCACGAGCTTCATTACGAGCGTATCAGACTGCCTCATGAGTCTATAATCACTAGAGCTATAGCCGGCTGCCGAATCGCCAGTCGATCTCTTAGACAACGCAAATTGGATATCGATATATATAAGCTGTCTATCGTTTTTTTCGATTAAGATGACCAAAAGTAGCAGCAGATTTGTCCCCGCCTTGCCACACCGTGAGTGGAGTAGGTGGAGCTTTGAAACCAACTAGCGAACGAGACTAGCGACCAAATTGGCGAAACTGGCGAGAAATATACAAATAAACAGCTATTCAATATTGGGGAGATTTATAAATCCGCGTGGGAAATGATAAGCGATCGTTATTACTCTACTCGATAGATTCACCCAGGAACCGGTAGCAGATAATCTGACCGGTCCATGGATCTCCCACTTGAATCTGAGACCTTTTTCTGTTCCTGAAGGATATTTTATAATATAAGTGGAGCCCCTTTCCCTCTGGAAGATGGTCTCGTGAGTTTCTGGGTCGTATCTTTTAATCCTCCAGGATTGTCATTTCGGATTGACTATCGTACGTACGGAAGCTAGCTGCCGAGAGCTTCATCAGCTATCAACATGTCGACCTCTAGTAATTCCAGCGCTCCGAATATGAGGAAGTTGATAACCCAAGGATACCTCCTGATATTGCAATCAGGTCACCTCCATCCGGCCCTCACCATGCAACCGTTGGTCGAAGCGCTTCTCAAAGATGCCGGGGACAACGAGACCACGTCGGGAGCGTACCGATTGAATCCCTCAAGCAGCTGGCTAAAATTCTACCGGGTCTATCTAAAGCTACCCCCACGTCCGGATGGCGGTCATCATCATTAGTCCTAGTCTGCCTTTCAGTCCTCACGGTAGGGTTACGGTTTTACACAAGAAAGACAAGAACACGAGATGCCAGGATCGACGACTGGATTTCTCTGGCGGCGGCGGTAAGCTACACACTTTGAAAAACAGTCTTAAATATCTAGCAGAATCTAGCAACTGATAAATTGGTACAAACAACAGTCTTTATTGTCGCAGACGGCACCTGCACGGCGTTCATGACGACCAACAGCGTTCACGTTTGGCAATTCTCCCTGAACAAGTTCGTAACGTGGAACAAGGCCCTATTCGCGACCGAGATCGTCTTCGTCTTCGCGCACTTCTTCGTCAAGCTCACGTACCTGATGTTCTACTACTCGCTCTCCCGAAGCGGTACTACCGCGTAACACTGGCCTCCATCGGCGTATTCATCTTCACGTTCTCTTTTGCGGGTCTATTTACGTTCATATTCCAGTGCACGCCTATCGACTTTTGGAATCACTTGGGCACGAGGAAATGTATTGATGGGTTTTCGAGCTTGCTGTCGTTTGGCGTGCTGTATATCATCGCTGATATTGCTATACTGTAAGGAACCAGTCGTCTATTGGAAAACGGCGGACGCATATGGCTAATGGTGTTTCGTCTAGGCTTCTGCCCATCGCAACTGTAATCGGTCTTCAACTACGGATGAAAGCAAAGCTAGCAGTCATCGGCGTCTTCGGCGCCATGGCATTTGTATGTATCGCCAGTATCGAGCGTCTCCTCAGTCTCAAGGAGTGGTTCGGCGCTCCCGACTTCACCTACAAACGTATCGGCCACGGCATCTGGGCAAAGTAAGAATAACTCTTCTCCCGCGATTTCTCTCTTAGATGTATGCGATTACTGACACGAATTGTAGCGTCGAGCTCAATCTCGCCCTAATGATCTCCTGCCTCCCGCCCTGAAGATCCTCCTCTTCCCCACAGCCCGCTTTAGAGGCTCCAAGTCGCACAGCTCAGGAGGCGCTACTACGCGCGCGGGACACACCTCGATCGCCAACGGCGGAGGGCTGACGATAACGAGGAGGTACGATATCCGGATGGAGAGCGTCGAGGACCACCGTAGCGCGTCTTCGACTTACACGCTCGAGGGCGCGGCGGGTAATATTGAAGAGGTGGTAATAATACCGAAAGCACATGTGAACTACGAGAAATATTGAATACCGGTTGGAGTAATTGGAGGGAGTACTAGGCAACATGTAACATTTGATGTATTTCATGATGAAGCGCTTGCTTTTACTTGACACCAATGTATAAACTTCAAGTTGGATGGCGAGGACTTGGATGGTTAGCCCTTAACGGAATATATGGGAGCGTTCACGTTTACATAAAAGAAGCTTCTAATTCAGGATAGCTTCCTCGGCAATCAATACTAATAATTAATTAGCAACAGTAAAATAATGTTGAGTCAGGGCAGTGTACGACCCCTCATTCTTCTCTTTTCTGTCTTAATAAATAGTGAAGCTTCATAATGAGCTCTAGCTGAGTCTTATAATAATATTCTGGTGGTCATCCTCAATCGGGGTCAGGCAGGGATGGGCCGCTTCCGAATCGCATAACCATTTGCCTCTTCGAGTTGCAAAAGGTCTCCTAACTCGTCAGTACAAGATCCCGTAATTTGCGCAGGAATGGATATTGTAACATCCCGCATCTCGGCATTCCCCTACTATACACGATCTATAGCCCCCATACCCGGTACCACTCCGGGACATCCCGGTCTTTATAAGCGAATCCTGGTGGCCTCGGGTGCGGAAACTAGAAACTGCTGGAACGGTAGCCATTCAGTTGCGCATTGCGCACCTGCACAGGGTCGTCGTAGAAGTCGCACGCCTGCATTTCAGACTCATTCGTCTGCCTACCTAATTCGGATGCCACGTCCAAGCGTTATTTTCGTTTTCTAGCGGAGATACCAGCCACACGTTCTCGAAGCTCGCTGACCGGAATGATACGCAGCTCATGCGCCAGTGCGCGATCGTCGGCACGAATTCTCCTTCGTGGTTCGGTCCGGTGTTGACCCAGGGGATACTAAAGGTAGAAGAATCGGTCACGTAATCAGGAATTGGTTCAAAGGGGAGATGTAGACACCCGTAGTGTCCAGAGGCATCACCCAGCTATCGCGATCCCCGAGGCGGCGGTCGTCCGAGATTCCGTGGTTCACGAAATTTTCCAACGAACAAGTAGTTGATTCGGTGTCGTTGATGAGTCGATAACCGCTCTTCTGATACTTTACGAGGCAAGCTCGAAGCTTCATGTTTAGCGAGTGGGCAACGATGTTGACGCGGTGACGAAAGGTTAAAGACGGGAACAGGGAATAGTATGTGTTCCAGGAAATAAAGTTGAATATGCTCGTTGCGTAAAAATCGTTGATAATAGACGCGATAGGATGGTCCTTTGCAGCGATTAATTGGATACTCTCCCCGGTCGATCGTCGGATGATAAAAACCTTCCAAAAAAAAAAAAAAAAAAAAAAAAGATTCGTGTTAACTTTCCAACTATCACTATTCGCTCTAGCTACGTCTTATTATGTGCATCCTCCAAATGGGCATATCTGCGTTGCGAAAGAAAAGGAAGTTTGCTAGCTTACCTCTGAGATGTTCTTCATTTCGTAAAAAGTATCCATCTGCTCCCTCGGTTGAGGCGCGGCGTGGCGGTTGCGAGACCAGCGCCCTCCCCGGCAGGGGACCTCGTTCAGCGCGCAGTTGGCGCTGCGGTCGCACTTATCAAGTACTTACATTTCTTGTCAGGTCCTTGGCCAAGGCCACATCGACGACAGGACTTCTCAGCAACATCGCCAATAGCCTGGATCCGATGGGCACTAAGCTTTAGGGAACCCTCCCTAAGCTCGTGAGCGGCGCCAGACAGGGCTCCGAAGGTATTCACCGAGCCGTTATCCATCAAGGGACTGCTAGGAACAAGGCGGGAGTCGTTGGCGCGGGCGCGGTTGTGAACGAAGCCGTCAAAATTTGGACGGTCGGCCCAATGGCGGGCACTGTTGTACTCGCGGCGGTTGGTATCCTCAGGGTAGTCGAGGTCCAAGCCGTTGCGCCTAGGCTGGTAGCCATAGTCACGGCGAGACATGGTGAAGGCGAAGCGAGGTTTGACGAGGTTGTTTCAAGTAGCGGTGGGAGTCTGCGATGGTAGCTGGTAGCTGCTACTGGAAATGGCTCTAGTAGCTGCTACTAAAGGAGATGATGCAGAGAGGTTTGCTAAAAATTAAGGATACTAGATTCCGGAGATCTAGGGATGTTGAGGTATATGGAGATAAAAGAGGGCTAGAACGTCCTGGCTCGGATTTCACCCTTATATCCCCATAATGGGAAGCCCCAGCGGCTTCCCTAAGTTCGTAGTTTCACGGCCTAAGGCCTAGCAGTTTTCCTTTGTTTCCAGTTTCACCTGGGAGGCCTCCTGCGCGGAGGACCTCCCATTTCTCTGCCTCAACGCCACAATGTTTTATAGTTTCAAGATCACCAGTTTTGTTTCAACCACAGCTTTTCGTTTCATAGCATTCCTCGTGCGATCCCATGCCTCCGCAGGCCTACAATCACCATTGTGATCGAGTGGAGTGTGGGAGCACCATGTTACCGAGATCTCAACCTTTGCTCTCAACTCCAGCAAGTAAGCAAGGTTAATACTAAGGAGCATTGTCTTTCTTGCCTCGGACGGCCCCGGTGACTGACGGACCATCCAGAAAGATGTGTAAAGTCACCAGCACGGAACATCAAAAATGTGGACACACGACTACGAAGACGGAGCCTTGCTCTGTTGGTCTCAACTACCGAGATCCTAACCTTTGCTCTAGCCTCTAGCAAGTAAGCAAGGTTGATACTGAGAAGCCCTGTTCTTCTTGCCTCGGACGGCCCCGGTGACTGACGGATTATCGAAACCCGGAGAATAAAAATCAGCGGTTCTATTCTAAGGCTCTCGCGATGGATGAGCGTTGTTGAGAAACCATGGAGATGGTGGATAGATTGAGATGCTTTATGTCTGATGGAGGGGATTGAGCTCCTTTATATACACACTAGAGGTGGTGTTCCAACGCTCCCACCGAGGCCCTATATACTAAATATCGGACTCTACATAATAAAATAATAATAAATTATATATAGAATGTATGTCTACGCGCCTACCAATACCGGCAGTTGTTCCGCGCATGAGAGAAAGATTACTACGTACACAAAAATAAACAATTATAATAATAATCGAAAAGATACTAGTGACGCTATATCTCATTGCTCCGGTTAAAGATTTAATACATGCGATAACGGAACAAGACTATTCAATAATAGCTCACCCTCGACCGAGAAACAAGTTTCTCGAGCTATCGCCATACACGAGCAGCTTATTAACCAGAAGCAGGATAATAATCAGCGATTTAGGCTTTGACGGGTTAATAATGTTTGGTTTGGGATGCTAAATGCATAAGCTCACCGACGATGAAAAGGTTCTACGAGAATTGTGCTTGCCGAGCGTATGTGCGAGGAAACGGGAACCGGATAGATAAAAGAGCTCAACACACGGACTGTTCGAATCCGAATTACAAAGGTGGAACTTAGACGCTGAGAGTTCATGCTATGATAAAGAAAAAAGTAAAGCCGGTTAAAACGTGTAGGAGTAAGAAGGCGTTGTTCGAAGAAAGCTATCGTTGTCGAAATATAGAGCGGAGAATTTTGAAATATAAAGAGGTTGATAAAAAGGTAGGGGCTGAGGCAAACTAGGTATGCGAAGAGAGTAGTAAATTTAAGAAGAAATATTGAAAAAGTACGAAAAGAGAAAGACAAAGAGTAAAAATTAAGGTGGTAGAAGTTGAAAAGGCGATAAAGGTATTAAAGAGACATAATATCAAGGTACCTAAAAAAATAAGACATTATAAAAACTAGCGAAAAGACATGTCGGTTTCATAAAGCTTAGATGCCACTGTCCTCCCAACAAAGGCTGCGGCAACGCAAGCCTTCTCACTTGAAATACGTCGAGCTTGAGAACAATCAACCCTCAAGCTGTTTCCTTTTGGCATAACAGTGGTTTGAGCACAAACTCATCAGATAAGCGCGATTGTAGGATATAAGAGTTATAATAACGTGACCATTTATGCCTGATACCATACTTCACAACATCTAAAAGACCCAAGAGGTCCTCGGTCTACTTCCCTCATAGATCTAGGTAAAACATCTAACCCCCGACCCCCGGACCCTTCCCGATCATAAAAATCATTACATTACTCGAAAATGTGCGAATTCTACTATTACAGTTACTTGGGCTGCGCTGTACTAGTAAGCTGCACGAGTTCAATCTGGTTTTATGCAAAGAGTGGTTTGATGAGTGCAAGCAGACGTCGGACATAATGGCAACGCTAGAAGGCCAGTGCCCGAACTGCGTCCGGAAAGAAACGATCTGAGGACGAACGGCTGGATTTGGGAGCAAGGGTGGCTGGGGAACCAGATACCGGGGGCGTTCTACTGGAAGTAGTGGGCTGGTTTGGTGACGTTATAAGCGCCTTACCGCGAGCCAGATTGGCCTGTATGAGATATGTCATTATTTACACACTAAGAAATTTATGAAGCGATAGTAATGACGCAATAGTGTAATTTAGCAGTTTATCAGAAAAGGTATCTCGGTCTTGAAATAGGTAGAGAAACACACGAAGAAAAACGATTGGATTGATTGAAACTTGGGTTTAACTCTTTATGTACTATTTCATTCGATAAGAACAAAGGAAGCTTATTGTAAATGAGACACTCGGGGAGTCAAAAGCTTTCATTTGAGTGATAATAATTTTTCCATGGAATGATGCTCGAGCTCAAGGTCGTGTAACAAAGAAAAAAAAAAAAAAAAAAGGGGGGGAGGTCGCACATAACTCTCGCAGCCCAGGCTTACTATCTGGCTCTTTCTTACCATAAATCAAGCTCCAATTTCGAAAGATACTTTTCTAAGGGCTATCTTATATTGAGAGTCGTTACATAAGACATTCCATCCTGCTACTGCTGAAAAGCATCCCCAACATCACACAGCGGCTAGTTCAGAACAAAAGGTTCAATGAGCAATGAACCTTAATCCTATATCTTTCACAAATTCACTATTTACACGGTCCTAATGGACTCATCCCCACCTGCGCAATCACTAATACTTAGTACTTAGCAAAAATGCGCAAAATGACTTACTACACCTATGCCCGGTGCTTCCACCAATCTACCGGCCTTAACCATCTTCAAGTAGAAACATGCGAAGAGTGGTGGAGAACCGGCAAGCCCCACATAACGCACCAGTTGGAAGAGAACAAGACGGGTTTGCCCGCCATGCAAAAGGAAGGGGAATGAAAGAATAACGAGCCGAAGAGGACGCCGAACAAGTGGCTACAGCAGGACCACCCTGAGGAACATCAAGGCGGAGGTATGTAATAGGGACCGTCATTCGATAGCAGGGTAGTAATTTTCTTACGTTCATTCAATCAAGAGGCATAGAAAGGGATCAAGTTGTTTTTGGTATAACCTAATGCTTAGTTTTACTGTGGCGATACAATGAGCAATTAACAAATCTTTGCCTAGCCCATTTAAGTAAAAAGCGACTATCTCGTTGTAGAGGCAGCTTCCTTTCGGACCTCATACTTGAACATACCCCACTCATAAGAAAATTGATTCTGAACATCGAGTTGTCATACCCAAGTGTATTAGATTTGGCATTGAGATCGATCGCGCGGCCAATGTTCGAATGTTAACTAATTGTTTAGGAGGATAATAGGGGAGCTTCCATGGGGGCCCACTTAGCATGATTCTATGCAAGGAGCTTTTGGCGATCAAGAAGGCTGCTTCGTCCATCATCTCTTCACTCTAGCCCCACGTATTTTTCAAATCCTTCCTTGTAGTCTTCGAAATCGGGGAACCACCTTTGCTTAGCGATGCAAACGCTTTCGAAATCAATACTCGGGTTCGTTTACTTCCCTTGCAAGATAGCTTCAGGATTTCCGCCATTCCGTCATACGCGGCAATCATTGCAATTTGTTTCTTTGAGCCTGGTGGTATCGACAAGGTGATGAAGGTGTGTCCCCTCAGACGCCTGGTAATCAATAGCAGTCAGACTTAGAATCTCGATGTCACCGCCCTCTGCCATATCGTATCGAATTCTCTCCGTGATCTGAGCTGAGTAAGATTTCAACAGATCCTCATTTTTTTTTTCGTGGTCTTGTTACCTTTTAAGATGACGCAACCGATCTGGAGGACTCCTGTATTGAAGGATCCCAGCTTTTGGAGTACATAATGGATCATCAAGCGATGTGGTCTCCCATTACCGTCAGCAAGAGGATGTAAGTGAACGAGCCCCAGAACAAGAATTGCCGTGATCGCTACAGGGTTAAACGCCCCATATTCCTTCGTAGGTCGAGAATATTCCCAAAAATGCCAGCGTAAGCTGTAACAACAATTCCGACAGACCATCCATGATTGTACATAGAAAGATGTTCGGTGGCGACTCCAACGGGGTGCATCATTCCTTTCTATTCTTCCTGCCCTATCCCTATTTGCTCCACGGAACCTACATAGACCTCATCGTCTCTCGAGCCGTTGTTACTCGTGGAAGGTTCGATTTCGAGTCCGCGAAACAAGGCTTGAATTCTCTCCGTAGACTCTAGATGAATGTTCTCAATATCGACAAGAGCTTCGTGCCACCCCACCAACTCTCCCTCCTATGATCCTGGGCTTCAATTGCAGAGATGCTTGGTGTCAGCCCAGTGAATTTAGTTAGCTGCCCGGTTGCTTGCGAATCTGAGAAAACTGTCCTCGGAGGCATGGTTGGCGCTTTCGAAACGACACGGGACAACCTACCTGACGAAGAGCCATGGAAGAAAGTCCCACGATATGGTGTGATAGTTTGTAGAGAAAGAAGGAAAGGCTATCGGAAGAGTATAGGAATATAACAATTATGCATTTGAGTCTCTTTTTTCAATTTTTTTTTTTTTTCCTGAGTTGGTTTTGTTCGCATGTCTCGCAACAGGATATCTTCCGGCACAACTATGAATCAATAAATACAACAGCGGTTTTCATAACTAAAGAAAATTCAAATTAGCTACTATTTTTAAGTTTTTTGAACTTAAGCTCATTGGATATGCAATGATTATAAAGGGAGTACTTATTAGTAACCTTAGTATTCACCTACAATGCAGTCATATGGCTCTCGAACAAGTAGCTCAATAAAGCGCTCTTTTAAAGGCTGAATAGCCGGGTGCAAATTGTTTATTGAGCCTAGTTATCTGGCTCCTACAATCTCCGTATTGAGTTTTAGCAAAGAGGATTAATTCTCGGTTGTTACTTGCACGCGTTTGAACTTCTGTTGCAAGCTGTATTCTAGACATTCACCTTGCTGCACTAAACTAGAACAATAAACTGAATATCCTACCCCCAGATTGAATCAATTTGTGCTTTGTATTGTTGTGAAATGATAAGTATTAGATACCAATGTATTCACGTTACTTTGCTTAACGGCGAGATTGAGTAAAGGTGGTAAAAAGGTATTTATTTACAAAGGCTTCATAAGTAATCACTAGGATGAACCTGAAGGTTACAGCAGGAGGAATGCTATTAATTGCCCGCCATGTACACGGCAAGAGCGATCTTAAACATTATAAAAGAAAAGTAAGCATTAAAAAGTAATCAAGGTTTGTATGTCAGCGGAATAAATCAACAATGAAAAGTCGCGTCAAAATATTCACATTTCCTTCAAGTACTAAGTAGGGAAATAAGTGAGTTATTTGTTTCTAAATGGATTCAGAATCAATAAAGCCCACAAGTGATAGAGCAAGCCTCAAGTTCGAAGGCTTCGCCACTAAGTTGAACACTGCGGTTTCGAAGTGCCGCGCTGGAGTACGTTTATCTCTACGACGCCTTTAAAGACTTAGTCTTCAAGGGGGAAGGTGGCTAAATGAATGAGGAGCGCGTGTAGACAAGCAGGTGAGGCTGTCGGCGCTATTATTCGACGACGAAGACGGCGTGCTAACATCGTGGGGAATCGGCACCCTCGTCCTGCGTTCCGGTTTCCAAGTCCGAAGCCGGAAGGGTTTGAAGACAGAGATCGTGACGTTCCAGCGTGGTACGACGAGTGGACAAGAGCGCGGGGATCACTGGAGACCGCAATCCGCCGCACTTGTATGAGATCGTGAAGCCCGAGTAAGAGCCTTCGCCAGCTATATAACTTTAATAACTGTAAACGCTGGTTAAACATTTTCTTCTGAGGTGAATCTGTTCAATATCTCACACGACTCCAAGACAAAGAACGCGCACGTAGCAAAATTGTACGAAAGCGGTCTAGCAGTGTATTTTATCATTCAAATCCGATGGCTCGGTTTTGTGGATACAGTGTACATCGTCTTGAAAGCTTTAGCACAATCAAGGACTGCAAACAATCTTGAGAACGAGACCTGGATCCGGACAGTGCAAAGCCCTCGTTTATAGTCCTCCAATTAACATCTTCAATATTTCTGAAATCGCTTCTATAAAAGGCTCATATTACCGTTCTTAAAAGATACATGCCAACTAGTAAGCGGATACCGGGCTCGCTGCTGTCACAGTTAACGCCAACGGGTGGCAGTGCAAAAAGCTGTCACGCCAATTCTTTCCTTGAACGGCTGTGAATAACAGGGAACATGCGGGACCAAATTACATGAGACGTGCATTGCAGCGGGCTGGGGCCTTATTTGGAATCAAAACTCAGCTATGATACAAATAGGTATTTTCCCCGTTCAAAGGCGGAGTGTAAACCCGGTCACCGACTAAGTCCGAGTCATTCTTCCGAGGATTAATATCGTGACGTCTTCAATGGTTGAATATGCATAACAGTTTTAAGATCACGAGGTAATGGTTCTTAGGCTTTTAGAATAGTAGAAGAGAAGACACCCACAGATTAGATTATCGTGTTGAAGACGTTTAAAAACTAGTATACTATATTACAGTGTATTTATTCGAAGGGGAACCGATGAATTAACCTCTCGAATACGGCGTGAAAAAACATGAAAAATGTACAAAGGATTACAAATTAAAGCCTATGATTAGTGGCATTAATCCGATCGGCTGTATCGATCCGGCAGCTCCGGCACGCCCAAGGTTGTCGGGCTTGCAGGATTTACATGCTCCTCGTGCCCCTCCCCACCAGGACCATACGCGTACCCTCCTTGCCGTACGTTATCCTGCTGCTGGAGCGGTACACTTCCATACAGCTCTACTCGCTCGGGAGTTGGTTGCGGGCTTCCATCTCCTCCCTTATTAAACTGATCAGGGCTTGACAGCTCACTGTACGTGGTCATACCGCCAGTGTTATCGAGCTCCGCCTGCTCGCCGGCCTTCGGTAGTATTGGTGCCTCGTTCACATGTCGATTTCGTCGGCGGAGGAAGAAGAATAGTAGGAACGCGAGTAATGCGAGGACAGCAACGCCGCCCACGACACCGCCGACTATTGCGCCGGTATGGGAGGTTGTTTTTGGAGACGCGGTGGATGAGGGAGAGGGTGTTGAATCGGAGGATGAAGAGGGAGAGGTTGAGTTCGTCGTTGTCGATGGAGAAGGGGACGTGTCGTAGAACGATTTCGTGAAGACGGAGTCTAGACCCGGTGTCCAACCAGCCGGTGGGCCGTTGCTACAGTGGAAAGAAATATATCAGTAAATCAAGTCTTTGAAGAAAATGCATAAAAGAAAGGCGTGAATGACGAAGTAAAGGAAGGTAATCAACTTACAGTCCCGATATTAGACTCTGAATCTTCAGCGGTGTGTTATACGTTTTCATCGTGGGATCGTACCTCCCCCATCCATTGTTATTCACACCATTACTCTCCCACTCAATGTGACGTCCCAGAAGCTGAGTATCGCGCCTCCGTCCGTTAATGCGTAGTCAACGAAACCGTAAAATACCTGTCATTTAAATTTAATTAGCATTTCCAGGCGGTAACACCATTTTGAGATTATAAATAAGTTGTCGGGGTGGCGGTGAAAATTGAAAATATACGCACATCGTGTATCAGCGCGCAACTCCGATTATACTTCCCAAACGGCCATTGAAAGTATAATACCGCGACCACTGGAACGTTGGAACCGTAAGCGCCCAAAAATCATCGATACCCTTCTTCGTGTTATCGGTCTCATTAGGATCGTAACCGCCGTAGAATAATATTTCGTAGGACGACCGATCTTTGTTCGGCGACGGCGTCACGGCACAAAAGTGCGATCGCTGCGCGGGCGTGCCTTCGTTTGTCGAGCCAGCTGTCGTGCCCTGCGTGTACCACTTGGAGTTTGCGATGTCGAATATCATAATGCGGTCCATTGGATTCTAAAGTTCTCTGTTAGCAAGAATATCCACATCTCAATACATCACTAATGAAAATACGGTTATGGAGGAGCGCGTACGGCAACATTCTGGCCTCCTTCCATATAACACCCCGATATTAACCAATATCCCTTGCTCGCCGTACGGTAACCAAACCATACTCGAACCCCTCAGATTCGTACCAGCTGGTACCGTCAAGTTCCCACCGTTCGCGCTCCAACTCTGTACCTTCCCCGTCTTCAAGTCGTACTGCGCCAACCGTGCCCCTCCATCGGGTGCATTACCGCTGTAATCCACGCCGCCTAAATAGTACACTTTCCCGTCCGGCGATACGGTACTTGCTCCGTCGTACATGTTAAACAATTCCTGCGTTTTTTCTTGTCGGAGATTGTGTAGGAGTTCGTGAAGCCGGTTTTCGTGTTTAGTCCCAAAAGGGGACTGATGGTTCGGAGGGGAGGAGGCCGCCAACGTGAATGAAGGAGTGCTTGTCTAGCGGGTGGGGTGCGTTTGCCCGCCGGAGCCACTGGACGCCGGGGCTTGCTTTTTTATCGTCTTGCAGTACGGCGCGAGGAAGTCCGACGTCGTGCTGCCGTTGTATGGTTTTGTTAAGTCGAAGGCGTAGAGGAGGTCGTCTAGAACATTTTCATGCGGTAAATTAGCCTAAAGCCCTCGATTCTTCTAGATCGATACTTCTATCGGAAAAATGCAGTACAATTGAAAGACACTAGACAAAAGAGAAAGATCATACTCTGAACCCAATCATCCGCCACGGTCGCGTTGTTCTCCAAGTTGTATATTTGTGGCTCGCCGCCTGTAAACACGCCGTCAAAGTACCTCCCGCCATCTACGTATAATGTATCATCAACAACTACGAGGCTGTGTCCTTCTAGTAGATGTAGATTCTTGACATTGTCGGACGACGCTTGCGTCCCGACCGGTGCTTGCCTTTTCCACCGCATGTTTTCTGCCCCTCTTGAATTATCGTGAAAGTCTAGCGGCGTGTCGAATAGGTGGTTGTATAAATGTATTGAGTTATTGTCGTGGCGATGATTAAAATGCTGGTATTCGCGTTAATGTGACGAAGTGGATCCGGAAGACGATGACGAGGGAGTGATAGTTCTTTGGATACTAAAAACAAGAATATTTTGGCTATATCATAGCAAAAACACAACAGTGAATATGCCGAGAGCGGGAGAATGATGTATGGAGAAGGAAGAAAGGAAGGAAAGGAACCGAAGAGGATTCGAAATCAAAAGAAAAATTTTTGCTGTATAAACTGCAAGTCTAACTAGGTGTGGTTGTATAATAATATCTCGCTGCAGATCACGGCCCACAGCACTCCTCCCCCCTTGTCAAACACTGTTGGTCCTTGTAAGTTGTTACCTTTCAAAATAAGGAAATTGTTCTGCTTCTCCTCCCCGGCGAGACCGCAGTGTTGAGTTTTGTCAGGGGTAAACCTGGACCGTGCGGAAGTTTTTAATTTACTCCTTCTCGCGAACCGGTCTCGAGTAGTTTAGCTTTAGTGGCTGTAGTACCGATACCCTCGAAACGAATATTGAATTCGTCAGCCGAAACCCAAAACACGAACAAGAGAAATAGATAGCGGGGGACTCTTTCGAAGGAAAGAAAGACAGTAATGAGAAGGAATAATCTAGGTAATAATCTATCTGAGGCACGCCTTATGAGGGAAAAATATAATATCGTATGTGAGGAGAGAAAACAGACAGATCTCAGAAGAAAAACATAAAGAGCGTTATTTTAATATACAAGAAACCTCGGCGCTGAGAGTAAACAAAGGGAAGCTCGGGGCAAGATGGTTATTGGTAATTGCCCACATGCCGTAGGCCCGTCGCGGAAGAGAGAAGTCTCCCAACATAAAGTCCGATCCGCAGGAGGATTCGAGGAAATCGCTAACATACTAATGTCAACTAAATCCAACGAGCGACCCATCCGACCAATGGCCTGCCGAGAAGAAGGAACGCGAAATGAGCATCATCGCCGTGGTGGTCATCTTTCTCATGACAAATAGGGAATAGATGCCTATTATTTTCTGCGAATGTCAGATAATCCAATTTTGGAAGAGAAAGCCAAGTATCCATCTAAACCTTGTTTAAACGCCTGCAGGAAAAGAGAGGCACAGTTCGCTGTAAGGAGAAACACGACTCGAAGGGCGGCGGGGATGGATCTCAAAAGGTACCGGGGACCAATCATGATTGGCAGTGCGGGCGAGGGTTTAAGATTAGGCACTGGTGCTACCCCACTCTTGTTGGACTCGAGGCAGTGACAAAAAAAGAAAGAGGCAGGTGCATGCAACCAATCGTGTGGTTTTTCGATCGAGCCTCACCTTTTTTCTTCATCTTTTTGTCGCGATAATTGACATCGCGACAATTCTAGCAAATATTATAATGGGAGCGTATATTATAGTCGGACCGAAAAGCTGTGGCACCAGGTATTCGGACACGCCATTTTGCTTTTCGTCCTTGTCCGAATAACCACAATATTGTCCTGGTTTCGTGGCCGTCTCATGTTTAGAAGGTTTCTTTTCCAAATCCTCGGCGGAACCCACTTCCTCCCCCACTGCTCGGTGTGATCTACGTAATCAGATCATGCTTCTAGGAAATTGCCGGTTCAACTTGCGGTCTATAGAAAACCTTCTTTCTCTTCTTCTTGTTATAATTGAGACGATTTTAATTAATATATCGAGTTCCGGTTTCTCCAATTTCTCCGAAAATCATGCAGAGTCATTCGGTGAAGTCCTTCGGGGGAATCCTCTACTTTTCCTGCGTTCCAGACTAACGCGATCCACCCGCCGCGAGCCACGCCGGCCAATCGAGCCAGTCAAAACCACGTAAATTTCAAAAATGAATCACGAATATCTGAACAACGTCTTAGCGTAATAACTTGAAATTGAAGATTATAGTAGTTTTATATATTTTATATGTAACTTGTAGGTTTAAAGGCTCAACAGCTACTATTAGCTGAAATATTTAATAATATAGGTTTTGACTTAAAACCAGAGATAAATTTTTTTTTTTAAAAAAAAAAAAAAAATGGAAAAAGTATATAATGATGTTTATATACGTATAATTAAACGTATTTATAAGTTTTATAATGAGTCGTTACGTATTCGTTGAGATATTCGTTGTTGAATTACGTATAATGAATAAAAAATTAGTCGACAATTATGAATAACGCTGAACGGCGGCGAAACGAGCTAAAATTCGATATGCTACATAAGTCGATGCTATTGATCTGATTTTTAAGTTCGCAAAGTATTCGTTGAGTTACTCAATTCTGAAGTTCTGTTTTGATAGATTTTTTTTGTGCTTTTTGATTATTTTGGGCGCAAGTTGTAAGGGGGACCCTAGGGAATTGAATAATTTTAGTGTGGCTCCGAATTATTAAACCCCCGCCCGATACGATTGATTATAAAGCACCAGGAGTCCCTGCAGGAAACTGAACACAAATGATCTCTCCTTGAATGGGAAAACTCTGAAGCGGACCTCTTCAAGAGTCGAGTCCTGAAACAGAACCGAATATAGAGACGAAACCTGGTACCGAATGAAAGTCGTTGTGTCAAACAGATATTCGTGGAGAAGATGCAGGGAGACCTTGACTGACAGTTTTCTGTCAGTGGATTTCGTTCCTGCAGGCGGACGATTGTTTTGTCGTCTCAACCAGGAACCCTACAGCATCGCTGTAACCTCTACGTGCCGCGTAAGTTCTCGCTAGGGGCTCTGACGCCCGGCATAACTTTTCGCCGAGTCGATTGCTTTAACCGTGAAATATCTACCAGAAGGGAAGCGAATACGGTTGAATAGAAATAGATACTCACCCTTTGTCGTAGTCTTTATACCAGTGTTGCATCAGAAGTCTCTTGAAGCATCCAATCAAAAGCCTCACTGTAGGTCCACTAGCAACCTCAAAAAGACGGGCCGGCCTAGTAAATGTAAAATCCGTAGGTTATGGAGAGTTAGGGATAGGTCGACGAAGAATAGGGGAGTTAAACCTTAACTACAGCCCTTCACCCTCCTTTCTGAGGGTTTTGATGCGTATCCTTGAGGTTTGCCGCGCAGTACATTCGGGTAGTGGTTCCCCGCTCCATTGTATCCACGCCGTTTCGTGGCCATGGTACCCAGTGAGTACTTGCAAGCTGCTAGGGTACTGGATCCTATGGGCGGTAGAGATATCGATAACTAGGATGGAACGAGTCGGCAAACGATTACGCGATAATAAAGGTTCAAAATTTCGACGATTATCTCGGGACCAGTGTTAGAGTAGGATAATTCTAGCCATAATCTTTTATGCTGAGAATTGAGGAAGTTTATCCGTGATGCTATATTTTGGTAGTAAGACCCCAGAAACTGGATATTTAGTTGTTACTCCAGGTTCAAGAACGCTCAACTGTAAAAACATAATACTTGATCAACTATTTATGTACGCATTTACAAAGAAGAGCAAACATACGAAATCCACGATTTCAGACTAGGTTGGTCTTATAAGTCCAGAAACGAGCTTCTGTTTCAGCATACGCGTAGTCGTGAATATTTAAGCAATCACACGTGAAGGAAGCAATCACGGTAGTCAATACAAGCGTTCCTTTGATCAGCCGGAAAATGGTCAATCATCTATCTCTTCCGTATTTGAACTCAGAATAGTTGATAATATTCGCGTAGTAAATGCCTAATATTAGACAGAACTACTATATAACTCCATTACCACCTTACTTTAAACTCATTCTGCTTTTTTCTATCTTCTTCCTAGCGCATTATCTCCTGGAGTCTACTCTCCCGGCGTTCCCGCCTTATATTGGCTTGATAAACCCGCCGATATTGTCTTTCGTGGTCTGCCCTGCAACGCGAGCAATTTCCACGGCGAGCCTTACCTCCAGACTTCGTTCCTTGCAGGTGATCCATCCAGGGCCGCAATGTACCACTCTGCTGCTGGCATGGCCACAAATTTTGAATTGTCTCTCGACCCTTCAACACATTCTAAAAAATATATTAGAGAACGTACGCTAAATGTTCGATG